>JACEFZ010006986.1:925000-967500 GCA_014155875.1 Cepaea nemoralis | reverse complement strand
AGATGTTTCATTAGGACAGGAGGACTTGGACGCGCGGCGAAGTATAATAATAGTTTGTTTAACAAATTTGCAGGAAAAAGAATAGCGTGAAAACGTAGAGTGCGGATATGAGGTTAAGCAGAGGTTTGGAAAGTTTGACGGTGTGGCTGAAGGAGTTAAAAATGGCAGTCAGTGAGGTCGAATGTTTTGCGCATTAGTTGCAGAGTAGAATGACTGAACGAGAGACATATAAAACTAATGTAAGAAATGATTTGGTGAAAAAGAATAACAGGGGGCAGCCAGTAGTTAATGAAGACAGGGGCAGGTATAATTCTACGTATGGAGGTAGTTATTTTGAACCAAGACCAGGTGTGACTAGGATAAAGGGCGACGTGAAGAGGCACAATCAGGAAATGTTGGGGTTTGATAACTATCAAAGGTACAGAAATAGGCCTGAGAGAAATCTTCCCAAGAAACAATGGGGTTGGCCCTCTTATAGTGTGACCGCTAGAAAGCTGCGTGATGATTGGTTTGAGCAAAGACAGAGACGATATTTAAATTCAGGGTTGAGGGTCAGAGTTGAACACATAAATAGGGTCCCAAGTGCTCATAAAGTGATTGCAAATGTTAGGGTTGGACAGGTAAAGAAAATGGACCGGGGGACACAGACGCAGACAGGTAATACGATAGAGAATAGTACTCAGACTCAAGTAGATACTATGGAAAAGAAAACCCAATTACAACCAACTAAGAAAATAGCAAAGGGAAGTCAAACCAAGATAGTAGAAATTATAGAACCAGCACAAGTGAAATTAGAAAAGGTTGCGCCAGTTAAAATTTAAGAGACTGTTCCGGCAGAGCATAAGCCGTTAAAACCAAGAAACACAAGAAAGAAAATTAGGAAACGTGCTAAGGCTAGATCCGAAGCAAGTCTACTGGTAAATGTAGGTACGACAGATGTATCAGACTCCTCAGATTGGGACATTGAATATATCCCTGACCGGGGCATGACAGGTAATGGTAGAAATAAGAAAAATATCAGGTGTGCTAGTTCCGACTATTGAGATGTTACTTCCTCGTCTGGGGTAATATATGGTAAACAGGTTGATGGAACTATAATTAGTGAATCTACGGAGGACGAAATAGGGAGATATAAGACATATAGTGAATATAGTGAACTCCCCCGATGTGTCTCCACCTTGCCGCGGTGGGGGAGCTTGTGTGTCCTTTTGACCCCATGTGCTTGACGATGGATGAAAACTACATATCGGACAGCTTATGAGATAGGGGCCAGACTAAGAGAGACACAACCTGCTGCTCTGCAGGTAGACTGAGGATAGCAGTCAAAAGTTTAAATCAGGCGCACGAAGGCAGAAGTTCTTGGTCCGGACAATAATCTAAGGCTCTCTGTCGAGGGTTGAGGCTGAACGCCTCTACACCACAAACCCTCGGATCTGAGAGCCGGGCCGATACCCACCCTCCGAAAAAATAGAGGTGAGATACTGAGCACGCTACAAGCCCAGTTCTGATACTTGTTCGAAATCTCTCAGCTGGGGGATATGAGGGATTCCCGGATGAGAGGGCCTGGCCGTTTCTCGTTCACTGCTGCACGGAGGTAAGGTGCTGAGCCGGCAGCACATGTAGCCTACCTCGTGAGCGAGTACAAAAAGGCAAAAAAAAGTGCCCCAGTCAAATGAAATGGTCACAAAAACTATGTTTCTAACGACAAAAGTCGAGAAACGTCTCAATAACACGAAATGGAACGCACGGCTAGCGAATCCATTTCGTGGTCCGAAGTCTAAAGCAAAAGCTCACCAAGTGGATGTCGCCTGCAGTCTGACCGTTCCTGGTGTGTGCCTGATCGACCACTGGCAAGCGAGACTCCCAACACATGGAAGTGAGGAACTAAAGCAGCCATGAGGATGTGGCAACTCCTCGGGTAAGCCCAGTCTCAGAGCAAAATGTGCCGGCTCTGCAATTATGGAAGCTTCCTTGGATAGCGAGGGAGTACCCATGGTCTGCCCCTGCCTTCCCTTGAGGGTTGACCATGATGTCGGTGACCGTTCTATCTTGACCAGCTGAGATGTGGGCGGCATCACAACAATAAGTCTAACGTGTCTCGAAACCCGAGGAAGGCTAACCTCATTAAAAAATGCCCGCCGAAGCCGGAAGTGCCGGCCTATGGGTGGCAAAATAAAAATTGGCGCTACGCATACATACACATTACATACATTGGCACCTTTCCGTCTTGACAGACGATAGTTTGGTACATTGTGCTTTAAAAAGGCTTAATAACTACGATCCATGGCGGTGGCGAGTGTGGCTGGTAAGGCCAATTCTTGCTGCAAATGTTTGCCCACAGTAGGTGCATGTGAAAACATGGTCATTTCCACCATTTTGCACCATCTTACGTCTCTCACGCTCTGTGTGTGCTTTATCTGCAATCATTTTCTCCTTTGTCTTTATTCCGTTTCTGATAGTTGCCCTCCATGCAACACGTTCAGCGGCGACGTGCTCCCAATGTGCATTATCAATGCATGTATCAATCATGTCCCGCTTACACACATCTTTGTATCGTAGTAGAGGCCGTCCCTGAGATCTCCTACCCGTCTGTAATTCACCAAAAAAGATGTCCTTTGGTATTCTACCATCATCCATCCTCCTAACGTGTCCTATCCATCTAAGTCTACGAAGACTGAGCATGGAATACACCGTCACACAACCTGATCTTTCCAATACTTCAGTATTTGTGATTTTGTCTTGCCACTTAATACCAAGTATTCTTCGCAGACACCGCATATGAAAGCTGTTTAAACGTTTCTCTTGGCGTGAGTAAGTTGTCCAGGTTTCACTGCCATAAAGAAGAGTACTAAGGACACAGGCTTGGTAGACGAGGACTTTTGTTTTGGCAGTAAGCTTCCTGTTCTCCCAGACTCTTTTTGCTAACATGTACATTGTTGTTGCTGCCTTGCCAATCCTGATGTTGATTTCCTGATCGAGGGATAATTTGCTATTTACCTCTGATCCTAGATATGTAAAATGGTCTACTATCTCCAGTTCGGCGTCGTCAATAAAGATTGATGGTACACCATGTGCACCTTGTGACATAATCTGTGTCTTCTTTTTGTTAATTGTTAAACCAAATTCAGAATAAGCATTGGAGAATGCAGATAGTAGATGTTGTAATTCTTCCTCAGAGTGGGTCGTAATCGCAGCATCATCCGCAAAAAGCAACTCTCTGATTAGTACCCTGCTAATTTTGGTCTTGGCCTTCAATCTCTGAGCATTATAGAGGCCACCATCTGAGCTTGAGTGAATGTATATACCATCATCCTGATCACGAAAGGCATATTTCAGTAGAAGTGAAAAGTATATCCCAAAGAGGGTGGGGCCTAGCCTTGCTTAACTCCACTCTTGATTTCAAACTCTTCTGAAGTTGAGCCATCAAACTTGATTATACCCTTCATGCCTGTGTGGAACGATTCCACAATGGACAGAAGAGTTGGTGGGCAGCCAATCTTCTTTAGTGCTTTGAACAGACCCTCACGACTGACCAAATCGAATGCCTTTGTGAGGTCGATGAAGGCAATAAACAGTGGCTGATTTTGTTCCCGGCATTTTTCTTGCATCTGTCGCAATGAGAATATCATATCAATGGTAGACCGGTTCTGACGGAAGCCACACTGTGATTCGGGGTAGACTTGATCTCCCAGGACTTGAAGTCTGTGCAGGACAATTCTGGCAAATACTTTCCCAACAATACACAGAAGTGAGATACCCCTATAGTTGTTACAGTCGCTCCGATCTCCCTTGTTCTTGTACAGCGTTATGATGTTTGAATCTTTGAAATCCTGTGGGACTTGTCCTTCTCGCCAGCATAGCTCTATTAGCTGGTGGATCTGTAGAGCGAGTGTGTCTTGCCCACTCCTGATCACCTCTATTGGAAGTCCCATCCTTACCTGGAGCCTTGCCAGATGCAAGCTCATTTATAGCACACTTAACTTCTGTTATAGTGGGAAGTGTGTCCAGGTGGTCAAGAGTTGGCAGGGCCTCTATGGCGTTGAGGGCATCATCCGCTAGCTTGGTCTCACTTGAGTAAAGCTCTAAATAGTGCTCGACCCATCTATCCATCTGCTGTTTCTTATCAGTGATGATTTCTCCAGTCAAGGTTTTCAGCGGTGCACTTCTTTTGATCATTGGACCACAGGCTTTCTTTATCCCTTCATACATGCTTCTGATGTTTCCCTTATCACTTGCGATTTGAATGGACTCACATAACTTGATCCAATAGTCATTCGCACACTGCCTGGCAGCCTTTTGTACATCCTTCCTTGCTTGCTTCAGCTCACTCAGAGTGTTACGCGTTGGTCTTTCCTTGTTTCTTAAGAGAGCTATCTTCTTTTTATCAATCAAGGGCTGCAGTATCTGGCTGTTTGCCGCAAACCAGTCCTGCCTATTATGATCCACAGTGCCGTAAACCCCTACCGCTGTTTTATAAATAGTTTCCTTAAGTTTACTCCATTTATCATTTACTATACAATTTTCTGACGTATCATTGAAAGCGTCTTCAAGTTGCTGTTGAAATTCAAAACACTTTCCAGGATCGTGAGTGTTAGTAATATTAATCCTGGGGCTAGACTTGTGTTTAGCTGTGTAGATTCTCTTTGGTCTCAGTCTAACCCTTGCAACAACCAATGAATGATCTGTATCACAGTCAGCACTGTGGTAACTTCGAGTTAATGATGTATGGTTCAGATGTTGTCTCCGTGTGATAATGAAGTCCAGCTGATGCCAATGGCCGGATCTTGGATGTTTCCATGTGACCTTATGCATCTCTTTTGTTTTAAAAAAGGAATTTGTAATACATAGGTCATTTCTAGTGCAATGCTCCAGCAGCCTTTGCCCATTATCATTCATGCGACCGATGTTGTATTTTCCAAGGCACACTGGCCATGAACTCGAGTCCTTGCCCACACGAGCATTGAAATCACCGAGCATATAAATGTAGTCGGATTTTGGAACTGCCTTGATCGCAGAGTCTAGCTGCTCATAGAACATATCCTTCACATCATCAGAGGAAGCGAGTGTCGGTGCATATGCAGTGAGAATGGTGGCAAATCCACAGGAGGTTGCCAAGCGTAGTGATAATAATCTTTCATTACCTCCAGCTGGGATATCAATCATTCCCAGTAGCGAATTCTTCACTGCAAAGCCCACACCATGCTGCCTTTTTTCTGCCTGCCCTCTTCCCTTCCAAAAAAAGGTGTAATTGTTTTCCCTGAGTGACCCTTCCTCAGCGAGGTGAGTCTCCTGCAGGTCAGCAATATCAATGTTAAGACGATCGAGTTCAGCATCAATCACAGCCGTTTTTCTCACATCGTCAATATTTGTCAAGTCAGTGGAAAATCCTGGACACATGGTTCTCACGTTCCAGGTTGCAAGCCGTAGCTTGAGGTTTCTATTTTTTTTATTAGTACCTGGTGCATTGGTTTTACAGCCTGCGATTCAGATTTTGTCCTAGCCCCAAGCACCCATTGCAGCATGCAGGCTGTGGCGGATCAGCACCCAATTAGCTGGGGGCTGCCCAGCTTGAGGCGGTAGCTGATCAGTGACACCTGTAGGTGTCTCCTACCGTCAGAGGCAACGCGTGGCGCCCCATGTCTACGCCAACTGACAAGGACTTATAACCCGTAACAGTTGCCTCTCGCTTTGATTCCGAGACCGGTTAAGACCAGGGATGGAGTTATTGCCTCTCCATAGCACAAAGCCTGGGCTAAAATAAAGAAACCATGTGTTGCCCATGCAGCATGATCCCTCTCTCGGCCTGCCTAGTTCACTCCAGAGGAAAGCTGACACCTATAATCTGGAACAAGACAAGCTGCAGAAGCTGCCAGATCAGCAAAGCAATGCTCTAACTGTCCGCCTGTCGGAGCTTCGATCCTAGACCAGCTGCCAACCAAGGCTTAGGGCCTGGTCTGCCCTGCCATGACTTATTTTGTCTTTGGGTTGCATTTCCTCGCACCAGGATAAGGCTATTACCCTCCCAATTGCGCTCTTCCGCCCAAAGCCGTTGGCACAATGTGGGTTGTCGGGTTTGGTAAGCGCCGCCCAACATTCGGCGCTGACAGAAAGCAGGTAGTACCGTCTACTGTCATACGGTAGCTCAGTCATATCTGACTAAGACTAAGTTTAAGATTATATATATATATATATATATATATATATATATATATATATATATATATATATATATATATATATATATATATATATATATATATATATATATATATATATATATAATCACCAATATGCATAGGCATTCATGACTTTCCACAGATCTCGGTCTTTGGTTTTCTGGATCAACTCAGCTGTTGATATTCGTCCATGCCACCGTCTCAATCTATCCAGCATAATTTTTCTTGGTCTGCCTCTGCCTCTCTTCCCCTCAATCTTTCCAATTGTCACAATGTTCTCCAATGCCTCTTCTCATCCATCCATCTATCATGTGCCATGTCGGAAAGCATGGGCAGTCATGACTCGCCATTTCACTCGATCATCAGAGTTGTGGATCAGCTCAATGTTCCTGTCTCGACCATGCCATGTGGCCAATACATCCATGTATTTACTTCTCAGTCTTCCCCCTCGTCTGTTCCCTTCAATCTTGCCAGTTGTCATCAAGTTCTCCAATTCATTTCTTCTCATAACATGTCCAAAAACTTTTGACTGTCTACGTCTAATTTTCTCTAATCAATGTACGATTTTCATTTGTTTCCTGTAGTACTTGGTCATTTGTTTTTCTGTCTGTCCATGGAATTCTTTGCATTCTCCTCAGAAACCACATTTCTACAGCCATCAGATGTTTTTCAACTTGACTGCTCATTGTCCAAGTTTCACATCTATACAAAAGTACAGGCTCTATGTAGCACCTCAATACTCTTTTTCTCGTTTCAATCGACTTCTCTTTATGGGTCAGTATGTTTTTTATCTTGCTAAAGACTACTTTCGCCATGAAGATTCTTGTTCTAATCTCTTCAAGGCATCTCCCATCAGATGTTATGACTGTTCCGAGATAATTGTATAGATTCACTTGTCTCATCACATGACCAAAATAATCTCTTTGCCTCTTTCTTATTATTGTATATAATGTTCACAGGCTCCCTAACCGGTTCCAAGGTGGCCAAAGGAAACGCATCAAAGACACTGAAGATCTCACTAAAAGCTTGTGGAATTCATCATGATACTTGGGATATTGCTGCCAAAGACCAAAATTCATGGCGTACATCATTACCCAAGGGTGCAGTCACTTGTGAAGCAAACACAACTGCAAAAGCTGTGAAAAAACGCTGGACAGAAAAACCACTGCAGAAGATCCTCCTCCTGGAACATCAAGCATTCTTTGCCCACATTGTCAAAGAATATTTCCAGCCAAAATAGGCCTTAACAGCCATCTTAGAACTCACGGCTCCATACCTTCAACCCCACTTCCAAAAGTTTTCGGTGAGATTCTCAGAGTGCCTTTAAAGCGTTTCCTCTGGCCGCCCACTAAGCCAAAAGATTGGAAGAGAACTATCTTCATTCCAATACCAAAAAAGGGCAACCTGAAATTATGCACCAACTATAGAACTGTTGCCCTGATCAGTTATGCAAGTAAAATTCTACTAAAAATCATAATGGGAAGACTTCGTAAGAAAATAGAAGAAGAGATTAACGTGATTCAAGCTGGATTTAGACAAGGAAGAGGAACAAGAGATCACATATTCAACATGCGTTTAATAATAGAGAAGTGCAGATAATTTAATGTAAACCTATTCTCATGTTTTGTGGATTATTCAAAGGCATTTTACTGTGTACAACATCAGAAACTTTGGGAAATCATGAGGAATATGGGCTTTCCATCACATGTAGTACAACTCATAAAAATGCTCTATCTAGACCAACAAGCTGCAATTAGAATAGATGGCGAGGCATCAGATTGGTTTGACATCAAGCAAGGAGTCCGTCAGGGCTGCGTGCTGTCACCCTATTTGTTTAACCTGTACGTCGAAAATATAATGAGAAATGTAAGAGATGATATAAACAGGGAGCTATATGACGCCCTAAATATTGGCGGTCATTACATACCGGAGATTCGATATGCTGATGACACAGTATTACTATCCACAACACAGAATGGCATAGATAACCTAATAGCCTCAATCCAATTGAATAGTGAAAATCACAACTTATATCTTAACCTAGCAAAAACAAAGACAATGCATACAGATAATACTACTATGGAGAAAGAAATATACATTAATGGGGAAAAATTGGAGGTGGTGGAAAATTTTGAATATCTTGGATCATTGATTACCAATAACGGCGACACAATGAAAGAAATTAAACGGCGACTATCAATTGCTCTTCAAAGACTAAAACAGCTGAATAAATTATGGAGTGGGACAGCCAGTACTACAAAAATTAGATTTTTAAGAGCATGCATCTATCCCATTGCAACATACGCCTGTGAGACATGGACACTTACTAAACAAGCTGAACCGCGCATAAACGCCTTTGAATATAAATGTTATAGACGAGTTCTAAGAATATCTTGGGTAAAGAAAAGAACAAATGCATCCATACTTCAAGAGTTGAATATTGAAGAAGATTGGCTATTAAAGACGATAAAACAAAGAAAATTGAAATATTTTGGTCACTTGAAACGTCACGAAAGTTTGGAGAGAACAATAATGGAAGGGTATATGCCTGGGAAGAGAGGAAGAGGAAGGCCAAAGACAAGATGGGTGCAGGATGTGGCGGATGATCTCCAGATGGGTGTATCAGACGCGGGACATCTTGCTTATGATCGAGAGATTTTCCGGAAGGTTGTTATGGGAGCGAGATTCTGCAAAGGACATGCTACTATATATATATACTAGCTGACCCGGCCCGGCTTCGCCCAGACCCTGGAGAGGATCTATCTATCTATCTATCAGTCTGTCTGTCTGTCTGCTTGTTTGTCTGTCTGTCTGGCTGACCCGGCCCGGCTTCACCGAGTCCCTGGTGGGGAGCATCTCATTTAATTCATATAAGTAGTCATATAAGCTCTCCCGTTCCCGACTATCTGTCTGTCTGTCTGTCTATCTGTCTGTCTGTCTGACCCGGCCCGGCTTCACCCAGTCCCTGGTGGGGAGCATCTCATTTAATTCATATACGTAGTCATATAAGCTCCCGTTCCCGACTATTTGTCTGTCTGTCTGTCTATCTATCTGACCCGGCGTTGCTTCGCCCAGCTCCTGGCGCACAGTAACTTAAAAGAATGTCCTTCCACACACCATCCATTCTTTTTAATGAAAACTGTTTTTAATCACCTACATGTCTGTAGATAACTTCTTTAAGCATAAAAAGATGAGTTACAATATTGTGCATTATGCATTATTTTTATGAAAACTTTGAAAATGCCTTAAAGATTATATCATTATTTATTATAACTCATATGCCTGTAAATAACTATAGACAAAAGAGTTTAAGAATAGTGCAAGTAAGTCCAACAATATGACTATAAAGTATATAGAAATGTTTTTAAAAGTTTTGCCCCTTGAAATAACTTTTCTAGAGTTAAGTCCCTTTGCTATATAGAAATTATATAATGAAAAATGAAATGTTAAATGTTATTAATTAAGTAGCCGATTTTACACTAAGAAACTATTACAGTCGGTTGCACAGGAATGAAAGGAAGACGTGTAGAAAATTTCATCTCAATCGGATGCACCGTTATCAAACGCATCCAATACATAGCCAACCACACACAGTCGCTTTTATATATATATATGAGGCGCGTTCGTTTGAAATACGTTCGTGCCGCACCGCGCGTAATTGCGTATGTTGAACAGGATCATGTCATAGTCAAGAGATAAGTACTGACCAATGAATAAAAGAGCGCGTGCTTATCGTGCCACGATGCATAGATTCTGTTTCTGGCCGTTGAGAAAATGGCCGGATTGATCCAAAATCCGTACAAAGAAGCCCAAAGAGCGGTGATTCAGTTTCTTTCATCTGAAAGATGTCGACCAGTGGACATTCATCGAAGAATACAGGCAGCGTACGGTAACATATGTGTGTCAAAGACAACAGTGACAGACTGGGGACGAATGTTTCGGAAAGGACGTCAGTTCACGACAGATCTTCGACGGCCGGATCAAGCGCATATTATTCTTCTTCTTCTTCTTCTTCTTCTTCTTCTTCTTCTTCTTCTTCTTCTTCTTCTTCTTCTTCTTCTTCTTCTTCTTCTTCTTCTTCTTCTTCTTCTTCTTCTTCCTCTTCTTCTTCTTCTTCTTCTTCTTCTTCTTCTTCTTCTTCTTCTTCTTCTTCTTCTTCTTCTTCTTCTTCTTCTTCTTCTTCTTCTTCTTCGTCTTCTTCTTCTTCTTCTTCTTCTTCTTCTTCTTCTTCTTCTTCTTCTTCTTCTTCTTCTTCTTCTTCTTCTTCTTCTTCTTCTTCTTCTTCTTCTTCTTCTTCTTCTTCTTCTTCTTCTTCTTCTTCTTCTTCTTCAGCATTCCGAGCCATTGAGGTTCTTTTCTGCAGATACAAGCCGTCTCCATTCGTCTCTCTGGTTGACTTTCTCTTGCCAGTCGCTGATTTCAGTCGCTTGTAGGTCTGTATGTATATTATCTCGCCGCCGTGTAGCACCATCAATTCAACAGAAAAAAAAAAAAAAAAAACTCGCCAAAATTGATGCAACAGATGAACCGTTGTCAAAGCATACGTTGGCTAGCGAAAGAATTTGATGTGTCAATTGGGACAATTCAAAAGGTCGTGAGTAATAAACTGCAGTATCTGAAGGTTTGTTCATTGTGGGTACCACGGATGTTGACCGACCACCAAAAAGAGGAACGCATGGGATAGTGTTTGAAGAACTTGCTGCGTTACATAATGGAGTGTGATGCATTTCTCTTCCCCAAAGTGACAGGCGATGAATCATGGTGTCACCACTTTGAGCCGATCAGCAAAAGAGAGAGCATGCAATGGAAGCATGCTGGATCACCAAAAGCCAAAAAATTCTAGTTACAGGTTTCCGCTGGTAAGGTTATTCTGAGCGCATTTTTTTTACCATGAAGGGCTATTGTTGGCCGACTTTAAAGAACCTGGTGTCAAAATCAACTCTACCCTCTACTTAAAAACACTAGACAAGCTGCAAAAAGCCATCAAGAATAAACGACCCGGCATGCTTTCTCGCGGTGTGATTTTGTTGCACAATAATGCTCGTCCGCATGTTGCAAAGATTGTGCAGGAAGCAAGGAGGAAGTGGGAAATCTGCAACATCCAGCCTATAGTCCTGATTTGTCACCATGTGATTTTCCGATTTGTCCGGACAACTAAAACAAGCTTTCAAGAGGCAACGATTTCAAACAGATGCTCTAACCATTAGAGAACTCCTGTTTGCGGACGACCAAGCACTAATAGCAAAATCAGAAGCTGAATTACAAGACCACATGAATAGTCTAAACGAAATGTGTAGGGAACATAACATGAAAATTAGCACAAGCAAAACAGAGGTAATGACTATAACTAAAGAAGAACAAACAGCAACAATTCACCTAAACGAACATCCCTTGAAACAAGTAAAGAGCTTCAAGTACCTAGGAAGTATAATATCATCAAATGGCAGATCAGAAGACGAGATCGAAAATAGGTGCAATAAGGCAAACCAACTCATTGGACAAATGGCACCAATACTAAAGAACAAACATGTATCAATAACTACTAAGAAAGCACTTTACAACACAATCTTCCTACCAACTCTGTGCTACCAATGCCAAACCTGGACAATGACAGAAAAAGAGAAAAGAAAAATCACAACAACAGAAATGAGGTTTCTGAGAAGAATACTCAACGTATCAAGAAGAGATAAGATCAGAAATGAAGAAATCAGGACTAAAGTAGGGGTTAAAGCTGCTCTAGATTTTATTAGAAAGCAGCAAGTCAAATGGTTTGGCCATGCAAGTAGGCTACCAGTCAACAGCATGCCACAACAAGCAATGATGTACAGACCAGATGGAAACAGAGGAAGAGGCCGACCACGTAAACGTTGGACTGAGGGAATAACAGAATCCATGGGAATGTCGATATACGAAGCCCATAACCGGGCACTCTCACGAAGTTTATACTTCACCTCGACACCGCAAGGTACAAGAGGAACATGATGAGATGAGATGCAGACGTAATGAACGTTGCAAACACTTGGTTCAGTGAGCAACCACAATCCTTTTTTGACGGAGCGCTTATAGGAATGTCCCGAAATCTGTGATGTCGGTTCCTAAATCAATCAATCAATCAATCCTTTTTTGCGGACGGCATTCGCCGCCTACCTAAGCAATGGGATGCTTGCCTGAGTGCTTACAGCGACACCTTCTGACCAACCCATGGTGCATAATTCATTCAAAATGAATGCTTTCTTTAATTCTACCACACCTGTTAATGTTTTATTCATGCTTTTGTAATAAAGCCATTGGAACGAGTTTCAAATGAACGTTCCACACACACACACACACACACACACACACACACACACACACACACACGCACACGCAACGCACACGCACTCACGCACACGAACACACACACACACGCACACACACACACACGCGTGTACGTTACCTTAGTTAACTGTAATATACGTATTATATATTATTATATATTATTATAGTCAATCAATCATGTGCCGTGCCAGAAAGCGTGGGCGGTCATGACTCGCCATTTCACTCCATCACCAGAGTCGTGGATCAGCTCAGTGTTCCTGTCTCGTCCATGCCATGTGGCTAAGCCATCCAGGTATTTTCCTCTCGGTCTTCCTCTTGGTCTGTTCCCTTCGATCTTGGCACTTGTCACTAAGTTCTCCAATCCATGTCTTCTCATAACATGTCCAAACAATTTTTACTGTCTACGTCTAATTTCTCTAATCAATTTACGATTTTTATTTGTCTCCTGTAGTATTTGGGCATTGGTTTTTCTGTTTGTCTGTGGTATTCTTTGCATTTTCCTCAGAAACCACATTTCTGCAGCCATCAGATGTTTTTCAGCATGACTGCACATTGTCCAAGTTTCACATCCATACAAAAGAAAATCTCTATGTATTCCCTCAACACTCTTTTGCTCGTTTTAATTGACATCTTTTTATTGGTCATAATGTTTTACATCTTGCTAAAGGCTACTTTCGCCATGGTAACTCTTGTTCTAATTTCTTCAAGGCATCTCCCATCATATGTTATGACTGTTCCGAGATAATTTATCGATTTACTTGTTGAAGTATATACCCATTTACTTGTATATTACATTGTAGTACTTTGTTCTTCCTAATGACGACCTTAACCTGTGCCTTCTTACAATGTAATTCCAACCCCAGCTGCTCACTGTGTACAACTGCGTCTACTAATTGTTGCAGATCCTGTGCATTGTCTGCAATCAATACTGTGAGTGGCACCTTGCAGTCTTGACAGACCAAAGTATGTGAGTTGGAATGAGGCCAAAATTCCATCACGATGCCTGGGCAGAGCTTAAGAGAAACATGTGGTGCCCAAACCCTCTCTCGGCCTCGCCCTGTGTATTCCAGAGGAATGGGTAACCAATACGTCTGGCACAAGGTAGACTGCAGACGCTGGCGGCTCAGCGTCAATCCTCCGAGACCTAAAAAAAATCAGTACTGTATCATCTGCATATCTAATGTTATTTTCCTGTAAATAAAAGACATTAATTTAAACCACTACGAAGTGGTTAATCCGCCTGCCTCGTGGTCAGAATGGTGAAGGCTTGATTCCGGACTGTCGGGTGGAATTTTCTCGGAAACTACTTGGTTTCGTCGCTGGAGCTACGGAGTTCGTGCTTTGCTTTACGATTGTATGACAAGGCAACATGTTAATTGTTCCTGAGCAAAATCCGATTCCTTTGTACACTTCTGAAATGTGAAGAGCTTTTTGCACCAAGAAAAACTGGGTTTAATATGTTCGTTGCAGTGCATCACCGTGTGCTTGCTTTAGGGCTGGAGGAAAGAAAAATTAAATATAACTCATTTGTACACTTCTTTTGATTCAATGCTGTTTACTTTGCCAAACATGGCTAGACTGCTTTGTACACTTTTTATAGTTTGCGTTGCAACAGCTATCTTTGTACACTTTTTTTAGGACGGAAAAATACCTGACTCCTTTGTACACTTTTTTGGGTACCACTGTACACCTTTTTGAATTTATTTGGGCATGTCAACAATTGGAGCCTTTCGACGAGTTATAAGCTGCGTCTTGCACACAATCGAAAAGCCAGCTTCATGTTCACTCTTCGTTCAGAGAGTGGACCCGTCTCGAGACCTGTCTAAATATCATACAATCATTCCGTTCTACAAAACTTGGGCTTCGTGTTGTGGCACATTCTTAAATCGACTCTCGCTTCTGCTGGGAAGAACCACTATCGGGTAACGACGCACAGCTTTCCGAGACGAGTACTTGACGCGGTGGGTTTATCTTTGAGACAAGTAGTAAGAACTCCGACGCGGAGCGATCACGGCAGGGGCTTTCTGCTCTTCAGAAGGGTACCCCTTTCTTCAAGTGTTTCTGCCCTTACACTCTTGACACTCTCTTGGGGCGGGCCCACCCGGGTCATGACTCCGGGAGTCTTTCCCCTGCCGTGGAGACGTTTGGTCACATTTTTAGTTATCCCTGATTATTTTTTAGATGTTACGCTTTTCCCTTAGCTGATATACCTTGTCTGCTCTCCAGCCTCTCCCCTTTCGGTGGGGAAAGTCCATGCAGCCTGTACTCGCCCCTTAAGTACATGTGGTCGTGGGGATTCAGCCTCCTCCCCAGCCACGGCCTCGTCCCTCCATTTGTCACCGTTCTCCGTACTCCGTTCACGACGCCGCACTCAGTCAGATATCTCTCGGACAGACGGACTATTCACGCACCACTGGACGCCTACCGAAGAGCTTTCAAGCTACGCCGGCAGGACTGACCGAAAAGCTATACCAGCTTACTGACTGCAGGCCCACTACTCATCGAGAGAGAGTGGGCGCTTATCGAGACTTTGTCCTCTTTCTTCTGCTCAAATCACTCCGACAAGCATTACAAGCATATGACTACAGTTAGGGATCAATCCCATATCTATCGCATCGAAAAACGACGCTACATGTGCACACAGGCCAGTGGACCATCGCACAGCGCGCCCCAGCCGGGTCCCGGTGACATGTAATCCACTGGACGCCTTCCGATAAGCTACAAGCTGCGCCGGGAAGGACTGACCGAATAGCTATACCAGCTTACTGACTGCAGGACCACTACTCGAAGAGTGTCGTCCTTCTCGAGACCTTTGTCGAAAATATAAACGCTCGATTGCACGCTCATACATCGTTTTCCGCTTCGAGCTGCGGTCACAGTCTCGAAACGATTGTCTCGACAACGTATCGGTTGCGAGAAACCACTACCGAGTTCACCACACACCGTTTTCCGAGACAACGAACGCCAGACGCTGGGCTGCAAGTTGAGAACCTGACAAGCCCTACAATATACATAACCCGTGGCATGTATAGGGTGTCGTCTTTATTCCAGTCATACTATAATGTGTGTCCGTGCGTGATTTAGGAAATAGCCTCACGGCTGTTAAACCGCGTTCTCGCGGCAGTTAAACAGCGTTAAATTTGACGTAGAAATATGAAATTTAAAACGTTACCATTTTAAATGCCACTAAATCGATTGAACACATCGCCAAAGTTATAAAGATATATCGTAAAGCGCTTTGCTTAAGTGGTTAATATAAACGGGTTTGAGAATATGTGAACATGTAACGTGTATCTCGGAAAGCAAAATATGTGACAATCCGTGGTTTTTGACATATCTGCCGCCTTTTTCTTCTGTCTTTTGTTGTGTACAGTATATGCTCAAAATCACGCAAGCCAGACCCTTGGTTAGTCAGTTCGTTTGACTGGGCCTTGACTTTTTTCCACAGTGGTATCGCAACAGACTAGCAATATCTTCGGCGGGCCGATTCTCGTTGGTTGCGAGATCCGCAAAGAGTCAGGCGGGGAGTCTGACGGTAGTACACGCTTACATTGGTCCAGACACTTGCAAGTGACAGATGTGCACTCTCATATAGGTCAAGACACCCGATGTAAGGCCCTCAGCTGTGGGGGGCATAACGCCTCTAACTCAAATCCCCACTGATTGAGGGTATGGCCGCCACTCGCCTCCTGCTCTCGGAGGTGAGATTCGCCTCCTGTTCTTGGAGGTCTGATGCTGAGCCGCCAGCGACTGCAGCCCACCTTGTTCCAGACGAACTGATTATCCTTTCCTCTGGAGTAAACAAGACAAGGCGGAGGGAGGGAACATGCTGCATGGGCAATACATGTTCTCTGAAGCTCTATGACCAGGCATTGTGCCATGGAATTCTGGCCTAATTCCAATCCACATACTTTCGTCTGCAAAGACGGCAAGATACCACTCACAATAAGGTCAACAGTATGGAGGATCACGTAGGGAACTAAACACATTTCAGGGAATCAGGAGGTGAAGGAAAGATGCTAGCACTGGGCAGCAACCACGTTGAGAACACATGAGGGTCGTGTAACCAGACATTTCATTGTCTGGAAGCCGCACGGCGAAAGGAATAGTGAAAAACCTAAAACACAGAGAGATGAGACATACAGACAGAGATGAATATGGGGGAGCATGGGCAGAGCTGCAAGAAAGAACAAAAGATAGGACGACTTTACGTGAGTTCGTTGATTGAGGGCCTATGTTTTAATGGGGGACTTTAGCCGGAGGACAAAATTGCCATTGATGTCGCAGAGCTGATGAGTTTACGCACACTCAAGGTGAAATAATACACTTTCAACATACACACTAACCGTCACAAGATGAAACATACACTGTTAACATGACAGACACACGATCAAGATAAGACATTAAATATCACAAGGTGATACATACACACACACTTCACATAATTAATATCAGCCACACATTGTACTAGATTGATTGATCGATTGGCTGACTGGTTGAATGATTGTTTCTTTGTCTTCTTATTCTCATTCTCTGTTGCTCTAGTAATCTCTACACGAGTATTATGTTATTGTGTCCATGTATTTATGTGATTAGACTTCGTAGACATTACATCCTTGACATTGGAACTTAGAAAAACGAATTCTTGCATATTATTACTTAGAACCAGTTTTAACTTAGGGCTGCGAATCCTGGACAATGATTAAATACGATATAAGAAAAGAAATCAAAAGGTCATTTGTACACTTCTTGTGATTCAATGCTGTTTACTTTGCCAAACATGGCTAGACTGCTTTGTACACTTTTTATAGTTTGCGTTGCAACAGCTAGCTTTGTACACTTTTTTAGGACGGAAAAATACCTTACTCCTTTGTACACTTTTTTGAGTTGTATATTTGCTATACTACCACTGTACACCTTTTTGAATTTATTTGGGCATGTCAACAATTGGAGCCTTTCGACGAGTTATAAGCTGCGTCTTGCACACAATCGAAAACCCAGCTTCATGTTCACTCTTCGTTCAGAGAGTGGACCCGTCTCGAGACCTGTGCAAATATCATACAATCATTCCGTTCTACAAAACTTGGGCTTCGTGTTGTGGCACATTCTTAAATCGACTCTCGCTTCTGCTGGGAAGAACCACTATCGGGTAACCACGCACAGCCTTCCGAGACGAGTACTTGACGCGGTGGGTTTATCTTTGAGACAAGTAGTAAGAACTCCGACGCGGAGCGATCACGGCAGGGGCTTTCTGATCTTCAGAAGGGTACCCCTTTCTTCAAGTGTTTCTGCCCTTACACTCTTGACACTCTCTTGGGGCGGGCCCACCCGGGTCATGACTCCGGGCGTCTTTCCCCTGCCGTGGAGACTTTTGGTCACATTTTTAGTTATCCCTGATTATTTTTTAGATGTTACGCTTTTCCCTTAGCTGATATACCTTGTCTGCTCTCCAGCCTCTCCCCTTTCGGTGGGGAAAGTCCGTGCAGCCTGTACTCGCCCCTTAAGTACATGTGGTCGTGAGGATTCAGCCTCCTCCCCAGCCACGGCCTCGTCCCTCCATTTGTCACCGTTCTCCGTACTCCGTTCACGACGCCGCACTCAGTCTAGGAGCCGGATCTCTTTTTACGTTCACATATGACTACTGGCAGGACCGACCAGATATCTCTCGGACAGACGGACTATTCACGCACCACCGGCCGCCTACCGTCGAGCTTTCAAGCTACGCCGGCAGGACAGACCTAAAAGCTATACCAGCTTACTGACTGCAGGCCCACTACTCATCGAGAGAGAGTGGGCGCTTATCGAGACTTTGTCCTCTTTCTTTTGCTCAAATCACGCCGACAAGCATTACAAGCATATGACTACAGTTAGGGATCAATCCCATATCTATCGCATCGAAAAACGACGCTACATGTGCACACAGGCCAGTGGACCATCGCACAGCGCGCCCCAGCCGGGTCCCGGTGACATGTAATCCACTGAACGCCTTCCGATAAGCTACAAGCTGCGCCGGGAAGGACTGACCGAATAGCTATACCAGCTTACTGACTGCAGGACCACTACTCGAAGAGTGTGGTCCTTCTCGAGACCTTTGTCGAAAATATAAACGCTCGATTGCATGCTCACACAACGTTTTCCGCTTCGAGCTGCGGTCACAGTCCCTAAACGATTGTCTCGACAACGTATCGGTTGGGAGAAACCACTATCGAGTTCACCACACACCGTTTTCCGAGACAACGAACGCCAGACGCTGGGCTGCAAGTTGAGAACCTGACAAGCCCTACAATATACATAACCCGTGGCATGTATAGGGTCTCGTGTTTATTCCAGTCATGCTATAACGTGTGTCCGTGCGTGATTTAGGAAACAGCCTCACGGCAGTTAAACCGCGTTCTCGCGGCAGTTAAACCGAGTTAAATTTGACGTAGAAATATGAAATTTAAAACGTTACGATTTTAAATGCCACTAAATCGCTTGAACACATCAATCAATCAATCAATCATGTGCCATGCCGGAAAGCGTGGGCGGTCATGATTCGCCATTTCACTCGATCACCAGAGTCGTGGATCAGCTCAGTGTTCCTGTCTCGTCCATGCCATGTGGCCAAGCCATCCAGGTATTTTCCTCTCGGTTTTCCTCTTTGTCTGTTCCCTTCGATCTTGCCAGCTGTCACTAAGTTCTCCAGTCCATTTCTCCTCATAACATGTCCAAAAAATGTTGACTGTCTACGTCTAATTTCTCTAATCAATCTACGATTTTCATTTGACTCTTGTAGTACTTGGTCATTGGTTTTTCTATCTGTCCATGGTATTCTTTGCATTTTCCTCAGAAACCACATTTCTGCAGCCATCCGATGTTTTTCAGCTTGACTGCACATTGTCCAAGTTTCACATCCATACAAAAGAACAGGCTCTATGTATCCCCTCAACACTCTTTTTCTCGTTTCAATTGACATCATTTTATTGGTCAGAATGTTTTTCATCTTCCTAAAGGCTACTTTCGCAATGGTGATTCTTGTTCTAATCTCTTCAAGGCACCTGCCATCAGATGTTTTGACTGTTCCGAGATAATTGAACCGATTCACTTGTTAAAGAATATTTCCATTTACTTGTACATTACATTGTGGTACTTCGTTCTTCCTAGTGACGACCATAACCTGTGTCTTCCTACAATTTAATTCCAACCCCAGCTGCTCACTGTGTACAACAATAGCATCTACTAATTGTTGCAGATCCTGTGCATTGTCTGCAATCAATACTGTATCATCTGCATATCTAATGTTATTTATGTTTCGTCCTCCAATGCTGATTCCATTTAGGTCTTCTACATTTCTGAAAATATTTTCACTGTATAGGGAAAAACGATCTGGAGACATTACACATCCCTGCCTAACACCTCTCTTAATAGGTTGATATTGTCCTACTTCATTATCAATCCTTATGGCAGCTTGTTGTTTCCAATATATGTTTTTTATAAGTCTAATGTCTTTCCCATCAATTTGTAGATCTGCAAGCATATCCACAATGTTGACATGTCTAACTCTATCAAAAGCCTTTGTGTAGTCAATAAAGCAAAGATGTATATCCTTGTTTACTTCTAAAGCACGTTCAATAACTGTTCGCACCATATACACAGCATTTACTGTACCCTTTCCTTCTACAAACCCACATTGTTCTTCCCCTATTTCAGGTTGTATTTTCTTCTTCATTCTTTGCATGATAATTCGTAACAAAATCTTTGTGATGTGACTCATTATACTAATTGTTCTATGTTGATCACATTCTAAGGTTCCTGATTTCTTTGGTATTGCAATAAATACAGAATTACATAATTCAGAAGGTATATCTCCAGTATCATATAATGTGTTCAGCAGTCTAGTGACTTGCTCTAGTCCAAATTCTTCTAAAGCTTTAATCATTTCTGTTGTGATGTTACCTGCACCGGTGGCCTTGCCAGCTTTCACATGCTTAAGAACATTTTGAACCTCCATCTTTAAAATTTCTGGTCCTTCATTATTATTTTTAAACACATCGCCAAAGTTATAAAGATATATCATAAAGCGCTTTGCTTAAGTGGTTAATATAAACGGGTTTGAGAATATGTGAACATGTAACGTGTATCTAGGAAAGCAAAATATGTGACAATCCGTGGTTTTTGACATACCTGCCGCCTTTTTCTTCTGTCTTTTGTTGTGTACAGTATATGCTCAAAATCACGCAAGCCAGACCCTTGGTTAATTAGTTCGTTTGACTGGGCCTTGACTTTTTCCCACAGTGGTATCGCAACAGAATAGCAATATCTTCGGCGGGCCGATTCTCGTTGGTTGCGAGATCCGCAAAGAGTCAGGCGGGGAGTCTGACGGTAGAACACACTTACATTGGTCCAGACACTTGCAAGTGACAGATGTGCACTCTCATATAGGTCAAGACACCCGATGTAAGGCCCTCAGCTGTGGGGGGCATAACGCCTCTAAGTCAAATCCCACTGATTGAGGGTATGGCCGCCACTCGCCTCCTGCTCTCGGAGGTGAGATTCGCCTCCTGCTATTGGAGGTCTGATGTTGAGCCGCCAGCATCTGCAGCCCACCTTGTTCCAGACGAACTTATTATCCTTTCCTCTGGAGTAAACAAGACAAGGCGGAGGGAGGGAACATGCTGCATGGGCAATACATGTTCTCTGAAGCTCTATGACCAGGCATTGTGCGATGGAATTCTGGCCTAATTCCAATCCACATACTTTCGTCTGCAAAGACGGCAAGATACCACTCACAATAAGGTCAACAGTATGGAGGATCACGTAGGGAACTAAACACATTTCAGGGAATCAGGAGGTGAAGGAAAGATGCTAGCACTGGGCAGCAACCACGTTGAGAACACATGAGGGTCGTGTAACCAGACATTTCATTGTCTGGAAGCCGCACGGCGAAAGGAATAGTGAAAAACCTAAAACACAGGGAGATGAGACATACAGACAGAGATGAATATGGGGGAGCATGGGCAGAGCTGCAAGAAAGAACAAAAGATAGGACGACTTTACGTGAGTTCGTTGCGTGAGGGCCTATGTTTTAATGGGGGACTTCAGCCGGAGGACACAATTGCCTTTGATGTCGCAGAGCTGATGAGTTTACGCACACTCAAGGTGAAATAATACACTGTTAACATACACACTAACCGTCACAAGATGAAACATACACTGTTAACATGACAGACACACGATCAACATAAGACATTAAATATCACAAGGTGATACATACACACACAATTCACATAAATTAATATCAGCCACATATTGTACTAGATTGATTGATCGATTGACTGACTGGTTGAATGATTGTTTCTTTGTCTTCTTTTTCTCGTTCTCTGTTGCTCTAGTAATCTCTACACGAGTATTATGTTATTGTGTCCATGTATTTATGTGATTAGACTTCGTAGACATTACATCCTTGACATTGAAACTTAGAAAAACGAATTCTTGCATATTATTACTTAGAACCAGTTTTAATCTACGACTGCGAATCCTGGACAATGATTAAACACGATATAAGAAAAGAAATCAACAGAAGCCACGGAGATGTGGTTTTATAGAAGAATACTGAAAATTAATTGGACAGCCGAAATTAGCAATTTGGACATTTTGAGGCAAGCTAAGTCGCAAATACAACTCATCACGAACACAAGAAAAAGGCCGTCATCATGTTTTGACCATATTATGAGAAGATTAAAACTTGGACATGTTGTGGCAACCGGAAAGATTTGCGGTAGAAGAAATAGGGGAAGACACCGAAATAAAATTCTTGAGTCTAGGTGCATGGCACGTAAAGATGTCAACCCATTAATTGATCCATGCCGTTGGAGATCGCAATTTGTGGAGAAGCATGATAGCCTACGCCAGTCGGCAAGGCACTTAATGGTGATTGGGCATGGTCCAGTGATTGCTGGTACGCCTTCTGAACAGAAAGGACCGAGTTCTGTAATACATTCTTTGCCAGAGTGTTCTTTTGTGCCACTGTTTAAAATAAAATTGTAGTCCTTTGTATCACGTTGCGATCACATCCTGGTTGATTTTCTACGTTCAATAGTTTGCCAGTTGTCCAACTGACCGATGTAGGGAATCAACTCCCTAACCGACCATCAACGCACAGGAAGTTTAAGAGCCAGGCTGCTATAATCCTTTGGGACTGCAGCCATTAACCTTGCCAATTTATCTATACAATTGTGGGGCTAGCACCATACACCCAGTGTCTCTCAGGATATGGATAATGGGACATTACCTCTTTTAAAAAAAATATATATATAATTGATTGCAGGTAAAGATTAACACAGATTAATTAACATGGTGTATAGTTTAACAACACACACTATAAAACAGAAGCAGCATTCTTTAAAAATACCTTTATTGTTCTGACTGTGAAATATATACATTACAAAATGAATGCCAATTAATATAATATGGACACACATCAACACATTAAAAAAAACATACACACACACACACACACACACGTACACACACACACACACACACACACACACACACGACAATAATCTGGATTACACATGTTGCTACTTAACGATGCTATACATGGCTACCTCTCGGGGATTGAAGTGACAGAATTCGATGTATCTTCTTCTTCTTTTCGTTCATCCGGAGTGTTTTTTCAGATGTGATTGCGATGTGTCTGTTATGCGCCCTTGGGCCGAAACCCGTAGGCCAACACATCGACTTTAGCGTACTTTTTTGACCAGGTAGCATTCCTGGGAGACTCTCACTTTTGTGGTGCCATCTACAACCATGCTGGCCAAGTTAGAACGGTCGAAGACAACGGTCATCCCTCAAAGGAAGGCAGGGACAGTCCATAGCATTTTCCGCCATCCAAGGTTGCTTCCATAGTTGCAGGGCCGACACATAACGCCCTGGATCTGGGCTCACCGAGGGAAATCGTCACGTCCTGCTCATGGCTGCTTTAAATCCTCACTTCAATATATTGGTCATTTCGTTTGCCCCGGGCCATTCCCGCACAAACCAGACAGGTTTGCAGACGGTATCCACTCAGCGAGTTTTCGGACATGTGCTTGTCGTTGCGCCCGTCAGAGCTGTTCCAGGCACGACAGACATTCGGAAAACTACCTAGTCAGAGCTGTTCCGAACAAGAGCGGCATTCGGAAACTAGGTAGTCAGAGCTGTTCCTAGCACGAGAGACATTCGGACGAGACATTTCACTCGGACGTAATTGCGTAGTGTCAATTTTTAGTTTGCCACCCGTAGGACGACACTTCCGGCTTCCGGCGGGCATTTTTTAATGAGGTTAGCCTTCCTCGGGTTTCGAGACTCTTGTTTCGGCTTCCACACAGCAAGCTTTCGCTTCGGGCTGCCACGTAATGGATTCGCAAGACAGGCGTTCCATTTCGTGTCAACGAGACAATTTTCCACCTTTGACTACACTCACTCCATGAGTGTGGTTACAGACTATCGGACGTCTGCGAGACGTGCGACCGAGGTGTTTTTCCACCTTTTGTACTCGCTCACGAGGTAGGCTACATGTGCTGCCGGCTCAGCACCTTACCTCCGTGCGTCTGTGGGCGAGTAACGGTCAGGCCCTTTCATCCGGGGATACCTCATATCCCCCAGCTAAGAGCCATCGAACGAATCTGCGCCGAGCATGTAGCGTTCTCAGCACATCATCACAATTTTGATGTAGGTTTGTGTCGGCCAGGCTCTCACTTCCGAGAGTTTATGGCTTAGAGACGTTCAGCCATACACCTCGGATGGGAGCCTTAGAGGTTATGTCCGGACTGAGATTTAGGGATCGTTTGCCTGATTTTGACTGCTATCCTCAGTCTTACCTGCAGAGCAGCAGGTTGTGTCTCTCTTAGTCTGGTCCCTATCCCACGAGCCGTCCGATATGTAGTTTTCACCCATCGGCAAGCTCATGGGGTCGATGGGACACGCAAGGGCAGACATTAGAAAGATGCGTCGCCGGCACGTAAGGCCATGCGATCAGCACAAAGTTATCCAGAGTCACCAGTGGGAACGCCGCGCCCCGCGAAGGGCAACGACGATTGGTTTTGAACTAATAAAAGCGCTCTTTCCGCGAGGGTCGGAGCTTGGTAAGCATGTATTAGCTCTAGAATTGCCACAGTTATCCAAGTAGGATCGTGTCATCTAAGGAACCTCGACTGATTTAATGAGCCATTCGCGGTTTCACCGTGAGACAGTGTGAACTTAGACATGCATGGCTTAATCTTTGAGACAAGCATATGACTACTGGCAGGATCAACCAGATATCTATCGGACAGACGGACTATTCACGCACACGCAAGCCAAGAGTAGCATCGCTAAAGCGCGCCCTCCCGGTACAAGGTGATACATGCAAAACCACTGGACGCCTACCGACGAGCTTTCAAGCTACGCCGGCAGGACTGACCGAAAAAAAAGCTATACCAGCTTACTGACTGCAGGCCCACTACTCATCGAGAGAGAGAGTGGGCGCTTATCGAGACTTTGTCGAACGGTCGTACAAATTTTGCTCTTTTGCCCGCTCAAACCACGACCCTGGCTGCACGATGCGGTTACATTCTTGAAACGCCTGCCTCGCTAACTCACGTTGGCTGGGAAGATCCCATTTTGGTGCACCTCACACAGCCATCCGAGACAACGAACGCTAGACGCGGAATTCGATGTATGAAAATGGTGAGCATTAGATCTTTAAGTAACACAATTAATAGATCGGAGCAACATCATCAACAAATGAAAGAAATGAAAACAAGCTATACTTGCAACAAATAATAAAGTTCTAAGATGCCGAAGCGGAAAGGAACGAGGAACTTACAGTAGTCAGTCAATGGTTCATTTTCAGAACTTATTTTCGATTCACTTTGTCTAATGTTAAAACCTTGCAATGGATTGAATAATGTGAGACAATTGTAAATAATGACATTGGAAATGTGATAGGTGCCACGCCCTGTCCAGTGCAGAATGGTTTATACAAATGTGAGTCTAGCATCATCTGTCCCATGCCCAATAAGGCGTATACGATGATCCTTTTCCTTTACTTGTATTTACTTGAATTCGCCCTGCATTGAATTTATAGAAAGATAACAAATACACTGGTTCCTGATATCTTGTGAGAATGATGCCCAATCAGCCACCGCCTAGTGTTTACATAAGAAAATGCTCTGTCTTTAAAGCTAGACAAAGGCCAGGATTGAATGGAGTAGATTTACTCACATTTTATAAATACCAAAGGTCAGATGTAGTGAGTATTAGAAATATATACTACAATAAAACAAGCACAAAGTAATCCACGAAAAAAGCTGTCACGCGATTGAAAACGTCAATTCTCGACTGCCATTAACGACAAGTGTGAAACAATAGCAAAACTCCATATAAGAATTGACGAAAGATAGAATGGTTAGAGGTGTAATCCCGCAATACGAGAATTTCAACATTGTGGTAAAAATCAGTCAGTATGTACTGATGTGACCAACTTTTGAACTGGAACTCATCTCAGTCAAATATCCACAACCACTATCTCGACATTTGCCCTAAGTTACAGTTACTTCCATGTCCTTTACAGCACATTACAATCAACCCCAGCATTTCTTGGCTTTTAATGATTTACTAGGCAGTTGTAACAACTGAGTTGTACAGGGTGCACACAATAATACCACTGCTGGAAGATGCACCCGATTGTCAGTCTTAGAAACGATCAAGCCACTCTGACCACTTTGCTCAATAGGAATTGTTACATGAGTATGTTTAATGGTTTTGTCTCATACTTTACATAATGTGATATTGTTATTGACATGATACATTGATTGATACAGTGAGAGATGCTAGTATTACTGCTATTGCACGAACTGACCTTATCAGCCACACTCGCCACCGCCCTGGGTCGTAGTTATTAAGCCTTTTTGAAGCACAATGTACCAAACTATCGTCTGTCAACACTAAAAGGTGTCAATTAGCTGGCCGCTCAAAGAGCAATGGCAAACTACTGAGCGTAATCTTGCCAAGAAATCAACAATCAGCTGAAAGATGCTGATGTTGACAGCGATGTCCAGTACATTGTATGCTAAGGAAAATTATGATAGTATGTACGTTTTTATTGCTACCTCCATTGTCCATTGAAACAGTCAGCAGCGAGTGACCAGAGCATCTCGCTAACATTAAATATTGAAAGAACTGAAAAGTCTTGGGTTTTAATGTTGCATGAAATGGAGTGAATCACCGCCTAATTTATAAACACACAGATATACAAGAATGCAAAGAAAAGTGTGGGCTGTCACAATGAGTGAAATAGCATGGTGTATCCCGGGCTTCATAAACTTTAAGGAGTGCGTGGCTGAGAGGTTCACCATTATACCTCAATTCTTCAAGGTGTACATTGCGGACAACACTGAACGTCTGTGATCCACAACAACAGCAAATGAAATATGCAACAGATGAAGTTTTATAAAACACAACTTGCTTCATTGAAAAAAATTCACATTGTCGATATATTTATAACACTCATGCTAAACCACAGTCTGTGCAGATGACAAGAATGTGGAAGCCAGACAGGAAACCTCATCAAAGTTGAAGTATTTAAAAGTCCTTTTTTTCAAAAATCATGATGTAATATCAATTTAAAATGTTTATATAAGCACAAGCCATACTGTTTTCCCATGACGACATGTTTGGATTAATCTCTCCGAAACTTGTTGGGACGGGATGGTTTGTACTTTTCCATGTCACAGATGTAGAGATATACCTGGAGAGAGAAGAACAAAAATAATGACAAATCAAGACACAATATGAGTGCAACAATGATAAATTTGAAATGTACAATGTGTATCATTCAGTGAGACAACAATGAAAACGGAAACTTAAAGACATATCAAAGATTATACATATCAGCGTCTATTAAAGCTGTTTGGTGTGGGGCTGGCTAATTTTGCATGTAGAAAATAATTTCTCCATAACCCAACAATCCATGATGAATACTGTCCAAGTAGAAATGGGATACGACTGATTTCTTTAGTAAGATCTGACCAAATTTAAAAAGTTATAGAACAAGACTCCATAAAAGAAAAAAATTTCATGGATAATGTAAGCTATTTAATAAATAGAAAACCATTCTGACGTATTCCACAAATATACCCCCCCCCCCTCCACACACCCACCCACACACACACACACACACACACACACACACACACTGTAATCAGAAAGAGAGTTAGAGAGTGGTTTGTTGGGTGCTTGATTGGTGCTTTCTCTGGAGGATTGATCTTTGTCTGCTAAGTCTGGTGTTGTTGCTTAGGGGATAGTAAAACTACGTTTCACTATTCCCCGATATACGGAATCGAGGATTTGAAATCAGCAAGCGGAGATCTGGAAGCAAGCCACTTTACGTTGACTCCGATTGCATGGGGTATAAGCTTTTACGAAAACAGTGACAAAAAAACCTACTGAACTGACATTGTCTAGTAGACAATTTACAGCCAATAAATGCTGGGGTTGATTACAACGCCCTGTAAAGGACAAGCAACTAACTTATAACTTTAGGTTTCATGTATTGACTCTCAAGTTGGTTTGGCCTCCAAATGGACTTGAGTGGAGTTGGTGAATAGAATGTCCCTTCGTTACAAAGTATCATCTGCAGGGGGTGGGGGGGGGGGGTGTTTCAAAGTTCTCCTTCCCCTCTTAAGGCAATTAAACAACGGGGTGTGCATGATCGGAGTGTGAACTTCACATCTGTGGGGAGGTATATTAAAATGTAACCAGATGATGGTTCAGCACAGGAATCATTTTCCCGCCTTAGGAGCTTCGGTATACGGTGCTAGGGCTATAGATGTGTATACCAGTCGAGACTTGATGGGTGTTGTGGTCAGTATCGCACCGACTGACTTGACTTTCTAAGCCTTTTCTACTTATACCCATTGTAAGAGAGGTCGACCTGGGAGTCTCTGTTAGTTTACACATAAAATTCGCCAGGATGGGGATTCGAAAACTTTATCAATATGCCGGCAAACTGCACCCCGTCTTAAGTATTATATCTCCTTCCATATATCACACAACTGTAGCGAAACGCCAGTGGTCCATGTCCTTATGCATTCTTTTATTTTTGGTAAACGGGGAAACGGCTTACGGAAACTCTCAGTTCTCTTGTTTGCTCAAATCTCCATGAAAGATGGTTCTTTGGGTTATCTTCATACCACAATCTTTGCATGGAGCGAGTATATATTTGTCTTTCCTTTCGGGTAGTCCCGATGGAGCGCCTTGCGTCAAATGTGCACTGGTGCAGCTGCTGGTCAATTGATGGCCGTGCCAACACATACCGTTTGATAGTTGCAGCATGTCAAGTAATTTAAAGATTACGACAGAGATGCAACATACTACTGAAGTGGTGGAAAGGTAAATTTGGGTTTTCGTTGGTCCAGGCAAAGCTTGGCCTATAAATATCTATTGTCTTAACGACTGAGAGGACATAGCAAAACGGCAGTCTTGCCATGTTGGGAGGGGGTGACCGTTAGCCGATCTGGCTACGCGTCTTGATCTTGGCATGGAAAGGGAACACATCTGATTAATAAGTAGTTACCAAATGATATCGCTTGTTCTTGGCAGCTGATAGACGAGTGATATCTTGATTCCTACGGCTTACCGTTACTTAGTAGCATCTCTCTTTTAAATATAGGCACATTAGATAGCTACGGGGATGGGGTCAACCAATCTATAATCTATCTTCTTGAGCCAGGGGATGCTAGCCACAGGACTATCTCTTTCGTCTGTCACTTGATAGGATGATGTCGGGAGGATAATGGACTCCTCTATCTCACTGAGAGAACCTGAACTTATCTACACTATGGCTTGTGCCGGGCAATGCCGGTACATTGGGGCGACAGCTCATTCGAGAGCGGCGGCCGGGAGGGGTAGTATCTTCTTTGAATGGGGAAATACACGGTGTGCCATATAACCCCACTTAGGGGGGAGAAACACACCGATTACTGGGCGCACCACACCCCAAGATCTTGGTTGCGAGAAAGGCATGGTTTGCAAGTGAAAGGAAAGCATGGAAATGAATGTGCCCAATAATAATAAAGGCTTGGTATGAGTGTGGAATGTGTGTCTTGTAGACAAAACGTTCCTAGGGTGGACAACCTGACATCACCCAGCTGGAGGTCGACTCAAGCCCGGACGTAGCCAATCCAGGGGCTACCTGACAGGTCAGGCCCATTCATTCGGGTATGGTATATACTGCATTGGGTAAAGATCCTATATGTCAAATATATTAACTGAGACCCTATTGGTCTTCAGGATTGTGTGATGCATGAGTTCGCCCAGTCGCTCAATATTGTTTGTCATTTCCAGGGTCCTTCTTTTGGAAGTATGAACAGAGCTGAGGGTCTCGACTGGGCTCTACGCAGAAAGTATGTTTATGACTATGTCATGGCAAGGTTTGGGCCATGCCTGATTTAAGAATATGATCTCTACGAGATAGAGCCACTGCTGACCTGGAAAGAATGACCATCAGCTGTACTGACACATCACCAGTCATCTCGATACGATTGGATTGAGTCCTTTTGTATTATTGGCTGGAACCCGCCAATCACTCAGACACACCCATTATTATATGAGAACTATTCTCCAGGACATTATTTCCTACCTGACATTATGCCACTTTCCTAGAACATTTGTTTACTAAAAAGACTGTGGTCCATGGAAATTTGGAAGTTTGCTTCTACAGAAGGCTGTTGTACGTACAACCAAGTACCTGGAAGGAAGGAGATTCTTGCACACGCGGTGAGCTGTATGTGGACGGATCGGACAGTGTATGAAGCTGCGTCTATGAAGATAGCTACCTGAGGCTCTGTGCCTGAACTGTATCTGTGTTGTGTCTGTTTAGAACTTTCTGTGTTAACTGCCTTGATATTTTTCTGTGCTGTCCTGTATTGATTTAATAAATCAAGTTTTAGTTTATTCCAACGAGCACTGTGTTATATATATGGATCAGCCAGAGGAACACGGCAGGAAATAGGTCCTTAGGTCGAAAGAAAGAGTGACAGTGAGTCCGGGGAAAACGGAGGAGGGTTGGCAGGTAAAGACCTATCCCAGCCAGGGCTATAAAGAGAATAATTTTGAAATATTGTGATAGGGCTATTTGGGACCCTCCACGTAGCTTGTTACAACAACAATAATCTCAGAACACTCTAGGAACACCTTAGCACCGGCAAGAATCCACATGTATGTTTATACCAGAATCACATATCCCAGACATATGTTTTTGTGGGTTAGTTAATTGCATATCCTTTACAGGACGTAGCAGTCAACCCCAGAATTGTTTGGCTGTTCATGATTCCTGGGCTAATTTACGTTCAGTAGTTTGCCATTGCTTTCTGAACGACAGGCACCCATACAATTTCATTTTTAAAAAAACCACCGTAAGGCAGTCTGTTACCAAATTGTCCACAGCTGTGATTTTAAACGGGTATGTGAGATTACGAACTGCGTCCGAAATCTGTTCGCTACGGAGCCGACTTATTGTGGGTTCTAACTTTGATATGTAGCTACTATATCAGCTTTTCCGGTCTAATCTTTTCAATTTCCTCCCGCAGCAAAGTTAACAGCATCACATATAATGTCACATCCAGCCGAAATGGATACTGTTGGATGTGATGTAATTAGTTCAACAACTGTTTTTGCGATGCATATGACAATGGTGGTGGTGGTTTTGTTGCTTCCTGCTGCTTGGTTCCAAAACATATTTTGATGTTGTAGAACCACCGGAACAACATTTCATGCTATGCTGTATTGCAACTCAATAACAACTTTGATTAACCCATTTTTCATTAATTAATTTATACCAACTGTATAACGTTATGCACTTTGCATAGCAAAGAAATGGTGCTAAAATGCCTTCAGATATTTTAACAGCTTTAACATCAGCCGTTTAAGACTTTACATGTTCTTTTGGAACATCAATCAAGTGGAATTCTCCCTCACTGAACATCTTAGTAACAACAGTTTTAGTAAGATCCTGGAACTCATATGTTTGGTTCGCCATTTTGGGGTATCGTAGGCTTACACAGCCTACACTCAGTAACACCGTGACTTCAAGTGACTGCCTTCACAAATTATTTGAAATTAGGACTACTATATATTTATAGACCATAAATATATAGTAGTCCTCTTTTAAAGTACCTAATATTCAACCAAATAACGCAAATGCTGCATTTCAGAAAATGCATTACGTCACTATCATTGAATGTAAGAAATAGAGTGCTGAAATTCTTTATATAAGCTGTTTTGCTGTATGGCTGTGAATCTTGGAATGTAAATAATAAATTAAGAACAACTTGGAAGCAACACATGTGTGGTTCCTGAGACGAATGTTGCGAATTCCTTGGACTGCCAGAGTAGCTAAACACGAAGAGGTCCATGAAACTAAAACAGTATATACAACAATAAGAAAGAGACAATTTTCTTTCGTCATGTGATGAGAAGACAGGCGTTGAAGAATATCGCGACAACTGGAAAGATCAAGAGGAAGAGAGGCAGAGGCAGACCAAGAGAAATTATGCTGGGTGGTTTGAGACAGTGGCATGGAGAAATATCATAGGCAGGGTTGAACCAGAAAAGCAAAGACCGAGATCTGTGGAGAGTCTTAACCGCAACGCCAGCTGGCAGGGCACTTGACGCGTGTGTGTGTGTGTGTGTGTGTGTGTGTGTGTGTGTGTGTGTGTTTTATATATATATATATATATATATATATATATATATATATATATATATATATATATATATATATATATATATATATACTCAGTAAGTCGGTAGAGATTTGCCGGCAACAGACGAGCATTATCTCCGGTGGGCCTATTCTCGCTGGTCGCGAGATCCGAACAGTGGAAGGATGGGAGATTTCCTCGCAACAGACGAGCAATATCTCCGGCGATATCTCCGGCAGGACTATTCCCGGTGGTCGCGGGGTCCGCACAAGTCAAGGGGGGGGGGGGGGGGGGGGGGGGGGGGGGGGGGGGGGGGGGGGGGGGGGGGGGGGGGGGGGGGTGGAGTCTGACGGTAGTACACGCTTTACACAGTTCCAGACACTTGTGTTTGACAGATGTATGCGTCCTATCGTCCAGGCACGTACGAGGCCCTCACATGTAGGAATTGGCTGAACGCCTCTAAGTCGGGTTCCAGGGTCTGGCTATCACTCGCCACCTGCTCGTGGAGACGAGGTCTCGGAGGTTTGACGCTGAGCAGCCAGCGTCTGCAGCCTACATTGTGCCACACGTATTGGTTACCCATTCCTCTGGAAAACACGAGGCAAGGCCGAGAGAGAGGACATGTGGGGCACCATATGTTTCTCTGAAGCTCTACCCAGGCTTTGTGATGGAATTCTGGCCACATTCCAACTCACATACTTTGGTCTGTCAAGATTGCAAGGTGCCACCCACTATAAAGTTAAAAAGTGTGTGTAAATGCAATCAACGATGCTAGTCAAATTATTCATGAACTATTCTGATTTATTAAATACAACCTACGATGCCATTCACACAGCTTTAGAGTACTGAATGCGAATATGGCTTATGTAGTATTTTGTGTGACATTCTCTTGTTTTGCTACTAACATAATCTTATTCTCATGGTATATCTAACGGCGATGTGCCGACAGAGTGACACACGCTACTCGTAGTCCTGTATATAACGCGTTCGAAACACAGCTGCATGTGATATGGACGCATACAGCCTTGCTCTGGTTTTCATAAAATGGTATGAGTACCGGTCGTTCAGAAAGCAATGGCAAAGAACCGAACATAAACTTGTCAAGAAATCATAAACAGCCGAAAATTGCTAGGGTTGATTGCGTCGTCCTGTAAGTGATATGCAACTAAAACATATCTAATATAAACGTTTATAATACAAGTAGACATTAATTTTAATGGCAAACTACTGAACGTAAAACTTGCCAAGACATCAACAACAGCTGTGCTGGTGTTGACAGCGATGTCCTGTAAATCAATCAATAAATCATGTGCCATGCCGGAAAGCGTGGACGGTCATGACTCGCCATTTCACTCGATCACCAGAGTCGTGGATCAGCTCAGTGTTCCTGTCTCGTCCATGCCATGTGGCCAAGCCATCCAGGTATTTTCCTCTTCGTCTTCCTCTTGGTCTGTTCCCTTCGATCTTGCCAGTTGTCACTAAGTTCTCCAATCCATTTCTTTTCTTAACATATCCAAACAATTTTGACAGTCTACGTCTAATTTCTCTAATCAATTTACAATTTTTATTTGTCTCCTGTAGTACTTGGTCGCCGGCTTCGTGGCTTAGAGGTTATGACTTTTCTCCGTAATCTCGTATACTCTCGTGGGTAAATTGTTGACGGTGAGAATCAGCAGTGGTTAGAATCGCATCGGTAACTTACGGGGTGTGTGAGCCGGCCGCTCAGAAAGCAATGGCAAACTACTGAGCGTAATCTTGCCAAGAGATCAACATACAGCTGAAAGATGCTGGTGTTGACAGCGATGTCCTGTAAAGGATATGCACACAAAAAAAAGTACTTGGTCATTGGTTTTTCTGTCTGTCCATGGTATTCTTTGCATTTTCCTCAGAAACCACATTTCTGCAGCCATCAGATGTTTTTCAGCTTGACTGCACATTGTCCAAGTTTCACATCCATACAAAAGAACAGGCTCTATGTATCCCCTCAACACTCTTTTTCTTGTTTCAGCTGACATCTTTTTATTGGTCAGAATGCTTTTCATCTTGCTAAAGGCTACTTTCGCCATGGCGATTCTTGTTATAATCTCTTCAAGGCATCTCCCATCAGATGTTATGACTGTTCCGAGATAATTGTATCGATTCACTTGTTGAGAGTATATTCCCATTTTACTTGTATATTACATTGTGGTAATTCGTTCTTCCTAGTGACGACCATAACCTGTGTCTTCTTACAATTTAATTCCAACCCCAGCTGCTCACTGTGTACAACAACCGCGTCTACTAATTGTTGCAGGTCCTGTGCATTGTCTGCAATCAATACTGTATCATCTGCATATATAATGTTACTGTCCTGTAAATAGGATATGCACAAAACAAAAAAACAAAGACATTAATTTAAACCAATATCTGCGGCTCTCCGCTACGAAGTGGTTAAGCTGCCTGCCTCGTGGTCAGAATAGTGTAGGTTTGATTCCGGACTGTCGGGTGGAATTTTCTCGGAAACTACTTGGTGTCATCGCTGGAGCTACGGAGTTAGTGCTTTGCTTTACGATTGTATGACAAGGCAACATGGTAATTGTTCCTGCGAAAAATCCGATTCCTTTGTACACTTCTGAAATGTGAAGACCTTTTATGCGCCAAGAAAAACTGGGTTTCTTCTTCTTCTTTTCGTTCATTCATAGTGTTTTTTCAGATGTGATTGCGGTGTGTCTGTTATGCGCCCTTGGGCCGAAACCCGTAGGCCAACACATCCGACTATAGCGTGCTTTTTTGACCAGGTAGCATTCCTGGGAGACTCTCACTTGTGTGGTGCCATCTACAACCCAGCTGGCCAAGTTGGAACGGTCGAAGACAGCGGTCATCCCTCAAAGGAAGGCAGGGACAGTCCATAGCATTTTCCGCCATCCAAGGTTGCTTCCATAGTTGCAGGGCCGGCACATAGCGCCCTGGTGCTGGGCTCACCGAGGGAATCGTCACGTCCTGCTCATGGCTGCTTTAAATCCTCACTTCAATATATTGGTCATTTCGTTTGCCCCGGGCCATTCCCGCACAAACCAGACGGGTTTGCAGACGGTATCCACTCAGCGAGTTTTCGGACATGTGCTTGTCTTTGCGCCCGTCAGAGCTGTTTCAGGCACGACAGACATTCGGAAAAACTACCTAGTCAGAGCTGTTCCGAACAAGAGCGGCATTCGGAAACTAGGTAGTCAGAGCTGTTCCTAGCACGAGAGACATTCGGGCGAGACATTTCACTCGGACGTAATAGCGCAGTGTCAATTTTTAGTTTGCCACCCGTAGGACGACACTTCCGACTTCCAGAGGGCATTTTTTAATGAGGTTAGCCTTCCTCTGGTTTCGAGGCACGTTAGACTGTTGTGATGTCAACCACATCTCAGCTGGTCAAGATAGAACGATCAACGACATCTCGGTCGGCCCTCAAGGGAAGGCAGGGGCAGACCATGGGCATTCCCTCGCTATCCAAGGAGGCTTCCATAATTGCAGAGCCGGCAGATATTGCTCTGAGACTTGGCTCACCCGAGGAGTTGCCACGTCCTGCTCATGGCTGATTTAGTTCGTCACTTCCATGTGTTGAGCATCTCGCTCGCCACTGGTCGCTCAAGCACACACCAGGAGCGGTCAGACTGCGAGCGACATCCACTCGGTAAGCTTTTGCTTTTGACTTCAGACCACGCAATAGTTCGCTCGCCGTGCGTTCGATTTCGCGTCATTGAGACGTTCTTCCACTTTTGTCTACACTCTCTATGAGTTAGATACAGTTTTCGTAACCATTTCCTTCGACTGGGGCACTTTTCTGACTTTTTGTTCTCGCTCACGAGGTTGGCTACATGTGCTGCCGGCTCAGCACCTTACCTTCGTGCAGCAGTGAACGAGAGACGGTCAGGCCCTCTCATCCGGGAATCCCTCATATCCACCAGCTGAGAACCTTTGAACATGTATCAGACCTGAGCCTGTAGCTTGCTTAGTATCTCGCCTATATTTTTCGGTAGGTGGGTATCGGCCCGGCTCTCAGATCCGAGGGTTTGTGGCTTAGAGGCGTTCAGCCACAGCCCTCGACAGGGAGCCTTAAGAGTTTTGTCCAGACCAAGAACTTCTGCCTTCGTGCACCTGATTTAAATTTTTGATTGCGAGCCTCAGTCTACCTGCAGAGCAGCAGGTTGTGTCTCTCTTAGTCTGGTCCCTATCCCATAAGCTGTCCGATATGTAGTTTTTCATCCATCGGCAAGCAAATGGGGTCGATGGGACACGCAAGCTCCCCCACCACGGCAAGGTGGAGTCACATCGGGGGAGAAAACTGGGTTTAATATGTTCGTTGCAGGGCATCACCGTGTGATTGCTTTAGGGCTGGAGAAAAAAAAACAACTTGACTCCTTTGTACACTTCATTTGCTTCAATGCTGTTTACTTTGGCAAACATGGCTAGACTGCTTTGTACACTTTTTATAGTTTGCGTTGCAACAACTAGCTTTGTACACTTCTTTCAGGACTGAAAAAGTCCTGACTCCTTTGTACACTTTTTTGGGTTGTATATTTGCTATACTACCGCTGTTATCCTTTTTGAATTTATTTGGTCATGTCAACAATTGGAGCCTTTCGACGAGTTATAAGCTGCGACGGGCACACAATCGAAAAGCCAGCTTCATGTTCACTTTTCGTTCAGAGAGTGGACCCGTCTCGAGACCTGTCTAAATATCATACAATCATTCCGTTCTACAAAACTTGGGCTTCATGTTGTGGCACATTCTTAAATCGACTCTCATTACATCGCTTCTGCTGGGAAGAACCACTATCGAGTAACCACGCACACCCTTCCGAGACAATGAGCGCTTGACACGGTGGGTTTGTCTTTGAGACAAGTAGTAAAATCTCCGACGCGGAGCAATCACAGCAGGGGGGTTCTGATCTTCAGAAGGGTACCCCTTTCTTCAAGTGTTTCGGCCCTTGCACTCTTGACACTCTCTTGGGGCGGGCCCGCCCCGGTCATGACTCCAGGCGTCTTTCCCCTGCCGGGGAGACGTTTGGTCACAATTAGAGTTATCCCTGATTATTATTAGATGTTACGCTTTTCCCTTAGCTGATATACCTTGTCTGCTCTCCAGCCTCTCCCCTTTCGGTGGGGAAAGTCCGTGCAGCCTGTACTCGCCCCTTAAGTACATGTGGTCGTGGGGATTCAGCCTCCTCCCCAGCCACGGCCTCGTCCACTCCATTTGTCACCGTTCCTCATATCCCGTTCACGGCGCCGCACTCAATCTAGGAGCCGGATCTCTTTTTACGTTCACATATGACTACTGGCAGGACCGACCAGATATCTCTGGGACAGACGGACTATTCACGCACCACTGGACGCCTGCCGACGAGCTTTCAAGCTACGTCGGCAGGACTGACCGAAAAACTATACCAGCTTACTGACTGCAGGCCCACTACTCATCGAGAGAGAAAGTGGGCGCTTATCGAGACTTTGTCCTCTTTCTTATGCTCAAATCACGCCGACAAGCATGACAAGCATATGACTACAGTTAGGGATCAATCCCATATCTATAGCATCGAAAAAAGACGCTACATGTGCACACAGGCCAGTGGACCATCGCACAGCGCGCCCCAGCCGTGTCCCGGTGACATGTAATCCACTGGACGCCTTCCGACAAGCTACAAGCTGCGCCGGGAAGGACTGACCGAAGAGCTATACCAGCTTACTGACTGCAGGACCACTACTCGAAGAGTGTTGTCCTTCTCGAGACCTTTGTCAAAAATATAAACGCTCGATTGCACGCTCATATAACGTTTTCCGCTTCGAGCTGCGGTCACAGTCTCAAAACGATTGTCTCGACAATGTATCGGTTGGGAGAGACCATTATCGAGTTCACCACACACCGTTTTCCGAGACAACGAACGCCAGACGCTGGACTGCAAGTTGAGAACCTGACAAGCCCTACAATATACATAACCCGTGGCATACTTAGGGTCTCGTCTTTATTCCAGTCATGCTATAATGTGTTTCCGTGCGTGATTTAGGAAATAGCCTCACGGCAGCTAAACCGCGTTCTCGCGGCAGTTAAACCGCGTTAAATTTAACGTAGAAATATGAAATTTAAAACGATACCATTTTAAATGCCACTAAATCGATTGAACACATCGCCAAAGTTATAACGATATATCATAAAGCACTTTGCTTAAGTGGTTATTATAAACGGGTTTAAGAATATGCAAACATGTAACGTGTATCTCGGAAAGCAAAATATGTGACAATCGATGGTTTTTGACATATCTGCCGCCTTTTTCTTCTGCCTTTTGTTGAGTACAGTATATGCTCAAAATCACGAAAGCCAGACCTTTGGTTAATCAGTTTGTTTGACTTTGCCTTGACTTTTTTCCACAGTGGTATCGCAACAGACTAGCAATACCTCCGGTGGGCCGATTCTCGTTGGTTGTGAGGTGAGGATGGGGACGGAGCGCTTATGGGAATGTCCCAAATGCTGTGATGTCGGTTCCTAAATCAATCAATCAATCAATCAATCGTTGGTTGTGAGATCCGCAAAGAGTCAGGCGGGCAGTCTGGCGGTAGTACACGCTTACAATGGTCCAAACAATTGCAAGTGACAGATGTGCACTCTCATATAGGTCAAGACACCCTATGTAAGGCCCTCAGCTGTGGGGGGGGGGGGGGGGGTGGGGGGGGCATAACGCCTCTAAGTCAAATCCCACTGATTGAGAGTCTGGCCGCCACTCACCTCCTGCTCTCGTAGGTGAGATTCGCCTCCTGCTCTTGGAGGTCTGATGCTGAGCCGCCAGCATCTTCAGCCCACCTTGTTCCAGACGTACTGGTTATCCTTTCCTCTGGAGTAAACAAGGCAAGGCCGAGAGAGGGAACATGCTGCATGGGCAATACATGTTCTCTGAAGCTCTATGACCAGGCATTGTGCGATGGAATTCTGGCCTAATTCCAATCCACATACTTTCGTCTGCAAAGACGGCAAGGTACCACTCACAATAAGGTCACCAGTGTGGAGGATCACGGAGGGAACTAAACACATTTCAGGGAATCAGGAGGTGAAGGAAAGATGCTGGCACTGGGCAGCACACATGTTGAGAACACCTGAGGGTCATGTAACCAGACATTTCATTATCTGGAAGCCGCACGGCGAAAGGAATAGTGGAAAACCTAAAACACTGGGAAAAAAGACATACAGACAGAGATGAATATGGGGGAGCATGGGCAGAGCTGCAAGAAAGAGCAAAAGATAGGACGACTTCACGTGAGTTGGTTGCGTGAGGGGCTATGTTCTAATGGGGGACTTTAGCCAGGGGACAAAATTGACACTGATGTCGCAGAGCTGGTGAGTTTACGTACACTCAAGATGAAACACATCCACTATCAACATACACACTAACTACCACAAGATGAAATACATACTCATACACACTAACTACATATACTGTCAACATACACACTAACTACCACAAGGTGAAATACATACTCTGTCAACATACACACTAACTACATATACTGTCAACATACACACTAACTACCACACGGTGAAATACATACTCTGTCAACATAAACTAACTACCACAAGTTGAAATACATACACTGTCAATATATACACACTACCACACTGTATAATACATACATTGAATGATTGTTTCGTTGTCTTCTTTTTCTCATTCTCTGTTGCTCTAGTAATCTCTACACAAGTATTATGTTATTGTGTCCATGTATTTATGAGATTAGACTTAGTAGACATTGCATCCTTGACATTGGAACTTTGAAAAAAGAATTCTTGCATATTATTACTTAGAACCAGTTTTAACCTACGACTGCGAATCCTGGACAATGATTAAACACGATATAAGAAAAGAAATCAACAGAAGCCACGGAGATGTGGTTTTATAGAAGAATAATGAAAATTAATTGGAAAGCCGAAATTAGCAATTTGGACATTTTGAGGCAAACTAAGTCGCAATTACAACTTATTACGAACACAAGAAAAAGGCCGTCATCATATTTTGACCATATTATGAGACTATGAAAACTTGGACATGTTGTGGCAACCGGAAAGATTTGCGGAAGAAGAAATAGGGGAAGACACCGAAATAAAATTCTTGAGTCTAGGTGCATGGCACGTAAAGATGTCAACCCATTAATTGATCCATGCCGTTGGAGATCGCAATTTATGGAGAAGCATGATAGCCTACGCCAGTCGGCAAGGCACTTAATGGTGATTGTGCATGGTCCAGTGATTGCTGGTACGCTTCTTGAACAGAAAGTTCCGTGTTCTGTAATACATTCTTTGACAGGGTGTTCATTTGTGCCACTGTTTAAAATAAAATTGTAGTCCTTTGTAGTACGTTGCGATCTCATCCTGGTTGATTTTCTACGTTCAGTAGTTTGCCTGTTGTCCAACTGACCGGTGTAGAGAATCAACTCCCTAACCCACCATCAACGCACAGGAAGTTTAAGAGCCAGGCTGCTATAATACTTTGGGACTGCAGCCATTAACCCTGCCAATTTATCTATACAATTGTGGGGCTAGCACCATACACCCAGTGTCTCTCAGGATATGGATAATGGGACTTTACCTCTTTAAAAAAAATATATATATAATTGATTGCAGGTAAAGATTAACACAGATTAATTAACATGGTGTATAGTTTAACAACACACACTATAAAACAGAAGCAGCATTCTTTAAAAATACCTTTATTGTTCTGACTGTGAAATATATACATTACAAAATGAATGCCAATTAATATAATATGGACACACATCAACACATTAAAAGAAAACATACACACATATTCACACACACACACACACACACACACACACACACATACGACAATAATCTGGATTACACATGTTGCTACTTAACGATGCTATACATGGCTACCTCTCAGGGATTGAAGTGACAGAATTCGATGTATGAAAATGGTGAGCATTAGATCTTTAAGTATCACAATTAAATGATCGGAGCACCATCATCGACAAAGAAAGAAATGAAAACAAGCTATACTTGCAACAAATAATAAAGTTCTAAGACGCCGAAGCGGAAAGGAACGAGGAACGTATAGTAGTCAGTCAATGGTTCATTTTCAGAACTTCATTTTCGATTCACTTTGTAAAATGTTAAAACCTTGCAATGGCTTGAATAATTTGAGACAATTGTAAATAATGACATTTGAAATGTGATAGGTGCCACGCCCTGTCAAGTGCAGAATGGTTTATACAAATGTGAGTCTAGCATCATATGGCCCGTGTCCAATAAGGCGTATACGATGATCCTTTTCCTTTACTTGTATTTACTTGAAGCCGCCCTGCATTGAATTTATAGAAAGACAACAAATGCACTGGTTTCTGATATCTTGTGAGAATGATGCCCAATCAGCCACAGCCTAGTGTTTACATCAGAAAATGCTCTGTCTTTAAAGCTAGATAAAGGCCAGGATTGAATTGAGTAGATTTACTCACATTTTATAAATACCAAAGGTCAGATAGAGTGAGTATTAGAAATATATACTACAATAAAACAAGCACAAAGTAATCCACGAAAAAAAAGCTTTCACGCGATTGAAAACGTCAATTCTCGACTGCCATTAACGACAAGTGTGAAACAATAGCAAAACTCCATATAAGAATCGACGAAAGATAGAATGGTTAGAGGTGTAATCCCGCAATACGAGAATTTCAACATTGTGGTAAAAATCAGTCAGTATGTACTGATGTGACCAACTTTTGAACTGGAACCCATCCCAGTCAAATATCCACAACCACTATCTCGACATTTACCCTAAGTTAGTTACTTCCATGTTCTATACATCACATTACAATCAACCCCAGCATTTCTTGGCTTTTAATGATTTACTAGGCAGTTGTTACGTTCAGCAGTTTGCCATTGCATTCTAAACAACTTACGGTCTTACCATCGAAATCTACAATAAGGGTCTACTTCCAAATCATGTGCTGATGGTTTCGAAACTCTCGACTCGGTGTGTCGGGCAACTGTGAAACTCGTTCAATACCCCTAAACTACAAACCGGCCAATCTGTCCTAAGAAAGAAACAAATGGCATTGACGCCATGTATAGATTCCAAGTGTCAGGCCTTCTTGTATTCTCTAACCCACTGCATAATGAGGTGGGGTGACCAGTTCGCATTGTCCATGCCTTTACCCTACACATATTGTGCAGAGCATTCTGGAACGAATATCCGTTAATAATGTTATAAGGCTAGGCCAGGCCAAGAGTTGTACAGGGTGCACACAATAATACCACTGCTGGAAGATGCAC
>JACEFZ010006986.1:895000-920000 GCA_014155875.1 Cepaea nemoralis | reverse complement strand
TTATCGATCGATCCATTCATCGACCCGTCCATCTGTCTGTCTCTTGCGTTTTGTTTTCTGTATATGTACGTTTATATATAATGGTCTGTCTCTTCCCTTGTATTCATTTGTATGTAAAACTGTATGTCTAAGTGTACGCATGTCAGCTGTCTCCTGAAGGAGAACTCGACATTCTAGTAGCTCGGCCAGCAGCTCCACATGCAGTTCAACAAACGTCGATAATCTAAATATAATTATGAAAATTTCCCGTGTGAAATCAAACAGATAATAGCCTTTGTGTAGAGAGAACACTTAGTTCTACGAATATTGTCTAGCGAATATTTTCAGTCTACAATGTTCTTGCAAATTCGGACTTTATTAAACTGAACTGGGCGCCCATGTTCATCCAGGCTAAAATGGGTACCTTGGGAAGTAAAGACGGTAGGTGTGATACTGAACATCTCCCCCTATAATTGGTTTATACAAATAAGGTTCTAACACCGAATGCCAACGTGTCTTAAGACTTACTTGCTTACCTATTTACTTATTTACTTACTTACTTATTTCCTTGCTTACTTACTTACTTACTAACCTACTTACTTATTTACTTACTTACTGACTGACTGACTTACTTACTTACTGACTTACTGACTGACTGACTGACTTACTTACAGACTTACTGACTTACTGACTTACTGACTGACTGACTTACTTACTTAATGACTTACTGACTTACTGACTTACTGACTGACTGACTGACTGACTTACTTACTTACTGACTTACTGACTTACTAACTGACTGACTGACTTACTTACTTACTTACTTACTGACTTACTGACTTACTTACTTACTGACTGACTTACTTACTGACTTACTTACTGACTTACTTACTGACTTACTGACTTACTTACTGACTTACTTACTTACTGACTTACTTACTGACTTACTTACTGACTTACTTACTGACTTACTTACTGACTTACTTACTTACTGACTTACTTACTGACTTACTTACTGACTTACTTACTGACTGACTGACTTACTTACTTACTCACTTACTGACTTACTTACTGACTAACTTACTGACTTACTGACTGACTGACTGACTTACTTACTTACTGACTTACTGACTTACTGACTTACTGACTGACTGACTTACTTACTTACTGACTTACTGACTGACTTACTTACTTACTTACTTACTGACTTACTTACTGACTGACTTACTGACTTACTTACTGACTTACTGACTGACTTACTTACTGACTTACTTACTGACTTACTTACTGACTTACTGACTGACTGACTTACTGACTTACTTACTCACTTACTTACTGACTTACTTACTTACTGACTTACTTACTGACTGACTTACTGACTTACTGACTGACTGACTTACTGACTTACTTACTGACTGACTTACTTACTGACTTACTGACTGACTTACTGACTTACTTAATTACTGACTGACTTACTTACTGACTTACTGACTGACTTACTGACTTACTTACTGACTTACTGACTTACTGACTTACTGACTTACTGACTGACTGACTGACTGACTTACTTACTTACTGACTTACTGACTGACTTACTTACTTACTTACTGACTTACTGACTGACTTACTTACTGACTTACTTACTGACTTACTTACTGACTGACTTACTTACTGACTTACTGACTGACTTACTTACTGACTTACTTACTGAATTACTTACTGACTTACTTACTTACTGACTTACTTACTGACTTACTTACTGACTGACTTACTGACTTACTGACTTACTGACTTACTGACTGACTGACTGACTGACTTACTTACTTACTGACTTACTTACTGACTTACTTACTTACTTACTGACTTACTTACTGACTTACTGACTGACTTACTTACTGACTTACTTACTGACTTACTGACTGACTTACTGACTGACTTACTGACTTACTGACTGACTGACTGACTTACTTACTTACTGACTTACTGACTGACTTACTTACTGACTTACTTACTGACTTATTTACTGACTTACTTACTTACTGACTTACTTACTGACTTACTGACTGACTTACATACTGACTTACTTACTGACTTACTGACTTACTTACTTACTGACTTACTGAATTACTGACTTACTGACTGACTTACTTACTTACTTACTGACTTACTGACTGACTTACTTACTTACTGACTTACTTACTGACTTACTTACTGACTTACTGACTTACTTACTTACTGACTTACTGACTTACTGACTTACTTACTTACTGACTTACTGACTTACTGACTTACTGACTTACTGACTTACTTACTGACTTACTTACTGACTTACTTACTGACTTACTTACTGACTTACTTAGTGACTTACTGACTGACTTACTGACTGACTTACTGACTGACTGACTGACTGACTTACTTACTTACTGACTTACTGACTGACTTACTTACTTACTTACTTACTGACTTACTGACTGACTTACTTACTGACTTACTTACTGACTTACTGACTTACTGACTGACTGACTGACTTACTTACTTACTGACTTACTGACTGACTTACTTACTTACTTACTTACTGACTTACTGACTGACTTACTTACTGACTTATTTAATGACTTACTTACTGACTTACTTACTTACTGACTTACTTACTGACTTACTGACTGATTTACTTACTGACTGACTTACTTACTTACTTACAGACTTACTTACTTACTTACTTACAGACTTACTTACTTAATGACTTACTTACTGACTTACTTACTGACTTACTTACTGACTTACTGACTTACTGACTGACTTACTGACTGACTGACTTACTTACTTACTGACTTACTGACTTACTGACTTACTGACTGACTTACTGACTGACTTACTTACTTACTTACTTACTTACTGACTTACTTACTGACTTACTTACTTACTGACTTACTTACTGACTTACTTACTGACTTACTTACTGACTTACTGACTGACTTACTTACTGACTTACTGACTGACTTACTTACTGACTTACTGACTGACTTACTGACTGACTGACTGACTTACTGACTTACTGACTTACTGACTGACTGACTGACTTACTTACTGACTTACTTACTGACTTACTTACTGACTTACTTACTGACTTACTGACTGACTTACTTACTGACTTACTTACTGACTTACTGACTGACTGACATACTGACTTACTTACTCACTTACTTACTGACTTACTTACTTACTGACTTACTTACTGACTGACTTACTGACTTACTGACTGACTGACTTACTTACTGACTTACTTACTGACTGACTTACTTACTGACTTACTGACTGACTTACTGACTTACTTACTGACTGACTGACTTACTTACTGACTTACTGACTGACTTACTGACTTACTTACTGACTTACTGACTTACTGACTTACTGACTTACTGACTGACTGACTTACTTACTTACTGATTTACTGACTGACTTACTTACTTACTTACTGACTTACTGACTGACTTACTTACTGACTTACTTACTGACTTACTTACTGACTGACTTACTTACTGACTTACTGACTTACTTACTGACTTACTTACTGACTTACTGACTTACTGACTTACTTACTTACTGACTTACTTACTGACTGACTTACTGACTTACTGACTTACTGACTTACTGACTGACTGACTGACTTACTTACTTACTTACTGACTTACTTACTGACTTACTTACTGACTTACTTACTGACTTACTTACTTACTTACTGACTTACTTACTGACTTACTGACTGACTTACTTACTTACTGACTTACTTACTGACTGACTTACTTACTGACTTACTGACTGACTTACTGACTGACTTACTTACTTACTTACTTACTGACTTACTGACTGACTTACTTACTGACTTACTTACTGACTTATTTACTGACTTACTTACTTACTGACTTACTTACTGACTTACTGACTGACTTACTTACTGACTTACTTACTGACTTACTGACTTACTTACTTACTGACTTACTGACTTACTGAATTACTGACTTACTGACTGACTTACTTACTTACTTACTGACTTACTGACTGACTTACTTACTTACTTACTTACTGACTTACTGACTGACTTACTTACTGACTTACTGACTTACTGACTTACTTACTTACTGACTTACTGACTTACTTACTTACTGACTTACTGACTTACTGACTTACTGACTGACTTACTTACTGACTTACTTACTGACTTACTTACTGACTTACTTACTGACTTACTTACTGACTTACTTACTGACTTACTGACTGACTTACTTACTGACTTACTGACTGACTGACTGACTTACTTACTTACTGACTTACTGACTGACTTACTTACTTACTTACTTACTGACTTACTGACTGACTTACTTACTGACTTACTTACTGACTTACTGACTGACTGACTGACTTACTTACTTACTGACTTACTTACTGACTTACTGACTGACTTACTTACTGACGTATTTACTGACTTACTTACTGACTTACTTACTTACTGACTTACTTACTGACTTACTGACTGATTTACTTACTGACTGACTGACTTACTTACTTACTTACAGACTTACTTACTTAATGACTTACTTACTGACTTACTTACTGACTTACTTACTGACTTACTGACTGACTGACTTACTGACTGACTGACTTACTTACTTACTGACTTACTGACTTACTGACTTACTGACTGACTTACTGACTGACTTACTTACTTACTGACTTACTTACTGACTACTTACTGACTTACTTACTTACTGACTTACTTACTGACTTACTTACTGACTTACTTACTGACTTACTTACTGACTTAACTGACTGACTTACTTACTGACTTACGACTGACTTACTTACTGACTTACTGACTGACTTACTGACTGACTACTGACTTACTGACTTACTGACTTACCTGACTTTACTGACTGACTGACTTACTACTTAACTTACTGACTTACTTACTGACTTACTTACTCGTACTTACTTACTTACTGACTTACTTACTGACGTACTAACTGACTTACTTACTGACTTACTTACTGACTTACTTACTGACTTACTGACTTACTGACTGACTTACTTACTGACTTATTACTTACTGACTTACTTACTTACTGACTTACTGAACTTACTGACTTACTGAACTGACTGACTGACTTACTTACTTACTGAACTTAATGACTTACTTACTTACTACTTACTTACCTGTCTTACTGACTGACTTACTGACTTACTGACTTACTTACTTACTGACTTACTTACTGACTTACTGACTGACTGACTTACTGACTTACTTACTCACTTACTTACTGACTTACTTACTTACTGACTTACTTACTGACTGACTTACTGACTTACTGACTGACTGACTTACTTACTGACTTACTTACTGACTGACTTACTTACTGACTTACTGACTGACTTACTGACTTACTTAATTACTGACTGACTGACTTACTGACTGACTTACTGACTGACTTACTGACTTACTGACTTACTGACTGACTGACTGACTGACTTACTTACTTACTGACTTACTGACTGACTTACTTACTTACTTACTGACTTACTGACTGACTTACTTACTGACTTACTTACTGACTTACTTACTGACTGACTTACTTACTGACTTACTGACTGACTTACTTACTGACTTACTTACTGAATTACTTACTGACTTACTTACTTACTGACTTACTTACTGACTTACTTACTGACTGACTTACTGACTTACTGACTTACTGACTTACTGACTTACTGACTGACTGACTGACTGACTGACTTACTTACTTACTTACTTACTGACTTACTGACTGACTGACTTACTTACTTACTTACTGACTTACTGACTGACTTACTTACTGACTTATTTACTGACTTACTTACTTACTGACTTACTTACTGACTTACTGACTGACTTACTTACTGACTTACTTACTGACTTACTTACTGGCTTACTTACTTACTGACTTACTTACTGACTTACTTACTGACTTACTGACTGACTTACTGACTTACTGACTTACTGACTTACTGACTTACTTACTTACTGACTTACTGACTTACTGACTTACTGACTGACTTACTTACTTACTTACTGACTTACTTACTGACTTACTTACTTACTGACTTACTTACTGACTTACTTACTGACTTACTGACTGACTTACTGACTGACTTACTTACTGACTTACTGACTGACTTACTGACTGACTTACTTACTGACTTACTGACTTACTGACTTACTGACTGACTGACTGACTGACTGACTTACTTACTTACTGACTTACTGACTTACTTACTTACTTACTGACTTACTGACTTACTTACTTACTTACTTACTGACTTACTTACTGACTTACTTACTGACTTACTTACTTACTGACTTACTTACTGACTTACTGACTGACTTACTTACTGACTTACTTACTGACTGACTTACTGACTTACTGACTTACTGACTTACTGACTGACTTACTTACTTACTTACTTACTGACTGACTTACTTACTTACTTACTTACTGTCTTACTGACTGACTTACTGACTGACTTACTGACTGACTTACTGACTTACTTACTGACTTACTTACTGACTTACTGACTTACTTACTGACTTACTTACTTACTGACTTACTTACTTACTGACTTACTTACTGACTGACTTACTGACTTACTTACTTACTGACTTACTTACTGACTTACTTACTGACTTACTGACTTACTTACTTACTGACTTACTTACTGACTTACTTACTGACTTACTTACTTACTGACTTACTTACTGACTTACTTACTTACTTACTTACTTACTTACTGACTTACTGACTTACTGACTTACTGACTTACTGACTAACTGACTGACTTACTTACTTACTGATTTACTTACTTACTGACTTACTTACTTACTGACTTACTGACTGACTGACTTACTTACTTACTGACTTACTGACTGACTTACTTACTGGCTTACTTACTGACTTACTGACTTACTGACTTACTGACTTACTGACTTACTGACTTACTGACTGACTGACTGACTTACTTACTGACTTACTGACTTACTTACTTACTGACTTACTTACTGACTTACTTACTGACTTACTTACTTACTTACTGACTGACTTACTTACTTACTTACTTACTGACTTACTGACTGACTTACTTACTTACTGACTTACTGACTTACTGACTGATTTACTTACTGACTGACTTACTTACTTACTTACAGACTTACTTACTTAATGACTTACTTACTGACTTACTTACTGACTTATTTACTGACTTACTTACTTACTGATTTACTTACTTACTGACTTACTTACTAACTTACTTACTTACTGACTTACTTACTGACTTACTGATTGACTTACTTACTTAATTACTGACTTACTGACTGACTTACTTACTGACTTACTTACTTACTGACTTACTTACTTACTGACTTACTTACTGACTTACTTACTGACTTATTTACTGACTTACTTACTGACTTACTTACTGACTTACTTACTGACTTATTTACTGACTTACTTACTGACTTTTTTTACTGACTTACTTACTGACTTATTTACTGACTTACTTACTGACTTATTTACTGACTTACTTACTGACTTACTTACTGACTTATTTACTGACTTACTTACTGACTTATTTACTGACTTATTTACTGACTTATGTACTGACTTACTTACTGACTTATTTACTGACTTACTTACTGACTTATTTACTGACTTACTTACTGACTTATTTACTGACTTACTTACTGACTTACTGACTGCTTACTTACTGACTTATTTACTGACTTACTTACTGACTTACTTACTTACTGACTTACTTACTTACTGACTTACTTACTGACTTACTTACTGACTTACTTACTTACTGACTTACTTACTTACTGACTTACTTACTGACTTATTTACTGACTTATTACTGACTTACTTACTTACGTACGTACTTGCTTACTTACTTGCTTACTTACTTATTTCTTTACTTGCTTACTTACTTAGTTACTTACTTACTTACTTATTTACTTACTTACTTACTTAGTTACTTACTTATGTACTTACTTACTTACTGACTGACTGACTGACTGACTTACTGACTGACTGACTGACTTACTTACTTACTGACTGACTGACTTACTTACTGACTGACTTACTTACTTACTTACTGACTGACTGACTTACTGACTTACTTACTTACTGACTGACTTACTTACTGACTGACTTACTTACTGACTTACTGACTTACTTACTTACTTACTTACTTACTTACTGACTACTTACTTACTTACTTACTTACTGATTGACTTACTTACTTACTTACTGACTGACTGACTTACTGACTTACTTACTTACTGACTGACTTACTTACTGACTGACTTACTTACTGACTTACTTACTGACTGACTGACTTACTGACTTACTTACTTACTGACTGACTTACTTACTGACTGACTTACTTACTGACTTACTTACTGACTTACTTACTTACTTACTTACTTACTGACTTACTTACTGACTTACTTACTTACTGAATTACTTACTTACTTAATGACTTACTTACTTACTTACTTACTGACTGACTGACTTACTTACTTACTTAATGACTTACTTACTTACTTACTTACTGACTGACTGACTGACTTGACTTACTTACTTACTGACTGACTGACTGACTTACTTACTTACTTACTTACTGACTGACTGACTGACTGACTTACTTACTTACTTACTTACTTACTGACTGACTGACTTACTGACTTACTTACTTACTGACTTACTTACTGACTTACTTACTTACTGACTTACTTACTTACTGACTTACTTACTTACTTAATGACTTACTTACTTACTTACTTACTGACTGACTGACTGACTTACTTACTTAATGACGTACTTACTTACTTACTTACTGACTGACTGACTGACTTACTTACTTACTGACTGACTGACTGACTGACTTACTTACTTACTTACTGACTGACTTACTTACTTACTTACTTACTGACTTACTGACTGACTGACTTACTTACTTACTGACTTACTGACTTACTGACTTACTGACTTACTGACTTACTTACTGACTTACTTACTGACTTACTTACTGACTTACTTACTGACTTACTTAGTGACTTACTGACTGACTTACTGACTGACTTACTGACTGACTGACTGACTGACTTACTTACTTACTGACTTACTGACTGACTTACTTACTTACTTACTTACTGACTTACTGACTGACTTACTTACTGACTTACTGACTTACTGACTGACTGACTTACTTACTTACTTACTGACTTACTGACTGACTTACTTACTTACTTACTGACTTACTGACTGACTTACTTACTGACTTATTTAATGACTTACTTACTGACTTACTTACTTACTGACTTACTTACTGACTTACTGACTGATTTACTTACTGACTGACTTACTTACTTACTTACAGACTTACTTACTTACTTACTTACAGACTTACTTACTTAATGACTTACTTACTGACTTACTTACTGACTTACTTACTGACTTACTGACTTACTGACTGACTTACTGACTGACTGACTGACTTACTTACTGACTTACTGACTTACTGACTTACTGACTGACTTACTGACTGACTTACTTACTTACTTACTTACATACTGACTTACTTACTGACTTACTTACTTACTGACTTACTTACTGACTTACTTACTGACTTACTTACTGACTTACTTACTGACTTACTGACTGACTTACTTACTGACTTACTGACTGACTTACTTACTGACTTACTGACTGACTTACTGACTGACTGACTGACTTACTGATTTACTGACTTACTGACTGACTGACTTACTTACTTACTGACTTACTTACTGACTTACTTACTGACTTACTTACTGACTTACTTACTGACTTACTGACTGACTGACTTACTGACTTACTTACTGACTTACTGACTGACTGACATACTGACTTACTTACTCACTTACTTACTGACTTACTTACTTACTGACTTACTTACTGACTGACTTACTGACTTACTGACTGACTGACTTACTTACTGACTTACTTACTGACTGACTTACTTACTGACTTACTGACTGACTTACTGACTTACTTACTGACTGACTGACTTACTTACTGACTTACTGACTGACTGACTTACTTACTTACTGATTTACTGACTGACTTACTTACTTACTTACTGACTTACTGACTGACTTACTTACTGACTTACTTACTGACTGACTTACTGACTGACTTACTGACTTACTTACTGACTTACTGACTTACTGACTTACTTACTTACTGACTTACTTACTGACTGACTTACTGACTTACTGACTTACTGACTTATTGACTTACTGACTGACTGACTGACTTACTTACTTACTTACTGACTTACTTACTGACTTACTTACTGACTTACTTACTGACTTACTTACTTACTTACTGACTTACTTACTGACTTACTGACTGACTTACTTACTTACTGACTTACTTACTGACTGACTTACTTACTGACTTACTGACTGACTTACTGACTGACTTACTTACTTACTTACTTACTGACTTACTGACTGACTTACTTACTGACTTACTTACTGACTTATTTACTGACTTACTTACTTACTGACTTACTTACTGACTTACTGACTGACTTACTTACTGACTTACTTACTGACTTACTGACTTACTTACTTACTGACTTACTGACTTACTGAATTACTGACTTACTGACTGACTTACTTACAGATGTGTATAAGAGACAGCTTACTTACTTACTGACTTACTGACTGACTTACTTACTTACTTACTTACTGACTTACTGACTGACTTACTTACTGACTTACTGACTTACTGACTTACTTACTTACTGACTTACTGACTTACTTACTTACTGACTTACTGACTTACTGACTTACTGACTTACTGACTGACTTACTTACTGACTTACTTACTGACTTACTTACTGACTTACTTACTGACTTACTTACTGACTTACTTACTGACTTACTTACTGACTTACTGACTGACTTACTTACTGACTTACTGACTGACTGACTTACTTACTTACTTACTTACTGACTTACTGACTGACTTACTTACTTACTTAATGACTTACTGACTGACTTACTTACTGACTTACTTACTGACTTACTGACTGACTGACTGACTTACTTACTTACTGACTTACTTACTGACTTACTGACTGACTTACTTACTGACGTATTTACTGACTTACTTACTGACTTACTTACTTACTGACTTACTTACTGACTTACTGACTGATTTACTTACTGACTGACTGACTTACTTACTTACTTACAGACTTACTTACTTAATGACTTACTTACTGACTTACTTACTGACTTACTTACTGACTTACTGACTGACTGACTTACTGACTGACTGACTTACTTACTTACTGACTTACTGACTTACTGACTTACTGACTGACTTACTGACTGACTTACTTACTTACTGACTTACTTACTGACTTACTTACTGACTTACTTACTTACTGACTTACTTACTGACTTACTTACTGACTTACTTACTGACTTACTTACTGACTTACTGACTGACTTACTTACTGACTTACTGACTGACTTACTTACTGACTTACTGACTGACTTACTGACTGACTGACTGACTTACTGACTTACTGACTTACTGACTTACTGACTGACTGACTTACTTACTTACTGACTTACTTACTGACTTACTTACTGACTTACTTACTTACTGACTTACTTACTGACTTACTGACTGACTTACTTACTGACTTACTTACTGACTTACTGACTTACTGACTGACTTACTTACTGACTTACTTACTGACTTACTGACTTACTTACTTACTGACTTACTGACTTACTGACTTACTGACTGACTGACTGACTTACTTACTGACTTAATGACTTACTTACTTAATGACTTACTTACTGTCTTACTGACTGACTTACTGACTGACTTACTGACTTACTGACTTACTTACTTACTGACTTACTTACTGACTTACTGACTGACTGACTTACTGACTTACTTACTCACTTACTTACTGACTTACTTACTTACTGACTTACTTACTGACTGACTTACTGACTTACTGACTGACTGACTTACTTACTGACTTACTTACTGACTGACTTACTTACTGACTTACTGACTGACTTACTGACTTACTTAATTACTGACTGACTTACTTACTGACTTACTGACTGACTTACTGACTTACTTACTGACTTACTGACTTACTGACTTACTGACTTACTGACTGACTGACTGACTGACTGACTTACTTACTTACTGACTTACTGACTGACTTACTTACTTACTTACTGACTTACTGACTGACTTACTTACTGACTTACTTACTGACTTACTTACTGACTGACTTACTTACTGACTTACTGACTGACTTACTTACTGACTTACTTACTGAATTACTTACTGACTTACTTACTTACTGACTTACTTACTGACTTACTTACTGACTGACTTACTGACTTACTGACTTACTGACTTACTGACTTACTGACTGACTGACTGACTGACTTACTTACTTACTTACTTACTTACTGACTTACTGACTGACTGACTTACTTACTTACTTACTGACTTACTGACTGACTTACTTACTGACTTATTTACTGACTTACTTACTTACTGACTTACTTACTGACTTACTGACTGACTTACTTACTGGCTTACTTACTTACTGACTTACTTACTGACTTACTTACTGACTTACTGACTGACTTACTGACTTACTGACTTACTGACTTACTTACTTACTGACTTACTGACTTACTGACTTACTGACTGACTTACTTACTTACTTACTGACTTACTTACTGACTTACTTACTTACTGACTTACTTACTGACTTACTTACTGACTTACTGACTGACTTACTGACTGACTTACTTACTGACTTACTGACTGACTTACTGACTGACTTACTTACTGACTTACTGACTTACTGACTTACTGACTGACTGACTGACTTACTTACTTACTTACTGACTTACTGACTTACTTACTTACTTACTGACTTACTGACTTACTTACTTACTTACTTACTGACTGACTTACTTACTGACTTACTTACTGACTTACTTACTTACTGACTTACTTACTGACTTACTGACTGACTTACTTACTGACTTACTTACTGACTGACTTACTTACTGACTTACTGACTTACTGACTTACTGACTGACTTACTTACTTACTTACTTACTGACTGACTTACTTACTTACTTACTTACTGTCTTACTGACTGACTTACTGACTGACTTACTGACTGACTTACTGACTTACTTACTGACTTACTTACTGACTTACTGACTTACTTACTGACTTACTTACTTACTGACTTACTGACTTACTTACTTACTGACTTACTTACTGACTGACTTACTGACTTACTTACTTACTGACTTACTTACTGACTTACTTACTGACTTACTGACTTACTTACTTACTGACTTACTTACTGACTTACTTACTGACTTACTTACTTACTGACTTACTTACTGACTTACTTACTTACTTACTTACTGACTTACTGACTTACTGACTTACTGACTTACTGACTAACTGACTGACTTACTTACTTACTGATTTACTTACTTACTGACTTACTTACTTACTGACTTACTGACTGACTGACTTACTTACTTACTGACTTACTGACTGACTTACTTACTGGCTTACTTACTGACTTACTGACTTACTGACTTACTGACTGACTGACTGACTTACTTACTGACTTACTGACTTACTTACTTACTGACTTACTTACTGACTTACTTACTTACTTACTGACTGACTTACTTACTTACTTACTGACTTACTGACTGACTTACTTACTTACTTACTGACTTACTGACTGATTTACTTACTGACTGACTTACTTACTTACTTACAGACTTACTTACTTAATGACTTACTTACTGACTTACTTACTGACTTATTTACTGACTTACTTACTTACTGATTTACTTACTTACTGACTTACTTACTAACTTACTTACTTACTGACTTACTTACTGACTTACTGATTGACTTACTTACTTAATTACTGACTTACTGACTGACTTACTTACTGACTTACTTACTTACTGACTTACTTACTTACTGACTTACTTACTGACTTACTTACTGACTTATTTACTGACTTACTTACTGACTTACTTACTGACTTACTTACTGACTTATTTACTGACTTACTTACTGACTTTTTTACTGACTTACTTACTGACTTATTTACTGACTTACTTACTGACTTATTTACTGACTTACTTACTGACTTACTTACTGACTTATTTACTGACTTACTTACTGACTTATTTACTGACTTATTTACTGACTTATGTACTGACTTACTTACTGACTTATTTACTGACTTACTTACTGACTTATTTACTGACTTACTTACTGACTTATTTACTGACTTACTTACTGACTTACTGACTGCTTACTTACTGACTTATTTACTGACTTACTTACTGACTTACTTACTTACTGACTTACTTACTTACTGACTTACTTACTGACTTACTTACTGACTTACTTACTTACTGACTTACTTACTGACTTATTTACTGACTTATTACTGACTTACTTACTTACGTACGTACTTGCTTACTTACTTGCTTACTTACTTATTTCTTTACTTGCTTACTTACTTAGTTACTTACTTACTTACTTATTTACTTACTTACTTACTTAGTTACTTACTTATGTACTTACTTACTTACTGACTGACTGACTGACTGACTTACTGACTGACTGACTGACTTACTTACTTACTGACTGACTTACTTACTGACTGACTTACTTACTTACTTACTGACTGACTGACTTACTGACTTACTTACTTACTGACTGACTTACTTACTGACTGACTTACTTACTGACTTACTGACTTACTTACTTACTTACTTACTGACTTACTTACTGACTACTTACTTACTTACTTACTGACTGATTGACTTACTTACTTACTTACTGACTGACTGACTTACTGACTTACTTACTTACTGACTGACTTACTTACTGACTGACTTACTTACTGACTTACTTACTGACTGACTGACTTACTGACTTACTTACTTACTGACTGACTTACTTACTGACTGACTTACTTACTGACTTACTTACTGACTTACTTACTTACTTACTTACTGACTTACTTACTGACTTACTTACTTACTGACTTACTTACTTACTTAATGACTTACTTACTTACTTACTTACTGACTGACTGACTTACTTACTTACTTAATGACTTACTTACTTACTTACTTACTGACTGACTGACTGACTGACTTACTTACTTACTTACTGACTGACTTACTTACTTACTTACTTACTTACTGACTGACTGACTTACTTACTTACTTACTTACTTACTTACTTACTGACTGACTGACTTACTGACTTACTTACTTACTGACTTACTTACTGACTTACTTACTTACTGACTTACTTACTTACTGACTTACTTACTTACTTAATGACTTACTTACTTACTTACTTACTGACTGACTGACTGACTTACTTACTTAATGACGTACTTACTTACTTACTTACTGACTGACTGACTGACTTACTTACTGACTGACTGACTGACTGACTGACTTACTTACTTACTTACTTACTTACTGACTGACTGACTTACTTACTTACTGACTGACTGACTGACTGACTGACTTACTTACTGACTTACTTACTTACTTACTTACTGACTGACTTACTTACTGACTTACTTACTTACTGACTTACTTACTTACTTAATGACTTACTTACTTACTTACTTACTGACTGACTGACTGACTTACTTACTTACTTACTGACTTACTTACTGACTTACTTACTTACTGACTTACTTACTTACTTACTGACTGACTGACTGACTGACTTACTTACTTACTTACTGACTGACTGACTTACTTACTTACTTACTTACTGACTGACTGACTTACTTACTTACGTACTTACTTACTTACTTACTTTCTTACTTACTTACTAATTCACTGTATTGAGCATAACAAATACCCCTTTGCCCGGAAGCCTAGCTTTCCATAGAATCCAAGTTGACAAAGTCTACACTGGAACAACATTAGAGAGAGAGACACACATAAACAGACAGAAAGATGATTCCAGAAAGCATGACATCGTGCTATTGAGAAACATGTATATCCTCAATGATTAGCAATAAGATCGTGCGGTAATAAAACAGCTGACTCTTGTACACGCGTTGGGGAGTGCTAATCACTTATTTGTGTAGACTCACAGGCAGCGATGGATTACGCAGTCAATATCACGCCGGCTGCTTTCACTTTCCATGACATTTCGGGGTACCAATTTCAGGCTGGGTAGATATGGAAGACTAATAAGAAATAGTTGGCCACTGTGGGTGTTCAAACACAGGCAATATTGTTAGCCACTGTGCTACCCCACTCCAAGGACACACATCATTGTATGATAAATAAATTACCTACGTATTGATCGGCACTCATAGAAGGTGAGAAAAGACATAGAGAATTTAGAATTTAGAAGAGGCTAGAAAATATATTATTTCAAAGCTCTAGTGACCACACCGGCTTCGAACTTGCCGCCTTTAACTCAAAACAGATTTTCTCTGAAGATCGGCGTATGACGGGCTAGCGTGTACTACACAATAAGGAACATGTAACATGAGACAAATCTCCTCAAACATGTTTCTCTAGTGTCTGGCCTACAATATATTAGTGCCGTAGAGGACAGAAACAGTAAATGGTCTAATGTGTGCGTTCGATGGCTTTTAACTCAGTCCTAGTCCATACACGCGCTACTGCTTCTAGTGCACTGGACTGAAGATGAAATCCCAGGCCCTCGATCTGGGTATTGGGTTGGAGTCGGCTGACAATGAGATAGCGAAATCTTGTATAGGAGACAGCCAAACTAGGCCTGATCTCAGCCTCTAGGCGCGTTTTGTGTTGAAATATGAAATAGTTACATCTTGGCGTGCCTCGTCGCAGATGTGAAGTTACAGTACCTGTCTCTTTCACACACCTCTAGTTTCTTAGCTTGAAGTGAGAAAAATGTTTGTCTGTGCTCTCTCTCTCTCTCTCTCTCTCTCTCTCTCTCTCTCTCTCTCTCTCTCTCTCTCTCTCTCTCTCTCGCTCTCTCTGTTCTTTATCTCTCAACGATCTATAACTCTCCCTCATTTTCCAATCTTTCACTCTCTCTCTCTCTCTCTCTCTCTCTCTCTCTCTCTCTCTCTCTCTCTCTCTCTCTCTCTCTCTCCCATGTCTCTAGCTCTCTCCCTCTATTCTATCCCCTTCTCCTTCTTCTCTCCTACAGCACAGTACCCGCTACGTTGGCACTTATATACACTGTCAGGAGAAACATCTTTCCTTTTTACAAAACCCCCACTCCAATTGACGCCAGCCCTTTCGAAAACTTCCACCCGTAACCTCCAGTGCTTTCAACCTAAGTGTTAAAACTGAGTCTTGAAGACGGTTCCCAAATCTGTGGCGTGGTAATACCATAACAGACAACGGAAAACCCAAGCAGTAAACCAGCTATAGGACTCGGATCTGCTAGGGCCATCATCACATGTTGTAGGTCTGGGTGTATGCAGGATTAGGTAGTCGGTCTTTCCCGCCAATGATCCATTTCCAGACACGATCATCAATCCCACGCGGCATAGACTATAAGCAGACGCTTCTTTGTAAATGGAGTCAACAAAGATATCTTGCTCAAACCAGACAAGCTTGCGACTCTTCACTCTGGTTGCGAATTGGCTATCAAGCTTGTATGCCAGTCAGTTGTCCGTGTGTTTGAATCTTTATCGAGTTAGGGAATTTTTCTAATTGGCGTGAGCTCCCAGGGAGACCCAACCTAAAGTAGACACTAGAAAATATTCAGGGAAATAAAGGGGGACAGTGATGTTAACCAAATCATCCATGGAGTGTTAATGGCGTCTATACAAACCTGGAGTTAACACAATGTGCTCAGTTCGCCTTAAGAGTGAACAGGGACCTTCCCTCTTATAATTCATGTTGTGTGGCGTTGCCGATCATTTCTATCCACAGCTTTATGTCTCTTGTGTTGTCATTCATTTCTGACACCGGTGTTCCTCCACGCCATGATGTCAAATTATCCAGCATATTCTCTCTTCGTCTCCCATTACTTCTCCTTCCTTCTAACTTTCCGGTTGTGACGACATCCTCCAGCTTTCTCCTTCTCATGACATGCCTAAAGATCCTTTAATTATACTTATACTGTAGCGCGGTCAAGATGATCTTCAGGCACTACCGCAATGTTGGGGTTAGCCTGGTTTTACAGCTGTGATCAGCGCCCTCTGGGATCACCTGTATAGTGTGACAGAACACATCAATCAACATGGCCTAGAGAGGATGATGCTGCAGGAAGCGACCAGAGGGTCTGGATGACGCTCAGTACTCCGATGAAAGAGACGAACACATAATTAGACCGCAACAGGTACCATTATAAGTGTGACTCTTCGCTGGTTGTTGAAGATGAGATTGGACACACATAGGAATGTCCTGAGTGCTGTGATGTCGGTTCTTAACCCAACTCAATTACACATGTCCAGACGTCGTTGAACTGTCTCGTGCTCGTTTATTGTCATATGCAGTTGTCACACGCACAAGTGTGAATAGAAAGCGTTCTTGTAAGTAGTAGGAGGGGGTCTCTAGGCACCCCCATTGAGCAATGAGCAATGAGATATACAAAGAAAATAGAAGGAGGACCATGAGGTGCCATGAGGACCCGCATTGTTTAGTAAGCTCAAAGAAGGGGAGTGGGGGAACATAATTTATACATAATCGATTGGTGTGCGCCGGGTGTTACGAGTTGATGTATTCGTATCTTTGGTAAGATCGGCGAACATCTGTGAGCAAAAAGTCGATATTGTCCGTACCAGAAATAATATGGTTTGTAAATTACACCTGTCGGCGACAGTTGGCGTTTTTAATCAGATCATCGGTATATGTAAACAATGAGAAATGAATTGAGACACGGGGATAGTTGGTACCACAGTCGCATTGCAGATGGTGCGATAACCAATTCGGTAGAGTGTGTCGGGGTATCGCCAATGTGTAACTGGGGTGTCTAATGGGTTAAGTTGGTACCATAGACCACCTCATTTGGCGGCGTCGAGTTCGAATCTCGATGCTTTTTCGTTGGTAAGGTTACCACTTGGCCACACCTAGTTTTCATAGGGGGTATGTAGTTGGTCATAGTGGGATATCACCAATATGTAACTGGGGTGTCTAGTGGGTCCCCTACCATGCGGCAGGGTCGATCCTACTGTGTGGTGGGGTAGTGTGGCAGTGGTCGAGTGTGTAACGGGGCTAGGTGGTGCCGTAGGCATCGTTTGAGAGTCGATTCACGCCGCGGTTCGATAAGGATGTCCACCCTAGGCGGCTCTTTTTAAGTGTATACTAAGCCGTAAACGTATAACAGTGGTGTCTAGTTGCTGCCATAGCGCTTGACAGGTTCGAAACCTACTGTGTGGTGGCGTAGTGTGGCAGTGGTCGAGTATGTAACGGAGCTAGGTGGCGTCATTGACGGTTCGAATAACGCGTCTGGTTGATAACTATACCCAACATAGGAGCCAGAGAAGCGAATCCCGCTATGTGGTGAAGCTGTTAAAGTAACATTGGTGTCACGTGTTTCGTATCTTTGTTAAGGTTGGTTTACAACAGCTGTGATCAAAATATCAATATTGTCCGCAGGTGTATAGTAAAAGAAATAATGTGTATTGTGAATTAGTTGTGCTGGCGACAGTTGGTGCTATTAATTATATCACTATTATATGTTAACAAAGGAGAGCTAGCTTGAATCGACCGAATCGAATAAAGTTCTTGTCGAACTTTACTTTTTAAATTTTAATTAACAGTGACCATACGGATCGATAATCACATCCCTTGTCTAAAACACGCGTCTAGTGGTTTCAGTGACAACCGTTTTATTTCCAGTAGGTTGGGTAATTTGACCAACCAGAAGAGACGAGCCCATCTCTTTATACAAATATTATGTTATTATCCATTTTGACCACTTTGCACCGTTTCACAATAATGGATCAGCAGTTTGACTGCTAGACATCTTTTGATGAACGTTAGCTATCAGTATAATAATGACACAAGCAACGATTGACTTGAAACAAGTTCATAGCGAGATGGTGAATATGGCGCTGAATATTATTTGTTCCTACAATTCCAAAAAGGCAAATAACTCGACGTTGTCTGGTTTAGTCGGTCAAATAGCCAAACAACAATCTGTGTTGTTCACGAGACTAGAAGGCAGTATCAAGCCCGAACATGTTTTCCAAGTCTTTGTTTTAGTCAGTGATGAATTCTTTGGTGATAACGTCATCAACTATGGGAGAATAATTATGCTGTTTACCTTTGGCATGCGTCTGGGTAAGCATCTGGTTGATAATTCTTACAACGCCGATGTGAATGTCCAAGACCTGGAAGAGGACTTCGCTAAATCTGTAGGCGAATATATGGCTGATAAACTAAGTCCTTGGATACTTCAACAACAAGGTGGTTGGCGGAATTTCTATGCTTTGACTGCAAACAATGAAATTGATTAAAAACAGGCTTAAATCCCAGTATTTCGTTATTCTTGAGAGTGTGAGAGCGCTTGATTGTGGATATATAATACCTATAGTAAACCCCTTTGGGTAAATTGTGAGCGGGAGTCGACACGTTGTAATGGCAAGTGGTAAAATTGTGAGAGTCAATGGGGAATTTGTGTGGTTAATTGGTCAATTTGATAAGTTGTGAAAGCAAATGGGGTAGTTGGTAGGGCAATTCGACAAGTTGTGAAAGCAAATTTCTTAGTTTGCTATAATTTTTTCTCCTTATGGTTAATATTTCTTCATTTGGCTAGCGTATTTAATACTTTGTCCAACTTTTTTCTTACTTTACCATACATATTTCTTAGTTTGGTTGGTATTTTTCTCACTTTGATTAGTATCTTTTACAGTTTTGGTAATATATTTTCTTACTTGGTCGACACATTTTCCTTTTATTTTTTTTTTATTTTTTTTTTTCTTTTGTAAATTTGGATGACATATTTATAAGTTTGGTTGAAATGTGTGTTTACTTGGCCAATATTTTTCCCATTTGGCTAACAAATTTTCCTGTTTAGGTAGATATTTTTCTATCTTTGGTTAATAATTGTCTTCGTGTGGGTTAACAAAGTTTCCTACTTTTCATAAGTTTGGCAGAGCTTTTTTATAAGTTTGGTCGATATTTTTTCACATTTAGTTAACAAAATTTCCTATTTTTCATAAATTTACCGGAGATTTGTAAAAGTTTGGTCGACATATTTCTATATTTACCCAATATTTTTATTACTTTGGTCAGTTTGGATGATATATTTATAAGTTTGGTCAGCCTTTTAGTTGATTTGGCTAATATTGTTTTCCTACTTTTTATAAGTTTGGATGAGACATTTATAAGTTTGGCGGATCTTTTTCACATTTGGGTAAGAAATTTTCCTATCTTTTATGGGGTTGGACGAGGAATTTATTTACTTGGTCAATAAATTTCACCTTTGGCTAATAAAGTTTCCTATATTTTGTCAATTTGGATGCGCTATTTCTTTACATGGCCAATATTTTTTTTCCTTTGGTTAACAAATGTTCCTACTTTTCATAAGTTTGGTGGAGCTATTTCTGTATTTGGCCGACATTTTCATCTTTTGGTTAACAAATGTTCCTACATTTCATAAGTTTGGCGGAGATTTTTAACAATTTGGTCGACATATTTCTGTATTTACCCAACATTTTTATACATTGAATCACGTATTTTCCTACTTCGGTCGACATGTTTCTTAATTTGAGCAATATTTTCACCATTCGGCTAACACATTTTCCTAATTTTTATAAGTTTGGCCGCGCTATTTATAAGTTTAAGCGATATTTTTCCCATTTGGTTAATATGATTTCCTATTTGCCCCATATTTTTTACATTTGACTTACAATTTTCCTACTTTTTATAATTTTGGTTGAGATATTTATGTATGTTGCCACCATTTTTATTAGTTTGACTAGCCTTTTCTCCTACTTTTTATAAAATTGATTGAGATATTTGTGTATCTGACCAATATTTTGCCTATTTGGCTAACAAATTGTCCTACTATTTATAAGGTTGGATGAGCTAATTAAGTTTGGTCAGCCTGTTATTTGATTTGGATAACATTTTATCATAGTCTTTATAAGTTTGAATGAAATATTTATAAGTTTGTCCCTCGTTCTGCCTATTGTATTACTTCGGTCGACATGTTTCTTGATTTTACTAGTATATTTTCTTACTTGTTATAAGTTCGGCTGAGATATTTCTGTCTTTGACCACCATTGTTTTGTTTATTAGTTTGACTATCATTGTTTCCTAATTTTTTATAAGCTTCTTTGAAATTTTTTCTTTACTTGACCCATAGTTTTCATCTTTGGTTAACACATTTTCCTATTTGGTCGATATATTTATAAATTTGGTTGAGATATTTCTTGACTTGCCCATCAACATGTAACACCCGCTCATCACATGACACCCATATGCACCGTCAACACTAAAAACCAACAAGGGAACGCGATTATAATACATATAATTGTTTATTTTACAGTATTTCCAGTAAATTTTACAAAAATAAAATGAAGCATACTATCAGTACACAAAATGGCTGATCAATAGGTGATGTTATACCTAATATGATCATATACACACCATGTACAACGGTGTCGAACGTTGGTCATAAACCGGTGGTTATTTATTAAACGAGACAGAATTCTGGGATATGATAGAGATAAAAACTTATAGCTGGAATCGTCTCTGTAGTGTATTTGGTATTTGGACGTTGTTGCATAGCGTATGTAAGAATGTCGTGTCCGTGTACTGTTTTGATAAACTCGTCAAAGTTGTGTCTGTTTCGGATTAGTTGTGAAATTTCTAAGACAGAAGCGTTATTGGAAGATGCGTGGTAGAAGCGAAGAGCTTGTGTTTCGATGTGCTTAAGGACTACGTGATAACTAAAGTTGATTTTGAATATGCTCTTTTGAGTGTTAAAGATCTTGTACAAGGTCTCTGTCCAGTCTTTAGGGTGTTGTGTCTGTGGACTAATAAAAAATGTATAGACAGACATATATATGTTGATCTTGTTATGTGTTTTGATACTACTCCAGTTGTCGGTGTATACTTGTCTAACATCATCTGGTAGCGTGTGTAGAGAAACCGCTTCATCCTTGGGTTGTGTGTTGCTAGCTGGATAGGCGTTTTCGTTTTGTTTAGTGTTCTTCTTCTTCCTGCATGTCACATCACCATTGGTAGCCGCTGGTCTCTTACGCAATGTTGGTGAAAAAGGTGTTGACGTTTCTGTTGGTATTACACTGGATGCTGATCTTGGTGTTGTGTGTTCTTTTGTAATGTGACGTTGTAGATTGTCTTTCCTATTAAAATGATGCTCACAAGTTTGACACGCATACACTTGCTCTTTGGTACTGTGACTGGTCCGAATGTGGCGGAGCAGACTGCGCTTTTCAGTGAAACCTTTCCCACAAGTTGCACATAAGTGGTTCTCAGATGGTTGCCTAGTAGACATCTTTTTTAGGCACGTTCGCTAGCGAGTTGATAGTAAGATAATCAATACTCGACTTGAAACCTGTTCACACTGAGCCTCTGTATATGGTGTTGAATATAATTAGTTTATAACTTGCACTAATGGTAGATAACTCGACGTTGAGTAGTTTAGCCCGCCAAATATCCAAACAACAAGCTGTAATGTTCACTAGTTTAGTATGCGGTATCAAACCCGAACAAGTTGTACCAGTCTTTGTTTCAATCGGTGATGAAATCTTTCCAGATGCCGTTGTAAACTAAGGCAGAATAATACTGTTGCTTACACTTGGGGTAGGTCTGGGTAAGAAACCAGTTGATAATTCTTAAAAGTCAACTGTGAATAGCCAAAAACTGGGAGACAGCTCCACTAAATCGGTATGTCCGTATATGGTTGATAGTCCGTTGATACTGAGACAAACAGGTGCCTGTCAACCTTCCCACACTTGAAGGCAAATAGCAGTTGAATAACCACAAAACTGAAGACTTGATCGTTCGTCGTTCTTGTGTAAAGCACAAAGTGAGTGAGAGCTGGTGAGTTGGTTATATATTACATAAAGTAAGCCCCGCCCACCATATAGTTTCCAACCAATTAGTGTTTGTCTAACATAAAATGTGGATCACTTCTAAGACCAATACCCTGATTGGTTGTAAGCCTCACATCGGTTTGTTTGCTTCACAAGTCACTCTGCCTCCGGAAGCCTCAATCAGACTCATCTCAAAGGATGGAGGCCTGCACATAGTTTTGCAGCAATATAGAACAGCTAGCGGTCAAATTGTTTAAGTGTTATGACATTACGCCACCATCAAGGGTCGATCTGATTCGACCCCCACACCCACGACGACATAGAGGGCCCTCTTTACTGTTTTTACTACCATATACCTGCGGGCAATATTGCTCTTTTGGTCACAGATGTTGTAAACCAACCTTAACAAAGATACGAAACACGTGACACCAATATTACTCACACACACATATCAATACGCACCATCATTTCTGTTTGTTGCGGACATAACTTCACACGCGTGATGTCCCTTAGTAGCTTTGAACTGCTTCGATATTCATTTCACTATATTCGCTTTGTTATGTAACTTAACTTGTATTAATGTAATTGTCTTTATTAACATACTGTGTATTTAGTATATTTCTATATTGTGCCTATGCCTATTGCTTCTTTCTGTATACATTATGGTAGTATATGTCTATCGTGTGAGATATTTTATTTCTAACACAGTAATACATAAGAGTAGAGACATGAAGTTTGAAACGGGGGAAAACATAAACCACTACAGGTCTCTACAGATCACTAATAACTGCAATAGGAAAACTGGCGCTATGGACATTACAGAGTAAATTGCAGGTAACCTCTC
>JACEFZ010006986.1:855000-885000 GCA_014155875.1 Cepaea nemoralis | reverse complement strand
AGCTTACAAACTAAATCTCTTGTATCGTCTTCAGCTTATAAAATATACGTCTTTCACTATCTTAAGCTTACAATCTGTTTGTCATATGCCATCTTCAGCTTACAAACGATATTTGTTTTATCATCTTCAGCTTACAAGCTAAACATATTTCACCATCTTCTACTTACAAATTAAATCTCTTTCACCATCTTCAGCTTATACACTATATGTTTTCCACGATCTTCTGCTTACAAACCATATGTCTTTCAGGTTACAAACCATATGTCTTTCAGGTTACAAACCATATGTCCTTCAACATGTTCAGGTTACAAACTATATGTCCTTCAACATGTTCAGATGTCTTTCACCATCTTTACCTCACACAATAAACCTATTTCACCATCTTCAGCTTTGTTTTTCGTATCATTGTTTTTTAAACAGGACATCGCTGTCAACAACAGCATTTTACTGTTGTTGTTGATGTCTTGGCAAGTTTACGTTCAGTAGTTTGCCATTGTTTCTGAATGACCGGCTCCCATGCCAATTCGTTAAAATGCAGTGCAACGGTTTGCTGCTAAATCGCGAGTAGCTGTGTTACAAACGCTGGTAAGTGGAATTACGAACTGCGTCCGTAACGGGGCCACGGAGCCGGTATCTTAAGCTAACGAACTAAATCTATTTTACCATCTTCCGCTTACAAACTAAATGATGTCACCGTCTTCAGCTTACAAATTAAATCTCTTTCACCCAGGCTTGTCCATGACTATATGTACAAAGAGTCATGTAAAACAACAGAATTTATTAATTTTAATATTCAAGAGTGTTTTATTAAAACAAAGTTTAATCTAAATATGACAATTCAGCGTCATTCTGACACTCTCATTCTGTTTCTGAGTCATTCTGCTCATTCAGCACATTATCAATTTCCTGCTGATCGACTGTTTCTAATAATTCAGTTAAATCCAGGTAATCCCTGAACCATTTCCACAATTTTCATCTTACATGCAAATCTGATATACACAGAGTTTATAACGAGAGCTGGTAACATCCGTTTTCGTAACTTACTCAACAACAATCCAGCTGCACTAAATGACCGCTGTTGACACTGGTATGGCCAAGACAATTATCGCACTTGCTTTTATCAGTGGAAACCTATGTTCATTTTCCCAAAAATTTAATGGTTATGAAGTTGGTTGCCGTAATTTTTGAAACATGGTGACTTCATCCTCAAGGCATTTGTTTCTGGGGTCATCAAACTTAAGTGTTTTGTTTGGTAGCGGATCAAAAAATAAGTCAAAATCACTTTTCGGCCTTTGTTCTACAATTCCTGCTACTTCACATACAGCAAATGATTCAGAAGAAAGATTGAAATCTTTGATGAATGAAATAACAGTTGAAAAAAACAGACTTAGAAAAAGCGATCCAATCATTGGCCCATTTATTGGTGTCCACATTCCCTTTCTTCTTAGTATCAACTGACTTGACCATGTCTTCTATTTTGGCTTTAATGTCAACCCCTGTAAGGAATGCTGCAGTAACAGCCAAAGAACTGCCGCAATATGGCCAAAGTTTTTCTCCAATAATTTTCTGAAAATTCTGACAATATTTCTTCATCATGCCACTAGAAGTTTCTTCGTCAATATAAACAATAACTTTGTACAACTGATAGTCTAGGAGGAAGTATAACAACAAAATTAAACGAGATGTAGCACAATCAATTTCTAGTTTGTCAAAAAAAAAGTTTTGAATTTCTCATGTATGTACAGTATTCCTTTAATCTGAACAATATTCGGAATGTGGTTCAAGAATTCTTCATCATATTCATTAAAGTAATGCGAGTAATTTTTTTAATGAGCATTGAAACGTTGGTAATATGATCGCTTGCTCGCATTTATTAATTTATCCGGAGTCCCACCACGAAATAAAGAATTGATACAAGTATATAAAGAAAAAGGAAGGATAAAAGGTTTTAAAAAGGTTTTCTAAAAAGTTGCTATGACATGGCAACTGTCCCATGTGTCCCATGGGAAATACAAATGATTGCTGTCCCGTCCCATACCATTCCATGGGACGTTTATCATGGGATTCCCATGGGAATCCCATTCCCATGGACAAGCCTGCTTTCACCATCTTCAGCTAATAAACTAAATCTATTTTACCATCTTCAGCTTAAAAATTAAATCGCTTTCACCATCTTCAGCTTACAAACTAGATCTCTTTCACCATCTTCAGCTTACAAACTAAATCTCTTTCACCATCTTCAGCTAACAGACTAAATCTTTTCATCATCCTCAGCTTACAATGTAGATTTTTTTACCATCTTCAGTTTGCAAATTAGATAGACAATATAAATTAACAGATTGAATATTTTATTAACGTTGGTACATTTTCAAAATAAACAGTTTCAACAAAATTATCAACTGTATTTTTCTCTCTCCGACATGCAGCCTAGAGATGAAACAGTCCAGTGTTCGAATTCTGATAAACATTGCCAGTGGGAAGGACACAAGTGTGACCTACAGGTAAGAGCATTTAAATTACAAGTGTCCTAGTGTTACATGTAGAACTCAGTAGTTTATTAGAGGTATGGACTGGTGGGTTATGAGCTTAGGTTTAAAATAAAGCATGAGGGCGAGTCGTTTTTTCAGTGGAAAGTAGGTATAAAGAATGTTACCATAAAACTTGTGGTTGCTTTTTTTCCCCAATATTAAACAGAATTTTTTTCCCCTTCATTAATCGGTGATTTAATTGAACACACAAAACAACACACTTTAGAACTGATATAATAAGTCAGATATAAATGGTGGTGGGCGTGGCAGAGAGGTTGAACACGCTGACATTTCCTCCTTCTAACCGTGGCGTAGTGGGTCCGTGCTACACCCCGGTCAGTGCAACTTGAAATTAACTTCTCGTCACTGACTGGGTGTCTAAATTATAAGTACCTCAAACATCGGAGAGGATTCGCCTGATGGCGAGAGATAGGGATAAAAGGGAAAGCTAATCCTCACGCATAACCAGTCCAGTGCACTTATTAGTAGTAGTAACTACTAGCAGTAATACCGTGTTTCCCTGAAAGTAAGACCGGGTCTTATATTAATTTTAGCATTTAAAAAAAAATGCACTAAAGCTTAATTTTGGAGGTCTTATGTATTTTTTTTTTCCAGATTCTAAAATCGACATTCATTCACGTACACAATTATATATTTATTCACATATAGTCATGTTATCTTCTTTTGGAACATCGTCATATCTCTCCAAATCCCGACCCCGACTAACCATTCGGAAATAAGTCTTTCATTGTAGCTGACGATCTTAACTGGGGCTTTTTTAGGGGTAAGTTTTATATTAAAATCATCCTGAAAAATAATTCAAGGGCTTATTATAGGGTAGGTCTTATTTTCGGGGAAACACGCTATAACGTGTGGACTTCGCTCGAGTTCATAGCTAGTGAACTTATTTAATTTCTTAAAAATGGAATTAAAGTAACAGGTTTTAATGTGGCTATAAATCTATGGTCTACGAGTAGCTATGTCCACTGAGTTTTAAGATCTCATTGTATACAGATAAAATGTTTATGACTATTTTTGTAATTAAGTTTTAGTTTTCTTTATTTTAAGCGTTCGCTCGCATTGAAATCGAGCGTATTCCACACTGGACTTATTTTTCCATGTGGATTAGCTTACCCAATTACCAGTGTCCCTCGCCATCAGGCAAACCCAGTCCGACTTTAGAGGTACTTGTAATTGATGTCCTCTAAGTCGAGGTTAAGAAGTCATCATTTTAGTCCAACTGAATCTGCTACCTCGGCATCATCACACCGGAAGTTTAAGAGAAAGCGCTCTTACCCATTCGACCATGTCGGCCTCCTATATTTAGTTTAGAGCGAACTACTAGAATTGGCCTGGAACAGAAACATTCTGCAGTATTTAGGGAAAGAAGATGTTTAGATGTTTGGTGTTCTCTTTAATTCCAGTTGTGAGAGTTATAAGTAGTGGATCTGACAACTAGCTTGTTAGGATAAGTGCGGGCATTAGGAGAACTAGGGTGCACGTTAGGAAAAGTAAAAGAAAAGGTCCTTTCTCCCGCCATTAGATGTAGTGGGTATATAATTAAAAAACCACCCCACCCACCCACCCCCACAAAAAAACGAAAAGTAGACAGTACTCTTTACTAGAACACCATCACAAATAACAAGATAGACGTTGCGGTTAAAGCCTTCGTCAGCACGGAGAAAGCAAACGCAAACCAAAACATGGAAGTACCATCTTTATATAGACCAAACGGCACTCTATATGTGGTCTGATCGACACACGCAAGTCCCATATTTATATAGACTAATCGCACACTATATGTGGTCTGATCGACTCTATATGTGGTCTAATCGACTCTATATGTGACCTGATCGACTCTATATGTGGTCTGATCAACACTACGCCGATCGCTTATAATACACAGGATATTTCCAGGTACTTATTTTGATGATGGGTGGAACAGGAAGCCTAAGTCAGTACAGAAGGAATAATATCACCCGCGTGAACGGTGGACATGTTAAGCATATACCCAAGCTCATAAGACGTGAAAAAGAGGCCTACGCTGAACAATTACCTGGTTACATTTTAATATACCTCGCCACAGATGTAAAGTTCAATCTCCGATCTTCCATATCCCGTTGTTTAATTGCCTTAAGAGGGGAAAGAGTGCTTTGGAACATATCTTCCTTGCAGATGGTACTTTGCAACGAAAGAACATTCTATTCACCAACCCCACTCACGTTCATTTGGATGTCCAAACGACTAGAGAACCATTACAGGGCAGCTAAAGTTACAAGTTAGTTGCTTGTCCTTTGCATTGCGTTGTAATCAACCCCAGCATTTATTGGCAGTTTGTTGTTTACTAGACAATGTTAGTTCAGTAGTTTTCCGTTGTCTGTGGAACAGCTTAGGCCTCATGCAATGGGAATCAACGTCAAGCGGCTTGCTTTGGAATCTCCGCTTGCTGATTTCAAACCCTCAACTCCGTATATCGGGTAATTGTCAAACGCGGTCTCACTATCCCTTAAGCCACAGCACCGGACTTAGCAGACAGAGATCAGTCTTCCAGAGAAAGCACCCAGCAAGCACCCAACCAACCACTCTCTAATTCTCTTCCTTAATATTTTTTATTTGTTTCGTGGTCTTTCTGGAATATACCAGAATGGTTTTCTAGTTATTAAATAGTCTACATTATCCATATATGAAATGACCCCCCTTTCATCTTGGCAGACTGATATATTTGCGTTATTCTTTAGATGGAGTCTTGTTCTATAACTTGCTACAATTGGACAAGTCATACTAAATACATCTATCCTATCCCGTTTCCATTTGGATTCTCTCTTTATTAATGGTCAGAATATACTAAAGAATTATGGCCTATCCCTTTTCCATTTGGTCACTGTATTTATCTATGGATGGTTGGGTTATGGAGAAATTATTTTCTACAAACAACCGCAGCCAGTCCCACACCTAGCAGCTTTACTCGACTCATGTCTTTGCTAAGCCTAATTTCCTATTTTTGCCTCACCGGCTGATAAACGTTGTGCATTTCAAATTTATAATTGCTGCACTCATTGTGTCTTAATTTGTAATTATTTTTGTTTTTCTGTCTCCAGGTACATCTTCTAGTCTGTGACATGGAAGAGTACAAACCAACCCGTCCCAAAAAGTTCCGGAGAGATTAATTCAAACATGTCGTCATTAGAAAACATCATCGCTTGTGCTTTTATGAACATTTTATTCAGATTTTTCAAAGAGGACTTTTAAAATTACTTTGAAGTGTTTTCCTGTCAAAGGTGCAGTGTCCAGTTAAATCCATCTTGACATGTGCACAGACTGTGGATTAGCATTAGTGTTTTTAATACATTGATAATGTGACTTTTTCAATGAGCAAGTTAATGTTATTTTGTTAAACTTAATCTGCTGTATATTACAATTGCCGTTGGTGTGGAAGACAGTCGTTCAGAGTTGTCCGCCCCTGTAAAACTTGAAGAACTAAGGTCTCATGATGAACCTTTCAACCACGTACTGCTGAAAGTTGTGAATCCCGGAATAAATCATGATATTTTATTTATTATGTCAGTCCATACATTTTTGTACATACTTGTATCTCTGTTTATAAATTAAAGAGTGATTCACTCCATTACATGCAGCATGAACACCCTATACTTTTCAGTTCTCGGAAAACTTAATGTCAGCCGGATGCTCTGCTCTTCTTCTTCTTCTTCTTCTTCAGCTTTCCGAGCCATTGAGGTTCTTTGCTGCAGATACAATCCGTCTCCATTCGTCTCTCTGGTGGACCTTCTCTTGCCAGTCGTTGATTCCAAGTGCTTGTATGTCTGTATATGTATTATCTCTCCACCGTCTTCTTGGTCTTCTTGATGCTCTGCTCACTCCCTGTCAAACCATCCTCCCCAGGCCATGATGATTTATCTCTTCTTGCACACTATACTCACGATCCCAAAGGGCCAAGACCAACATCTAACTTATCAATACACGGGGGTAATGGAGGTGACCATGAAACAATACATAATGTATTCTTAGTATTAATGTCATTAATACTGGCATCTCTCACTGTACCAGCCAATGTATCACAATAATGACAATATCACAGTATATAAAGTATCACACATATTCATACAACAATTTATATTGTGCAAGGGGTCAGAGTAGTTAGATCGTTCCTAAGACTGAGAATCGGGCGTATCTTCCAACAATAGTTGTATTATTATTTTGTGCAGCCTATACACCTCTTAGCTGGACCCTGTCTTATAACATTGTTAACGGATATTCTTTCCAGTACTCTCTGGAAAATATGTGGGAAGACAAGGCATTGAGAAAGCGAACTGATCATCCCACTGATGTAGGCTAGAATACAAGAAAGCTTGACACTTTATTGGACTTGTTTCTACATAGAATCGATGTCAATTATTACTTTCTTGGGACAGATCGGCCGGTTTGTAGTTTAGCGGCAGTGAACGCATTTCACAATTCCCCAGACACGCCGAGTCTAGAGTTCGGAAACATCCGTACACGATTTGAGAGCAGGCCAGCTATCCTTAATGTCGATGGTAAGACCGACAATAGTTCAGAAAGCAATGGCAAACTACTGTATGTAATAATTGCCCTAGTAAATCATAAAAAGCCCAGACATGCTGGGGTTGATTGCAACGTACTGTAAAACATATGAAACTTACTTTAACTCAGGACAGGTGTTGTGAGATAGTGGCTCTGGATGTTTGACTGAGATGAGTTCCATGTAAAAAGTTGGTCACAACAGTACATACTGTAGCTTTGGAGATGTCATGTTTACCACAATGGTGAATTCTCGCATTGTGGGATTATGTCTTTAACTATTCTATACGTTGCCGATTCTTATATGGAGTTATGCTACAGTTTCACACTTGTCATTAGGGGTAGGCGAGAGTTTCAATCTTGTGACAACTGTGTCTCATAGACTACTTTGTGCTGGTTGTTGTGTAGTATACATCTCTAATACTCACTCCATCTGACCTTTGGTATTTATAAAATGTGATTAAATCTATTCGATTCAATCTTGGTCTTTATCTATCTTTAAATGACGGGGCATTTTCTGATGTAGACACTAGTTTGTACGTAACTGGGCAACACTCTCACACGATATCAGGATCCAGAGTATCTTTTGTCGTTCTATAAGTTGAGTTGAGGGTGTGGTAAGTAAAAGTAAGGGATTATTGTACACGCCTTAAAGGGCATGGGACATATGGTGCTAGACCAATCTTTGTCAGACGGGCCTGCGTGCCCAATTCTTAACCCTTTGAAAATAAAGACTTTGTATAGACCAATGGACACTCGAGGGGACGTGGTACCTATCACATTTTTAATGCCATCATTTACAAATGTCTCAAACTAAACATGCTGCTGCAAAGTTTTAAAATTAGACAACGAGACACTGAAAATGAAGTTATGAAAATGAACCATTGACCACTTTAAGTTCCTTGTTCCTTTCCACTTCGGCATTACAAAATTATTTGCTGCAATCACAGCTTGTTTAGATTTCATCTAATGTTTTCTCGATGGCGCTCCGATCCACTACTTGTGGTACTTAAAGATGTATGTCTCACCATTTTCATACATCGAATTCGTTTACTTCAGTCCCCGAGAGGTAGTTGTTATGGCAACGTTAAGTAGCGAACTGTGTAATTCTGATTATTTTCATGTGTATGTGTGTGTGTATGTGTGGGTGTGTGGGTGTGTGAGTGTGTGAGGTCTGTGTGTGTGAGGTGTATGTGGGTGTGTGAGGTGTGTGTGTGTATGAGGTGTGTGTGTTTGTGTGTGTTTGTGTGTGTGATTGTGTGTTTGTGTGTGTGTGTGTTTGTGTGTGTGAGTGAGTGAATGTGTGTGTGTGTGTTATAATTTTTTTTTTAGATGTGAAGATGTGTATTTATATTATGTTAATTCTCAGTCATTTTGTAATGTAAATATTTCAGTGAGAATAATAAAGGTATTTCGTAAATAATTTTGCTCCTGTTTTTTTTTTATTGTGTGTTGTAAGGCCAAAAACCATATTAATTAATCTGTGCTAATCTTTACCTCACAATTAATTAAAGTTAAAAATAAAAGTAAAGTCCCATTGTCCACACCTTGAGAGACACTGGCTACACGGTGCTAGCCCCACAATTGTGTAGACAAATTGGCAGGGCTAATAGCAGCAGGCCCAAAAGATAAGAACGCCCGGACCTTAAACTTCCGGTGTGCTGATGTCGGGTTAGGGGGTTCATCCCTTACACCGGTCAGCTGGAAACCTGGCAAGCTACTGAACGTAATATTGCCTAGAATATCAACCTGGAGTTGATCACAACGTTTATATTAAACAGCGTTATGTTGAACACTCGTCCAAAGAACGTGTTGCAGATCTCGGACCTTTCTGTCCAGGGGGCGTGCCAGCAATCACTGGACCATGTCATCCGCCACAGACTGTGTTGTCTCATTATCATCAAGTGCATGGCCGACTGGCGTGGGTGATCATCCTTCTCCACAAATGGGGATCACCGCGTGCGTGGATCAATTCATTGGTTGTGTCCCTTTCGAACCATTGCACAAGACCTTCGAGAATTTTCTCAAGCCGTTTTCCCCTCTGTCTCTTTCCACATATTGTCGTCCTGTTGCCACAGCATGTTTCAGTTTTTGTCTTCTCATAATATGGCCAAACATAATTACTGCCTCTTTCTTATGTTCGTGGTAAGTTGTCTATGCGACTTAGTTTCCGTCAAAATGTCCAGATTGCCCATTTTGTTTGTCAAATGAATTGTCATTATTCTTCTATAAAACCACATCTCCAAGGCTTCTATTGATATTTTTTCCCCGCTGGTTTAATAAGTGTACAAGATTCACGGCAGTACGTTGGAACTGGTTCTATGTAACATGTTATTTTCTAACTACCAATGACAAGGATGTAATGTCTACTAATCCTAAACACCAAAATATATGGACAAAATAACATAATACTCGACTAGAGATACTAGAACAACAGAGAACGAGAAAAGGACGAAAAAGAAAGAACCAATCATCAAATTAGTCAGTCTAGTATGTGTGCTCGATAGTAATTTATGTTATGTTTGTATGCGTTTCACCTTGTGGCAGGTAAATGTGTATGTTGACAGTGTCTGCGTTTCTCCTTGTGGTAGTTAGAGTGTATATTAGCAGTGTATCTGTACTACCTTGTGGTAATTATTGTGCGTAAACTCACCAGTTCTGCCGCATCAATGTCAATTATGTCCAGCTGCTAAAGTCAGCCATTGGGTTAAGGACCTCAATCAACTCATACGAAGCTGTCCTATCTTTTGCTCTTGCTTGCAGCTCTGTCCATGTTCCTTGATATTATTCATGTCTGTCTGTAATTCTCTTCTACGAGTGTTCTAGATCTCCCCTTATTTCCGGTTACACGACTCTCAGGTTTCCTCAGCGTGTGTGCTGTCCAGTGCCGGCATATTTTCCTTCATCTCTTGATTCCCTGGAATGTGTTTAGTTCCCTCCGTGATCCTCCACGCTGGTGATCTTATTACTCCATTATACATCGTCTAGATGTGTGCTGGCTTCGGTTACAAACAACAGTAACAACAAAAGCAAAATAACTGCAAAGGGAACGTCAGCAACAAACAACAATAACAGCAACAACAACAACAAACAACAACAACAACAATAAACAACAACAACAAAAACAACAACAACAGGAACAGGAACAAACAACAACGACAAGAACAAACAACAACAACAACAACTGGGAACGACATTACGGGTTATGTGGTATATGTTGCTAGTCTTATATTTTTACATCGATCAGCACTAGATCAGTAATGTGGTCAAGATTGAGAGGAAAAGAATAGGGGAAAGGCAGAGAAGTAAATACCTGGATAGCTTGGCCACGTGATATGATCGAGACAAGAACAGACAGCTGATCTACGACTATGGTGTGAGATGGCGAAACTTGACCGCCCATGCTTACCATCATGGCACATGATGATGATGTCCGATCTCAGCCAACGCTTGAGTATGTTTATTACCTCTGGACAGATTCCATCTCAGGTTTAAAGGGGGTTTAAAAATGGGAATTCAATGGCGCGAGGGTCGACTTCATTGCACCAGGTTTTGTCCTGTATGGCCCGATTCCATTCCATAAAGCGGTCTGTCAAAAGCCTCACACAAAGCACAAACTCCGTAGCTCCAGCGAAGACCCTTAGGAGTCTCAGAGAAAACTGCATTCGTGAATCGAATGACGGAGCCCACAATCAAACCCACAACCTTCGAAACACGAGTCAGGTGGTTTAACCCCTCGCCACGGAGACCCCTTTTATCCAAGGTATCAGTCTTGGTTAAATTTTCTTCACTAACAATTCTTGCTTGGGCAGCGGCGTTACATCCTGTTCTGTATTCTTTGCTAAATCTAACTATTCTTTATTCTTTGCTGAATTTAAGTGTTCTTTATTCTTTGCTGAATTTAACTGCTCTTTATTCTTTGCTAAATCTAAGTATTCTTTATTCTTTGCTAAATCAAACTGTTCTTTATTCATGTCTAAATATAACTGTTCTTTATTCTTTGCTAAGCCTAACTGTTCTTTATTCTTTGCTATATCTAATTGTTCTTTATCCTTTGCTAAGTTTAACTGTTCTTTATTCTTTGCTAAATCTAACTGTTCTTTATTCTGTTCTAAATCTAACTGTTCTTTATTCTTTGCTAAATCTAACTGTATTGGGTGCTAAACCTAACACGTGGTCTTCTTTTTCCCCGCCAATTTCTGAGAAGGCTGGATTTAGAATCTTTCTAGAAACAAAGTTTTGAGAGAACGGTAATGGAAGTGTATATGTCTGGGAAGAGAAGAAGAGAAAGGCCAAAGGGAAGATGGGTGCAGGATGTCGCAGATGATCTCCAGATGGGTGTATTAGAAGCAGGTCATGTTGCTTATGACCAAGAAGTTTTCCGGAAGATTGTTTTGGGAGCGAGATTCTGCAAAGGACATGCTACTGAATGAATGAGTGAATGAACTAGAAACAAAGTATCAGAAGGACGTTTGATATCAATGGACATCATTTTTTTTATATAAATGCCTAGTAAGAAACTAGCTCATCTGTATGTTCACATCTCCAGTGCCTCTAATTGCTAGACAGCCTTGTGCCATGTCACTGATTAATCCATGCTGTTGGAGATCGCTAGATGTGGAGAAGCAGGATCGGCCACGCCAGTCGGAAAAAACACTTAATGATGAGGATAATTTTATTTTATCCAGTGTGACCTGGGATCTCTACTTCATTCATTTAGTGCCCACAAATACCTGTGAATTTATGTCTGATAATCGGGTAGATTATACTATTTTGAACAAGTAATAACAGTTGAGGTGAGACGGAAATCAAAAAGAGAATAAGAATAGTCAAAATGTTTTCAACAACATGAAATCAGTATTAACATATATAGAGATTAACAACACTTCAAAAATGAGAATTGTCAAATGTTATGTCAATTCAACACTACTATATAGCACAGAAGTCTGGACAATGAACAAACAATTAGAAAATCGAATAGAGGCGGCCATAAGAGTGCGGATATACAGAATCATTTTTTTTTTAAAATTAATTCGTGGACAAGCACTATCAATTACAGTGGTTCTAGAAAAACAGGGAATGAAAAGAGAGTTCATGAAACATATTTTTTTTTTTAAAAGAGGCAAATGAAATCAATATATGGATGAAAATCAGTGTGACAGAATGTACATTCAAGGCGAAACAGTGTTGGAGACCCATTGAAGTCAACTTTCATTTTTGAGACGGTACCTGATTTATTGATTGAATTGTGTCGATTACGGACGCGGGCAGACAACGCTATATCCATCAAAAAAAGTATTATTTGTGAATTATCTCCCGTGAATGTTATAATTGTGGAGTTTTAAGCACATGAACATCAACTGGAAGAGCTAGTTTATAGAAGCAAGAATGCATGTCCCTGAAATATGGAAATAAAACAATATAGCTCGAATACGATTTGGGGGGGGGGGGGGGGGGGGGGGGGGGGGGGGAAACGACAAATATAATTCATAAACAAATGAGAAATCAAAATGAAATTTACTGAACAATCCATCCATCCACCATGTGCCATGCCGATAAGCGTGGGCGGCCATGTTTCGTCTTCTCACTCGATCACCAGAGTCATGGATCAGCTCAGTGTTCTTATCTCGACCATACAACGTGGTCAAGCCATCCAAGTATTTACTTCTCTGCCTTCCCTTGTTCTCTTCCCCTCGATCTTGCCAGTTGATTGGTTAGTATGTTTTTCATCTTGCAAAAGGCTGTCTTCGCCATGGCGAGTCTTGATCTAATCTCTTCAAGGCATCTCCCATCAGATGTTATGTCTGTTCCGAGATAATCGTAACGATTCACTTGTTTAAGATTATTCCCATTTACTTGTATATTACATTGTGGTATTTCTTTCTTCACAGTGACGACCATAATCTGTGTCTTCTTACAATTTAATTCTAACCCAAGTTTTTCACTGTGTGCAACAATCGCATCTGCTAAATGTTGCAGATCCTGCTCATTGTCTGCAATCAATACTGTATCATCCGCATATCTAATGTTTTTTTTTAAATTTATGTCCCCCAATGATGATTCCTTTCATATCGTCAACATTTCTAAAAATGCTTTCACTGTACAGGGAAAAAAAAATCTGGAGACATCCCTGTCTCACACCTCTCTTAATAGGCTGATATTGGCCTCCCTCATTATCAATCTTTATGGCAGCTTGTTGTTTTCATTATAAGTTTTTTTTAATGCGTCTAAGGTCTTTCCCATCAATGTGCAGATATGCAAGCATCTCCATCAGATTCTCTCACAGGACTACCTTAAATTTTTTTTTGATTTTTGTAAGGCACTATGGATAGTTGATGAGAGTCATCATCATCAAGAGCCTTGCCAGTTGGCGTAGACGTTCATGTCTCTCCACAGATCTCGGTCTTTGGTATTCTGGGCTGATGAGTTAAACAAGTTAGTTCCATAATCTTAACAGGACGTCGCAGTCAACACCAGCATTTTTTGCTGTTGAGATCTATTGACAAGCTTACGTTCAATAGTTTGCCATTGCTTCCTGAATGACAGACCGATGATTGTAACAGATAAAATAACGATTTTAAACACAGTCGTCATAAACAATATATTGCACGATATCTTGCCTGGCATATTTCCGCTGCATCTCGTCAGGTGCGTACTGTAAAGCTTTATATCAAACTAGCTGACCCGGCCCGGCTTCGCCCAGTTCCTGGTGGGGAGCATCTCATTTAATTCATATAAGTAGTCATATAAGTTCCCGTTCCCGTTACCGACTGTCTGTCTGTCTGTCTGTCTGTCTGTCTGTCTGACCCGGCCCGGCATCGCCCAGTCCTTGGTGGGGAGCATCTCATTTAATTCATATAAGTAGTCATATAAGTTCCCGTTCCCGTTACCGACTGTCTGTCTGTCTGTCTGTCTGTCTGTCTGTCTGTCTGTCTGACCCGGCCCGGCTTCGCCCAGCCCTTGGTGGGGAGCATCTCATTTAATTCATATAAGTAGTCATATAAGTTCCCGTTCCCGTTACCGACTATCTGTCTGTCTGTCTGTCTGTCTGTCTGTCTGTCTGTCTGTCTGACCCGGCCCGGCATCGCCCAGCTCCTGGTGTGGAGCATCTCATTTAATTCATATAAGTAGTCATATAAGCTCACGTTCCCGTTCCCGACTATCTATCTGTCTGTCTGTCTATCTGTCTGTCTATCTGTCTGATCCGGCCCTGCTTCGCCCAGCCCCTGATGGGGAGCATCTCATTTAATTCATATGAGTAGTCATATAAGTTCCCGTTTCCGACTGTCTGTCTGTCTGTCTGTCTGTCTGTCTAATCATTTATTGGTTGCAGTTAGAACAACCTTAGATAAACGAAGACCAACTTACAAAAAGCATTAGAAAGAGCACTTGAAAGATCTTTACATCTTCCCCAACAATTAACTTGGGTAAATGGAGCAGCGGCAGCAGCAGCAGAAGAAGAAGAAAAAGGAGGAGTAGGAGCTGGGAGGAGGAAGAGGGAGGAGAAAGAGAGAAGAGGAGGATGGAGGAGGGAGAGGGAGGAGGGGGAGGAGAAGAGGAAGAGGGTAGGAGGTGGAGGAGGGGAGAGGAGGAGGAGGAATATAACGCATATGCCTGTAGATTTAATAATGGCTGAAGTTGTTCCATGTCTTCTTAGAGTTGGCGACAGTGTAAAGAAATATAAAATCTTCAAACTTGATAGAGATAAGGTAACTATTATTTATTCATTCTTTAAGCAAAAAAACATGAGTTACAATGTTATGCATTAAGCATTATTTTTATGAAAACTTTGAAAATGCCGTACAGATTGAATCATTACTTATTATAACTCATATGCCGGTACATAACTATGGACAAAGAGTTTATAAATCTTTGAAAACGATACCACAATATGACTATAAGTTATACAGAAAAGTTATGCCCCTTGAAATAACTTTTACAGAGTTAAGTCCCCTGAGATATATGAAATTATAATGAAAAATGAAAAATGAAATAATATTGGGTAAGCAGCCGATTTCACACTAAAATATTATGACAGTGGGCTGCGCTGGAATGAAAGGAAGACGTGTAGAAAATTTCATCTCAATCGGATGGTCCGTTCGCGAGCGCATAAAGGACATAGGGACATACAGACACACAGACGGAGATCGCCTTTTATATATAAGACTAGCTGACCCTGCCCGGCTTCGCCCAGACCCTGGTGGGGAGCATCTCATTTAATTCATATAAGTAGTCATATAAGTTCTCGTTCCCGTTACCGACTGTCTGTCTGTCTGTCTGTCTGTCTGTCTGTCTGTCTGTCTGACCCGGCCCGGCATTGCCCAGCTCCTGGTGTGGAGCATCTCATTTAATTCATATAAGTAGTCATATAAGTTCCCGTTCCCGTTACCGACTATCTGTCTGTCTGTCTGTCTGTCTGTCTGTCTGTCTGTCTGTCTGTCTGTCTGTCTGTCTGTCTGACCCGGCCCGGCATCGCCCAGCTCCTGGTGTGAAGCATCTCATTTAATTTATATAAGTAGTCATATAAGTTCCTGTTCCCGACTGTCTATCTGTCTGTCTGTCTGTCTATCTGTCTGCCTGACCCTGTCCGGCTTCGCCCAGTCCCTGGTGGGGAGCATCTCATTTAATTCATATAAGTAGTCATATAAGTTCTCATTAAATTCATACAACAAAAAAAGTAACTTAAAAGAATGTCCTTCCACACACCATCCATTATTTTTAATGAAAACTCTTTCTAATCACCTGCATGACTACAGTAACTTCTTAAGCAAAAAAAGATGAGTTACAATGTTATGCATTGTGCATTATTTTTATGAAAACTTTGAAAATGCCTTACAGATTGTATCATTATTTATTATAACTCATATGCCGGTACATAACTATGGACAAAGAGTTTATAAATCTTTGAAAACGATGCCACAATATGACTATAAGTTATACAGAAAAGTTATGTCCTTTGAAATAACTTTTACAGAGTTAGGTCCCCTGAGATATATGAAATTATAATGAAAATTGAAAAATGAAATAATACTGAGTAAGCAGGCGATTTCACACTAACAAAATATCACAGTTGGCAGCGCTGGAATGAAAGGAAGGCGTGTAGAAAATGTCATCTCAATCGGATGGGCCGTTCGCGAACAAATAAAGGACATACATACATACAGACAGACAGACAGACAGACGGAGATCTTAATTTATATATAAGATGATGTGAATAATCGAATAATACTTTGGCCGAAATACTAAGTGCATAGTCACATTTATTGTTTGAATGTGGAGTACGTCATTCCCATGCAGGTCTACGATTTAACAGGAAATCCTTCTGTTTGCATAGATATGACCAGAATCGCTTAATAGATAATGCTTCTATATATACATTGTAATAAAACATAGATCTCTTTTCACGTCATGAGGCAAATTGATCATATGGTGCTAACCCTATATTTTTAGAGCTAACAAAGTACTGAAGTATTGGAAAGATCAAGTTGTGTGACGGTTTGTTCCGTGCTCAATTTTCGTAGACCTAGATAGATAGGACACGTTAGGAGGATGGATGATGGTATAATAAAGAAATCTTATGGTTCTAACTCTATATTTTTAGAGCTATCGGCACTTGATGAGTCATGTGGTCAATATGACATTGGCCAGCGTTACCTCCAGGGAAGTTTCTGGCAGCAGTGTTAGGCTGCATCGACCAGGCCAATGAACAAAACTCTCGGCTAAACCACTGCGCTACCGCGGCTACCAGTGGTTTTAAAAACGTTGTCACTATAACCTGTAATTGTAAATAATATTAATGAGAACAAATTCATACGAGCAGAAGAATTTGGTGCTGGTTGCTTAAGGATCCTTTGTGTTTTAACTCTTATGAATTCTCTGTTGTAACTCTTATGAATTATCTCTGTTTTAAATGTTATGAATTCTATGTTTTAAATCTTATGAATCCTCTGTGTTTTTATTTAACTTTCGAATTCTTTGTTCTATCTGTTATGAATCCTGTGTGTTTTATTAACTCTTACCAATTCTCAGTTTCAACTGTTATGAATTATCTGTTTTAACTCTTATGAATCATTTGTGATTTAACCTAAGAGTGAATGACACAGAAGGTGTCAAAACATGGGGATTAATATTCATAACTATGAGATTTAGGAGATACTACATTGCGCGCCCAGTCAATTCCAACAGTAACGTATGCAGTAGGGATACTTACACGAGGCAATATATTTATATACATCGGTGAGTCGTTTCATCAGTTTGGTTGTTTTGATACGTTGTGTCTTAGGGTATTCTCATTCTAAATTTCAATAGCTCCTATTTGATTGTCGTATTTACTTTCGTGGGGAAGAGTAATTGAAGTTCCACTCCATCAGTTACTCGCTTACTCTAATTCACCTCTCTCTCTCTCTCTCTCTCTCTCTCTCTCTCTCTCTCTCTCTCTCTCTCTCTCTCTCTCTCTCTCTCTCTCTCTCTCTCTCTCTCTCTCTCTCACGCAAGCACACTAATTATCTGTAACTTTCACTCACTATCTCTGTACCTCTCTCTCTCTCTCTCTCTATCTCTCTCTCTCGCTCTCTCTCTCTCTCTCTCTCTCTCTCTCTCTCTCTCTCTCTCTCTCTCAATCCCATTCTCCCACATGTTTTCCCTCTCTCACTCGCTTTCCCACTTTCTCACCACCTCTCATTAGTTAGAGATTTAGTGAGAGAGGCCGCAATCATGCACAGTTAAGCACAGTTCTATGCATCGTTGAGAAGTTTCATTATTTTGATGGTTGTTATTTATTGTGTCTGATGATATTCACAACTCTGAAACAAGTTAAAGAATTCAAATATCTTGGAAGTATGATCACAAAAGATGGCAGATTGGACAGAGAAATTGAAATCAGATGTCAAAAAGCTAGTGCACTTACATATAAACTATCACCCTTACTGAAACATCCAAATATACCCATGGCCACAACACGACAGATAATAAACTGCATATTCACACCAACCATATGCGACAAATCTCCAACTTGGACTTTATCCAAATCACACTTTCGCACAATCGACATTTGCGAGATGAGATGATGCCTGAGGAGAGCTGCCAACTTAACAATCCGAGACCGAGTAAGAAATGATGTTATCAGACAGACAGAGGGATCAACACCTCGTGCAACATTTATTGAAAGACAGAAGATCGAGTGGTTTTTCCATGTAGTCAGAATGCAACACCAACAACAACTATCACTGCCCTTACATCAAAGATCATCTGCGACGAGACCAAAAGGACGTCCAAAAAGAAAATGGATTGACGACATCAAAGACATTGTACAACCACACGGAATGACACTATCCAGTGCCGCCCATCTGGCGCTGGAGCGCAAATTATTCCTCCCCACGTCGGTTGACGGCAGAAGTGGAAGATGATGATGATGATGATGATGATGATGATGATGATGATGATGATGATGATGATGATGATGATGATAATAATATTGATGATGATGATGATGATGATGATGATGATGATGATGATGATGATGATGATGATGATGATGATGATGATGATGATGATGATGATGATGATGATGATGATGATGATGATGATGATGATGATGACTATGATGATGATGACTATGATGATGATGATATTCACATTCAGTCTCATTCATTCTCCCACATATTTTCACTCTTTCACTCGCCCATTCAATCTCACTCCAGTCATTCTTACTCTCCCATATGTTGTTACTCTTTCACTCGTTTTTCAACTATCTCACTAACTCTCACTAGTTAAAGAGTTAGTAAGAAGTCGCAATCATACACATTTGAGCGCCATCAGATCATCATCATCCTTTGAACGGACGGACACACACACACACACACACACACACACACACACACTCACTCACTCACTCACTCACTCACACTCACACGACCAGCTGTCCGACAAGCGCGCGTGCCATCAATATTAATATTCATAACTATGCGATTTAGGAGATAATTCAACGAACGCCCAGTCGACTCTTTCTGTAACATCTGCAGTACGTCTACGTACTTCAGGCAATACACATCTATACATCGGTGAGTCGTTTCATCATTTTGGTTGTTTTCATACATTGTTTCTAAGAGTATTTTTATTCTACATTTCAATAGCTGCTATTTATTTGTCGTATTTACCTTTGTGGGGAGTAGTAATTGACGTTCCATCGCCTGTTGCCTCTCCTTGAATTTGACGACACCTGACAACATAAGTGGAAGACAAAAACAATAAGAACTTGCCGTCATTGCTGCGTTTTATGCTTGCTTTATTGATTGTGTATGCGCATGATTTAAACATATATGTGTATATAATATTTAAAAAAAATAGTTGCATATCCTTTACAGGACGTCGCAGCCAACCCCAGACTTTTTTTGGCTGTTTGTGATGTCTTGGCAAGTTTTCGTTCAGTAGTTTGCCATTGCTTTCTGAGCGGCCTCATACCATTTTATAAAAAGCCCAAAGAAAGGCGGTCTGCTGCAAGACCGTCCTGCAAGAAGCCTGATATGGGGGGAAATGGCACGTTGCAAGAACACCAAAAGACACGCGGTATCCAAGATGTGCAGCGTGGGAGCCGACAAAGCCGTAAAGAAGACGGGCGGAGAGAACTTTCATGTGAGCTGCAACAAATAACCTAAAACTACAGTTACAACTGAAGCCACCACGAGGAAAATCGACGACAACCCACCACAGACAAGAGCCAACACAGCGAGAAGGAAGAGTAAGACATCGGAGTCGGAAACACCGACTCAAAAACAAGTGGAGCTATCAGACGAACAAATCACGAAGCAGCAATAGCAATACAAGAAGAGAATCTCAACATCCGAATCTTGAAGGCGGAGCGGATCCTGACGTGCTCAAAGATCCATACCACGCTAGCGGTGGTGACGACTGAGGGCAGCGAGATACCACACCAGGTATCGATAGACAAGGAAATACAACAACCTGAAGGATTCATATCAAGGATTACTCAATGTCCCAGATGCCAGAGGGCCGGCAGCATGTCGCTGTAAGACGGAAGTCTGCCGGTACTGCGCCGATCACCACGTCTTGAAAGAGTGTCCGCTGACCAAGCTGGATACGGTCTTTCGAGCAGCTAACAACAAAAGAAAGTGCGCCAACTGCCTGGGCAAGCATGGAGCCAGATACTTCGGCTGTCTGTATCTGCAACGACACAGAAACGTGTTAAAGCTCGCCATCAATACACAGACACCAGACAACAAAGCAATGTGGAGGTGCGAGACAGCCGCAGGCATCTCACAGGCGGAAAAATCTCAACTGCAAGACCAGATAGAGGAGCTAAAGAAGGAAATCAAGCTGCTTCAAACACCGGCACCTACCAACTACAATGAAAAGCTGCTAGTTGAAATAAAGGAGATCCAGTGAAACATCAAGCAAGAAGTGGAACATATGGCCGTGATGAAGAAGGAAACCGAAGAAATGCTACGCACCATTAAAGCGGAGATAGATCTGCTAAAAGCTGAAATGGAGTTAACCCAAAACCAACCAGCAGAAGAAACGGAAAAGAACACAAAGAAAACGCAAGATGAAACCCAACAAGAGACCGGACCGGAACCTCAAGATAAAGCCCGCAGCCAGGCCCAAGAATTCCAAGAGGGAAACATTATCCCACCAGATCTCTGAAGGCAGCACAGAATACCCACCCGGACTCTCCCTGGAGGAGTGCCTGGAATCGATAAAATTGGAGGAACGCAGACACCAGGAATTCAAAAGGCGCTGAGATAGAATTACTGACTTTGAGGATGGACCCGGCTACACATACTATATAGAAGACGGAGAGATGATCCCATGGCTGACCGCGGAGGAAGAAATCAAAAGGCAACAGAAACTCAAAATGGAAAGTGAAAACAGGCGCAAGGAGGAAAATGAAAACATCGAAAAGCTTCTACATGCAATACACACACAAAAAAAGAAGACAAAAATACCAAATATAAAGTCCTTGTGAGGACTGCAACCAGACAAGCCAGATGAACCAGCAGCCTTCACTAACAAATACACCACAAGAGGAGACGGGCACAAAAGACAGCCGTCACAGACACAAAAGCCGATATAACCAGTCCGGAGCAGGACCAACTCGTAAGAGCGCACAAGACAAGAATCAGGGTGAATACACCCACAAAATCCACGGCGCTCAACAATAACCACCGCTGAGGAAGCAGGTTAGACGAGACCGAATTTGGAATTTTTTTTCGAAAATTGGAATTGGGATTGGAATTAGTCTGCTACCAAACCGCCGGCAGCTGTGTTTTGGACGCGGAATACAGGATTTCGAACTGCGTTTGTATCACCTTCGCCACGGAGCCGACCATCATCTTGGTTATTTTTATACGTTGTGTCTGAGGGTATTTTTATTCTAAATTTCAATAGCTGCTATTTGTTTGTTGTATTTACCTTTGTGGGGAGGAGTAACTGAAGTTTCAGCGCCTATGATAAGTGTCCTCCTTCAATTTCACGGCGCCTGACGGTAAAAGTGGAAGATAACACCACCAACAACAACAATAAAAGCAACAACAGTGTACCTTCGTTGTTGCGTAAGAGAATGAAAGCCACAAGTGACTTGTAATAATTGATTTTTAGACAGACAGAAAGCGGAACAAAGACATCTTGAAAGAAGTTAACTCGAAAAGAGAAGTGGTTGCTCGCATCAGAAGAAGACAGTCCACATTCTTTGGGCGTGTCTTGAGAAGTAAAAAGCTGGTATACGTCACAACGGGGAAGTTTAAGGGGAGGGGAGGTTTTCGTGGAAGTTTTTCATATTCTGTTTATTTAACTGGTTAAAAAAAAAAAAAGAATTTAATTCTTAGCTTTAGTTTATGTTTTGTGATTTCTGCAGTGTGTGCCTGACGATATGCGGCGAAATGTGCTAGGCTATAAATCGTGCAGTCTATTGGTTGTGTCTGCGTTAATCAAATTAACTACGGGAAAACATTAGGTTTTTTTTTTCTTTTAAATTGTTCCGAAACAGTTTTCCAATATGTGTCTGTGATGTGATTGAGCCATCAACAAGAATAAAGACGCCGAATAGTTATACATCATGGCACGAAGGGACAGTAATAATGGACAGGACACGAGACACGACGCCGTGGAAAGACATGGCTACCAAAACCACACCACATCATCATCATCATCCAGTACCTTGCCGGTTGGCGTGGCCGATCATGCCTCTAAATAAATTACGATCTCCCAGCCATGACACAAGAATGTCAATAATCTTTTCACACTGTCTTCCATGGAATGATCTGCCTCCAGATCTGAAAACTCCAATGAGTCCCTACACATTTAACCGAAAACTCTTTCAATACTTAATCCATACCGACTATATGCCACCATAATTCATTTACTGGTATAATTGTTCAGTATAATTGTTCATTATAATTGTTTAACTATAATTGTTCACTATATATGTGTGTGCGTGTGGGAGCGAGAGAGAGAGAGAGAGAGAGAGAGAGAGAGAGAGAGAGAGAGAGAGAAAGAGAGAGAAAGTGGGTGTCAGTGAGAGGGAGAGAGTGAATGCGTGTGTGCGCACGTGCATGCGTGTGTGTGGAGAGAGTGATTGAGCGAGAAATGGTGGGGGAATGTGTCAGTGCATGCATTCGTACGTGTATGTGTGAGAGTGAGTGAGGGAGTGTATGCGTGCGTGCATGCGTTCATGTGTATGTGTGAGAGAGTGTGATTGAGAGAGTGAGTGGTGTGTGAAGGATTGTGTGTTAGAGATTGAGACAGTGGGAGAGTTGATGTGTTAGTGTGTGTGTGTGTGAGCGCGCGCATGCGTGTGAGTGTGTGTATATGAAAGAATACAGAGAGAGAGAGAGAGAGAGAGAGAGAGAGAGAGAGAGAGAGAGAGAGAGAGAGAGAGAGAGCTGAGCAGATACATGTCATGTAACACGCATGTTATGTAACACGCGAATCCATATGTTTGTGTATTCTCATCTGTCATATTATCAGTTAAATACCATTTGATTTTATCATGCATAATATAAACTCATGTTCATTACTATAGTTTGAGTGAGTGAGTCAGTGAGTGTGAATGAGAGACAGAACGAGTGAGCGGGAGAGTGAATGAGTGAGCGGGAGAGTGAATGAGTGAACGGGAAAGGGAATGAGTGAGCGGGAGAGTGAATGAGTGAGCGTGAGAGTGAATGAGCGGGAGAGTGAATGCGTGAGAGTGAATGAATGAGCGGAAGAGTGAATGTGTGAGCGTGAGAGTGAATGTGTGTGTGTGTGTGTGTGTGAGAGAGAGAGAGAGAGAGAGAGAGAGAGAGAGAGAGAGAGAGAGAGCATCACTATTTTTACGTCACATACATTTTATGTACACATTTTTCTCCATGTTTAACATTTTTATGAGACTGCTCATGACAAGTGTCAGTGTATGTATGTGAGTAAAGTGTGGGAGTTTGTTCATACTAGTTTCAATACTAACGTGAGACATTTTGTATGTGTCTAGATGTGAGGAAGTGTGAGTGTATGTGGAGGATGTGTGTGAGTGTGGGGATATGTGTGGGTGGGGGGGTGTGTGGGTGGGGGTATGCATTTGGATGGGTTGGGGTGTGTTGGTTTTGGTGGGTAGTGGTATTTGTGGGTGTTGGTGGGATGTGTGGATGGATGTGTGGGGGTGAAAGTACGGGTGTTGGAATGGGTGTGGGGGATGTGTGTATGGGTGGAGGATATGTGTATGGGACGGATGCAGGGGATGTGTGTTTATGTGTGTGGAGATGTGTGGATGGTTTGAGGAAGTATGTGGGAGGCGGGGTTGTGTGGGTAGGGGATTGTGTTGGGTGGATTTGGGATGGAAGGGCGGATGGGGAGAAGTGTATGGTGTGTGGGTTTGAGATATGTGTGCGGTGTGTTGGTGGGGGATGTGTGAATGATGTGTGGGTGGAGGGTATGTTTGTGGTGGTATGGGTGGAGGATAGTGTGTGGTGTAGGGGATGTGTGTGATGGGTGTGGGGAATGTGCGTATGGGTGGGGTATATGTGTGGGTGAGCAGGGGATTGTGGTGGTTGGGGGAAGTATGTGAGGGAGTGTGTGTGAGATATGTGGATGGGGAATGTGTGGGTGGGGGTGTGTGAGTGGCTTAGGGATGTGTAGGTGGGTGAGGGAGTTGTATGTGTCGGGGTGGGATGTGTGAGTGGGTGGAGGATGTGTGTGGGGGTAGGGGTATTGTGATCGAGAGATGTTTGGTTGGGAGTGGGTTGGTGGGGGTGTGTGGGTGCGTAGTGGAGGATGTGTGAGTGAGTGTGTGTTGGTGGACGGGTAGGGAATGCGTGTGTGGGTGGGGAGAGGTGTGTGATGTGTTGGTTGGTGATATTGTGTGGGTGAGGTGTGTGTGGGTGGGGGATTTTTGTGGTGTGTGAGTGGGGGTATGTGGGGTGGATGGGTAAGGGTATCTGTGTGGGTGTGGGTGGGATTATTTTGTGGTATCTGGGTGGGGGATATGTGTGTGGTGTGTAAGTGGGGATGTGTTGGTGAGGGATATGTGTGTGTGTGGTGCGTGGGTTGGGAATAGTGCGTGGTAGGAGGTGTATGTGATGTGCGGGTGGGGGATTGTGTGGTGGGGGATTAGGTTAAGGCATGTGTGGGTGGGTGGAAGTTGTATGTGTGGGTGGTGGTGTGTGTGTGAGTGGATTGGGGATGTATGGGTGGTTAGGGAGATGTGTGTGTGTGGGGGGGGGGGGGGGGGGTAGGGACATGTCAGTTGGTGGGGATGTGTGTGTATGGTTTGGGGATGTGTGAGTGGATGTGCGATGTGTGGGTTGGTGGGGGATTGTGTGTGTGGGTGGGGAATATGTTGTCGATGGAGATGTGGCTGGGGGAAGGGTGGTTTGAGGTGTGGGTGGGGAGAGGATGTGTGGGGTAGAATGTGGATGGGCGTGGGATGTGTGGGTTGGTGGGGGAATGTTTGTGGGTGGCGAGTGTGTTTTGGTTGGGGGATCAGGTGAGGGCAGTGTGTGTGGGTGGGGGATGTGCGGGAGGGGGATGGGTCGGTTGGTGGGGTATGTATGTGTCCCTTGGTGTGCGTGTGTGTCGGTAGGTGGGGGTGTGTATGCGTCCCTTGGTGCGCATGTGTGTGGGTAGGTGGGGGTGTTGTGTGGGTGGGGTGATGTATGGATAGGTGGGAGATGGGCTTCATACCATGGTAATTAGCCTTGTTTATGTTTACAACATTCATTTCACAATGTTTATTTTTCTTCCTATGCAAATGTATAATGCTCTTGATGAACGAAAGACGAGTGATTGGAAGGGCCGAATGTAAGACGGGCCTGCGCGCCCAATTTGTGACCCTAATAAAGTTGATTTGATTTGATTTGATTTATCTCTCTTTCCACAAATCCTTCCGGTTGTCACAACATATTCCAGTTTTTGTCTTCTCAAATCGTGGCCAAAAAACCGAGGACTGCCTCTTTCTGATATTTGTGATAAGTTATCTTTGCGACTCAGCTTCCTTTAAAAATTCCTGATTGCTCTCTTTGACTGTTCAACTAATCTTCAACTTTCTTCTACTAAACCACATCTCCAAGGCTTACATGGATTGTTTTTTTCCGCCTGTATACTAATTTTAAATATTGAGCACAACCCACTACTGGCAACGCCGATCGCATTCTGGTATGAACCTAAGACCTATCCACGTCAATATGGAAGCACTATACTCGAGTTTCGCCCTCGTTTGAGCTCGTCAGTAGTGCATATCCCTGACCGGATCCGGAAACAGTCCCGGATCACGCGTGTGCAGCGGGTGTGTAACCACGCGGCACACACTGGACACACCAAATTATCACAACAGAACATCACAACGCTACCCATCGTAGGCTAAGCTCAAGATATATATGTATACTAATTGTCCAGGATTCGCAGCCGTATGTTAAAACTGGTTCTCTGTAACATGCAAGAACTCTTTCCCTGACTTTCAAACATAGTAATTTATTGCACAAAACGCTCTTCATTTGATATAGTGCAGTTTTCGCTTGTCCTATTCTGCCGCATATCATGGACTAACAATAGAAGAAGAACATGTTCGATTTGTTTTCTGCTGGGCAGTTTGGGCAAGGGATGTTCTTTTTTGCACTTATTTTAAATATTCACGTGGCAATAAGATAAGAATTGGCACCGTGGAACACTGTTGCTATCGTCTACAACCAACTTGATTACTGTCACCGTTTCTCGCCTTGTCTCTTCTAGTTATTTTTAGAGTTCGTCCTAGACATTTCGTTGGTTTCAGTATGTCCTCTCCCCCCCCCCCCCCCCACCCCACCCGCGGCCTTGTCTCCACCTAACCTAGATAGATGGGTGTGTGTGCCCCAATGAACCCAAAAGCCGTGTTGACCCCATCGCTGCTACACGTAGGGTCCTCCATGTCGAACGGGTCAAGGGATAGGAAGCAGTCGAAGAGAGACACAAACCTGCTGCCTAGTAGATAGACGGGACAATGAAAGGCTCGGGAGAGCAAACCCCAAAAATGGTTGTCGGAGTCGGACGCGCTGAGCCACAGGCTTGACGAAACAAATTCAATCAATATGTCTTTTATCCTTTCTTGTTAATCTTTCAACTCTGACATTGATAGCAACATGGCCGTATGAAGACTGTATATCAGCATCTGTTTGTGTTAGATGATACGTGTTGTTACTGCATTAAGGATGATGACTTCAGACTATTACTCTGAGCTGCTTTGTTGCATCTATGAGCGATATAGCGGAGGTATAACGGTTTGGGCGTTACACTGATAATAGCGTGAGCGCAATCTGACAAGGTTCCATATCAGATTTCGTCGTCAGCTAAAAAGGGGTGGGGGGGAGAGATAAATAAACCCTTGGTTTTCGTCGATAATCCGCCCGAAAACAATCGGCGAAATCCGAAACCGAAGAAAACAGAATCAACTATTTCCATATGAATCAATGTAAATCCAATTAATTCGTAGAGTATCTAACTCTAAAGTACATGTTTTAAAACACACACACACACACACACACACACACACACACACACACACACACGCACGCACACACGCACACATTTTGTTGGTAATACATATAGTGTTTAATGCTATTTTTCGGCCCCAGACTTGCCCAAACTCGCACCTTCGCCGTGCCTGATGTATGCCAGTGTCCCTCCTTGAATTTTTTCAAACCAACCTCTGCTGGCCTTAAAATCACTAAGTACACCAATACTCGCCCCAGTCATTTCCTTAATGAGATCGGCATACAGCAGTCTAGCCTTGTCATATATGAATGCCTCCGAAACAGAATCGCATTTAACTGGTTTTGATTTTTGATAATTATCCAAATTAATCATAACTGTTCGACGTCTTCAATTGTTTGCGATCTGTTTCGTTAGCACATTCATGCATTCCTTTTTCGCCACAATAGAACTTATCATGGATGCCGTACATGAGGCCGATTTCAGCAATCTTAATGCAGCTCTCGTATTTTATTATTAGCAAGTGATGCTCACACACCAAAAACCAATGCCAAACAGCAGCGAGGTCATTTCGGCCAGCCGACTAAATCTGAGGCAACCGACGAACACCGAGACAACTTTCTCGGTTAACAAAATCGACGACAACCGAAACCGAAGATAACAGAAGGCAATGAAAACCGAGATTTTACTGTATAGGCAACCTATTACCCCGTGCACACAGACCAACACAAATGTGATGGTTTTATAAATGTAATACTCGCAGCAGTTTCCCGTTACGGAAATTTCATTTTTAAATCTATTAATTAAATGCTCTATTTATCCTAATATTCTTCCATCTGATGTTATATTGATAAATAAATAATAACAATGATTTGTTCCGAAGCAGTTTTCTGCTAGAGTCTGTGATGTGATAGCGCTATTACATTTTGAAGGACTGAATTTACAGAGTTTTATGTGGCCAATATTACCCTCACTTTCACAGCGACCAGTCCAGGAATCCAAACTGCGTCCAACTGTGCACCGTAATGTTCCCTAATTATTTTTAATGTTTCACTAGCTTTAATTTGCCGGCTTTCTTATCTTTCTTATCTTTCTCGCATTGGTTCCCTTACCTGCTTCGTAATCCCACATACCGCTTTTGAAACACAGATGTGGGCAGCAGAATACCTTACGTTGGTTTTTTTTTTATAATTTGGTATGGGTGCCGGTCGTTCAAAAAGCAATGGCAAACTACTAAACTTGCCAAAAGGTCACAAACAGCCAAAAGATGCTGGGATTGACTGCCACCTCCTGTAAAAGGATATGCAACTAACTAACTATGATCCTAACCTCTGTTTTCTCGACGTGTGTTTTTCATATTTTGTCTATCAACTCATAGCAAAAGTAAATGACCAATGTTTGGTTAATAAGAGATTGGCATATGACACCACAACCTCAAGTCTGAGAGAGAATGGAGGTGGGGGAGGTTACTGCAGCTTTCCGCTGGTTGGAGAAATAATTTTATAAGCATGTTGTGATTGTAACTGATTCATATAAAGTATGTTGACAAAGATGAAGACTGGCATGATTCGTTCAGAATGACATGCATCAATTCAGAGGTTACGGGTTGTGAGCATTCGCTGGATCTTTTCTCTAGGACAGTCTGGTGTGGTTGTAAATGAACAGGCAGACAGAATGGCCGTTTCCGCATGATTACGGGGTGACTTGATGCATGATAAGGCAAATGTGATGGTGGCCCTCTGGGATCGTGTGAATAATGCAGAAAAACAGATAGACTATCATGGTCTAGAAATAATGCAGCAGCCAAGGGTGGTCTTAGGATCTGGTCGACAGTCGTCACTCAGAGGTAAAGTAAGACGGACATATAATCAGATTACAACGGGGACCATTAGTATTAGAACTCTACGCTGGCTGTTGCAGATGAAGACTGAGCGCTTATGGGAGTTCCCGGAGTGCAATGATGTCGATTCTTGACTCAACTCAACTCAGCTCAACTTAACTCAACCCAGTTCAACTCAACTCAACTCAGCTCAACTCAGCTCAACTTAACTCAACCCAGTTCAACTCAACTCAACTCAACTCAGCTCAACTTAACTCAACCCAGTTCAACTCAACTCAGCTCAACTTAACTCAACCCAGTTCAACTCAACTCAACTCAGCTCAACTTAACTCAACCCAGCTCAACTCAACTCAACTCAACTCAGCTCAACTTAACTCAACCCAGTTCAACTCAACTCAACTCAACTTATTCTGTCTATCACATTTATGGTTAAAGAAAAAACCAATTGTCCTAAAGCAGTTTCCTGCTACGGTTATGTAATGTAATATCACCATTACATACTATAGGCCTGAATGCACGGTGGAATGGATGGCCAATCTTTCTCTCACTTTAGCTGCCGACGAGCCCAAGCATCATGACATTATCAGCGCCAATGTCTATCAACATTGCGGAAGCGCCTCTATTCTACTGTATTACTGCTAGAAACAGTTTTGCACTCGCTCGCTGTAAACCCGATCGTAGCCCATAAACGTATTATTGCTACAATGACAAGTAGTTGCTAGGCTATTTTGTGGCATCTGTGAGCGATTTAGTGGACACCTTGGTGTAACGGTTAGGGCGATACATGGCAATGGCATGAGAGTCGCCGAGACAAGAGAACCAAGTCAGATCTCATCGTTAGCTAAGGGAGGGAAATAGTCAGCCGATTTCTCCAAGCACATAGGACTACTAAATGTGATTCTAACTCTTCACATACCCACAGGATTTTAAACAGGTGCAGGCGATTTGTAAGCAGGCCGTATTGTGCTGGTTTTCTTACAATGGTATGAGTGTCGGTCATTCAGAAAGCAATGCCAAACTACTAAACGTAAACATGTCTAGCAAATCCAAACAGCAAAAAAGTGGTGTAGCTCATTGTGTCGTCCTCTAAGGAAATGCAACTTACCATTTAAACTATTTATTACATGA
>JACEFZ010006986.1:572500-850000 GCA_014155875.1 Cepaea nemoralis | reverse complement strand
TGGTTCAGACAGCATCACAACAGAATATGATTAATGCTTTAGAAGAATACGGAATAGATACAGTTACCAGACTCCTAAATACCATATATGATACTGGAGATGTACCTCATGAATTATGTAATTATGTATTTATTGCAATCCCAAAGAAATCAAAAGCCTTGGAATGTGATCAACATCGAACAATTAGTTTAACGAGTCACATCACGAAGATTTTGCTAAGAACTATCATGCAAAGGGTTAGGAAGAAAATACAACAATCTCATCATCAATTGGTTCTTTATTAAAATGTCTGCATGCATTCACATTGACTTTATTACGTTGCCGTTTTCATTTGATAGTAAAGTTTACAGTAGTCATGATTTTATATCCAATGTATATCTGTGTTGTTTAGGCTATGTTATTTGATTTTATATGTCTTCCTTCTTGTTTTTATTGTTGTTGTTGTTGTTATCCTTCTTCTTCTTCTTCTTCTTCTTCTTCTTCTTCTTCTTCTTCTTCTTCTTCTTCTTCTTCTTCTTCGGGGGATGCGTGGTCTCGAAGTATGGTGTCCACCTCGAGTGCTGGGGGCCCGGGTTCAAGCCCCGGTGATGACCGGGATTTTTTCACGTGGACTTCTGGTAATAAAATTTCCCTGGTCTCTGGGTGGTGAGATCGGAAGCCCGTGTGTATTGTTGCGAACGTAAAAAATCCCTTGGCAGTTGGAAATCGAAAATGAGTAGCCTAACGGCGTTGCCCAGGCAAACCTTCTAGTTAAACATCTACCCAAAGTATTTCAGGATCCTCGCAGGTGCTACGGAGTTCGTACACTGAGCTGAGTTTCTCCAAACTCAGTTTGAGCTAGGAGGAGAACGGAGCACTTATGGGTTACACCCGTGTGCCGTGATGTTGATCCATCGACTAAACTAAACTAAACTAAACTAAATTAAACTAAACTTCTTCTTCTTCTTCTTCTTCTTCTTCTTTTTCTTCTTCTTCTTCTTCTTCTTCTTCTTCTTCTTCTTCTTCTTCTTCTTCTTCTTCTTCTTCTTCTTCCTCTTCTTCTTCTTCTTCTTCTTCTTCTTCTTCTTCTTCTTCTTCTTCTTCCTCTTCTTAATCTTCTTCTTCCTCTTCTTCTTCCCCTTCTTCTTCTTCTTCTTCTTCTTCTTCTTCTTCTTCTTCTTCTTCTTCTTCTTCTTCTTCTTTTTCTTCTTCTTCTTCTTCTTCTTCTTCTTCTTCTTCTTCTTCTTCTTCTTCTTCTTCTTCCTCTTCTTCTTCTTCTTCTTGTTTCTCTAGGCCAGAAGGATTTGTCGTATTTTTGGGCAATCTTGGAGTATGTAATCTGATGTCTGCAGCGCTAATCCACATGTACATATGGCTGATTCGCCAATCTTGAATTGTGTATACATATGGTTGCATAATCTATTGTGTCCGGTTCTGAGGCGCAGAATAATTATTTGTTCTGGTCTGTCCATAAATTAAACATAAATTTTAATATATCTTGCAAAAGGAAAACATACTCTCCAACAAACAGCTATTATACATACAAAGTATAGTGAGACTTTACAAACACTCTGCGTGTGTGTGTTTGTGTGTGTGTGTGTGTGTGTGTGTGTGTGTGTGAGTGCGTGCGTGCGTGCGTGCGTGCGTGTGTGTGTGTGTGTGTGTGCGTGTGCGTGCGTGCGTGCGTGCGTGTGTGTGTGTGTGTGTGTGTGTGTGTGTAGGCTAGCAGGATACTAGGTGCAAAAGATTATTATCATTAAAAGTGGGAACCTGGAATGTCAGAACAATGAATGCAGATTGAAAATTCGATAACATCAAACAAGAAATGGGAAGAGAGAATATTAATATATTAGGAATGTGTGAAACCAGATGGAGAGGGGCAAGGATCAAGACAGGAGAGGATTGTAAGATTATTATTCTGGAGCCGAAGAACGGCAAAGAGGTGTAGCCATTATGTTAGATCGGCAAACATCAAATTCTATTAAAGGTTATTGGGCTGTGTCAGACAGAGTTCTATTAGTAAAATTACACGGATGACCTTTTAAAATAAATGTCATTGAAATATATGCTCCAATAAGTGAATGCAGTGAAGAAAGTATACATGAATTTTATAATGACATGGAGCTTGCTGTGAAGAAATGTAAAAACTCAGAAATAAATATTATAATGGGTGATTTCAACTCAAAAGTGGGAAATCAAGGCGATGGATGCTGTGTAGGCAACCATGGTTTGGGATAGCGAAACAAAAGAGGATACAGACCTGTAGAATGGGCAAAAGAACAAGAAATGTTTGTAGGAAACACCTGGTTTAAACAACATCCTAGAAGATTATGGACATGGAAGAGACCAGATAGCAGGATTAAAAACCAGATAAATTACATCATGATTGGCGGAAGGTTTCGAAATGCGCTAACAGCCGTAAAAACAGTTCCAAATGCAGACTGTTACAGTGATCACATATTAATTACAGGCAGATTGAGGGTAAAGTTTTTAAAAAAAATCAAGTTTACAACCAGAAACACTGAATATGATATTTGCAAATTGAAAATTGACAAAATTCATTCAAATCAAATCAAGTCAAGTTTATTTTAAAAGGATCACAAATTGGGCACGCAGGCCGTCTTACATTCGGCCCTTCCAATAACTCATCTTTCGTTCATCAATAGTGCATTATACATTCACATAGAAAGAAAACAAAACATTGTCAAATGAATGTTGTAAACATAACCAATGCAAATTACCATGTTATAAGGCACATCTCCCACCCACCCACACATCACCCACTCATACACACCCCACCCACACACCCAGGGACACATACATACCACACGAAGCGACAAATCCCCCTCCCACACATCCCCCCAACCACATATACAGCCCTCACCCGTTCCCCCAACCCACACAATCACCACCCACACAAACATCCCCACAAACCCTCACATCCCGCGCCCACCCACATACACATCCTAACCCACACACCCATCCCCCATCCACACTGCTCTACCCACCCACCCACACCCCCAACAAAAAAATACAAGATAATTTTAACATAGAAGTAAAGAACACATTTGATGTATTGTCTGATCCAGAGATCCTATTTAAAGATGTAAATGATCAATGGGAAATGTTGAAGAATTCAATAAGTTTAGCTGCAGAAAAAAAACTATTCTACAGTTAAAGAAAGTAGGTCGTCAGACATGGATGACGGAAGAAATTTTACAGCTAATGGAAAAAAGAAGACAGAACAAAAATAATCCTGTCAAATATAAAGAAATTCACAGAGAAGTCAGAACATTATGTAAGGAGGCAAAAGAAGCATGGCTCCAGAAAGATTGCATAGAAATTGAAACACAACACAACATTAAAAATACCAAACTAATGCACAAAAGAATTCAAGAGATTACTAATCAAAGAACACATACATCAGCAGGCTGCCTAAAGACAAAAGATGGAAAAATCATAATAGAAATAGATCAGATTTTACATGTATGGTCAGATTATGTGAAATACCTTTATGATGATAACAGAGAAGAACAGTATGATATTCAAAATAATAATGAAGGATCATCAATTTTGAAGATGGAGGTTCAGAATGCTCTTAACCATATGAAATCTGGCAAGATCCCCGGTTCAGACAGCATCACAACAGAAATGATTAATGCTTTAGAAGAATACGGAATAGATAAAGTTACCAGACTCCTGAATACCATATATGATACTGGAGATATACCTCATGAATTATGTAATTCTGTATTTATTGCAATCCCAAAGAAATCAGGAGCCTTGGAATGTGATCAACATCGAACAATTAGTATAATGAGTCACATCACGAAGATTTTGCTAAGAATTATCATGCAAAGGGTTAGGAAGAAAATACAACCTGAAATAGGGGAGAACCAATATGGGTTTGTAGAAGGCAAGGGTACAGTAAATGCTGTGTATATACTGAGAACAGTAATTGAACGTTATATAGAAGTAAACAAAGATCTACACCTCTGCTTTATTGACTACAAAAAGGCTTTCGATAAAGTGAGACATGTTGACATGATAAGGATGCTTGAAAATCTACAAATTGATGAAAAAGACCTTAGACTTGTAAAACACATATATTGGAAACAACAAGCTGCCATAAGAATTGATAATTAAGTAGGTCAATATCAGCCTATTAAGAGAGGTATGAGACAGGGATGTGTAATGTCTCCAGATCGTTTTTCCCTGTAAAGTGAACATATTTTCAGAAATATAGAAGATATGGAAGGAATCAACATTGGGGGACGATACATCAATAACATTAAATACGCAGATGATACAGTCTTGATTACAGACAATGAACAGGATCTGCAAAATTTAGTAGATGCGGTTGTTGCACACAGTGAACAATTAGGGTTAGCATTGAATTGTAAGAAGACACCGATTATGGTCGTCACTAGGAAGGAATAAATACCAAAATGTAATAAGCAAGTAAATGGGAATATTCTTCAACAAGTGAATCGGTACAACTATCTCGGAACAGTCATAAAATCTGATGGGAGATGCCTTGAAGAGATTAGAACAAGAATCGCCATGGCGAAGGTAGCCTTTTGCAAAATGAAAAACATACTGCCCAATAAGAAGATGTCAATTGTTACGAGAATAAGAGTGTTGAGGTGTTACATAGAGCCTGTACTTTTGTATGGATGTGAAGCGTGGACAGTGAGCAATCAAGCTGAAAAATAACTGATGGCTGTGTAAATGTGGTTTCTGAGGAGAATACAAAGAATACCTGGGCAGACAGAAAAACCAACATCCAAGTCCTACAATAAACAAATGAAAATCGTAAACTGGTTAGAGAAATTAGAGATAGACAGTCAAAATGTGTATGGATATGTTATGAGAAGGAATAAATTAGAGAACTTGGTGACAACTGACAAGATCGAGTGGAAGAGAACAAGTAGAAGGATAGCTTGGCCACGTGGCATGGTCGAGACAAGAACACTGAGTTGATCCACGACTCTGGTGATCGAGTGAAATGGCGAATCATGACCGCCCATGTTTACTGGCATGGCACATGATATATATATATATATATATATATATATATATATATATATATATACGCGTGTGTGTGTGTGTGTGTGTGTGTGTGTGTGTGTGTGTGTGTGTGTGTGTGTGTGTGTGTGTGTGTGTGTGTGTGTGTGTGTGTGTGTGTGTGTGTGTGTGTGTGTGTGTGTGTGTGTGTGTGTGTGTGTGTGTGTGTGTGTGTGTGTGTGTGTGTGTGTGTGTGTGTGTGTGTGTGTGTGTGTGTGTGTGTGTGTGTGTGTGTGTGTGTGTGTGTGTGTGTGTGTGTGTGTGTGTGTGTGTGTGTGTGTGTGTGTGTGTGTGTGTGTGTGTGTGTGTGTGTGTGTGTGTGTGTGTGTGTGTGTGTGTGTGTGTGTGTGTGTGTGTGTGTGTGTGTGTGTGTGTGTGTGTGTGTGTGTGTGTGTGTGTGTGTGTGTGTGTGTGTGTGTGTGTGTGTGTGTGGTGTGTGTGTGTGTGTGTGTGTGTGTGTGTGTGTGTGTGTGTGTGTGTGTGTGTGTGTGTGTGTGTGTGTGTGTGTGTGTGTGTGTGTGTGTGTGTGTGTGTGTGTGTGTGTGTGTGTGTGTGTGTGTGTGTGTGTGTGTGTGTGTGTGTGTGTGTGTGTGTGTGTGTGTGTGTGTGTGTGTGTGTGTGTGTGTGTGTGTGTGTGGTGTGTGTGTGTGTGTGTGTGTGTGTGTGTGTGTGTGTGTGTGTGTGTGTGTGTGTGTGTGTGTGTGTGTGTGTGTGTGTGTGTGTGTGTGTGTGTGTGTGTGTGTGTGTGTGTGTGTGTGTGTGTGTGTGTGTGTGTGTGTGTGTGTGTGTGTGTGTGTGTGTGTGTGTGTGTGTGTGTGTGTGTGTGTGTGTGTGTGTGTGTGTGTGTGTGTGTGTGTGTGTGTGTGTGTGTGTGTGTGTGTGTGTGTGTGTGTGTGTGTGTGTGTGTGTGTGTGTGTGTGTGTGTGTGTGTGTGTGTGTGTGTGTGTGTGTGTGTGTGTGTGTGTGTGTGTGTGTGTGTGTGTGTGTGTGTGTGTGTGTGTGTGTGTGTGTGTGTGTGTGTGTGTGTGTGTGTGTGTGTGTGTGTGTGTGTGTGTGTGTGTGTGTGTGTGTGTGTGTGTGTGTGTGTGTGTGTGTGTGTGTGTGTGTGTGTGTGTGTGTGTGTGTGTGTGTGTGTGTGTGTGTGTGTGTGTGTGTGTGTGTGTGTGTGTGTGGTGTGTGTGTGTGTGTGTGTGTGTGTGTGTGTGTGTGTGTGTGTGTGTGTGTGTGTGTGTGTGTGTGTGTGTGTGTGTGTGTGTGTGTGTGTGTGTGTGTGTGTGTGTGTGTGTGTGTGTGTGTGTGTGTGTGTGTGTGTGTGTGTGTGTGTGTGTGTGTGTGTGTGTGTGTGTGTGTGTGTGTGTGTGTGTGTGTGTGTGTGTGTGTGTGTGTGTGTGTGTGTGTGTGTGTGTGGTGTGTGTGTGTGTGTGTGTGTGTGTGTGTGTGTGTGTGTGTGTGTGTGTGTGTGTGTGTGTGTGTGTGTGTGTGTGTGTGTGTGTGTGTGTGTGTGTGTGTGTGTGTGTGTGTGTGTGTGTGTGTGTGTGTGTGTGTGTGTGTGTGTGTGTGTGTGTGTGTGTGTGTGTGTGTGTGTGTGTGTGTGTGTGTGTGTGTGTGTGTGTGTGTGTGTGTGGTGTGTGTGTGTGTGTGTGTGTGTGTGTGTGTGTGTGTGTGTGTGTGTGTGTGTGTGTGTGTGTGTGTGTGTGTGTGTGTGTGTGTGTGTGTGTGTGTGTGTGTGTGTGTGTGTGTGTGTGTGTGTGTGTGTGTGTGTGTGTGTGTGTGTGTGTGTGTGTGTGTGTGTGTGTGTGTGTGTGTGTGTGTGTGTGTGTGTGTGTGTGTGTGGTGTGTGTGTGTGTGTGTGTGTGTGTGTGTGTGTGTGTGTGTGTGTGTGTGTGTGTGTGTGTGTGTGTGTGTGTGTGTGTGTGTGTGTGTGTGTGTGTGTGTGTGTGTGTGTGTGTGTGTGTGTGTGTGTGTGTGTGTGTGTGTGTGTGTGTGTGTGTGTGTGTGTGTGTGTGTGTGTGTGTGTGTGTGTGTGTGTGTGTGTGTGTGTGTGTGTGTGTGTGTGTGTGTGTGTGTGTGTGTGTGTGTGTGTGTGTGTGTGTGTGTGGTGTGTGTGTGTGTGTGTGTGTGTGTGTGTGTGTGTGTGTGTGTGTGTGTGTGTGTGTGTGTGTGTGTGTGTGTGTGTGTGTGCTACTTCGACTATCCCTGATTACACGTAGGTGACCTTAACGGATTCAGTCCCCAACAAAAGGTAGGTTTTTGTGGTCTGCTTCACAAGAAATAACCAGAAACATGGATAATGTTCAAGACAAGGTATTTACTTAGTGAATTTAAACACAGACGTTGCACAAAATATATTGCACAATTTCTTGAATGATATATTTGGCTGCTTCGTCAGATCCATACTGTAGAGTTATGAAATTATTACACGAACAATCAATCAATCAATCATGTGCCATGCCGGAAAGCGAACAATACAATGGCCTAAATTTTAAATACAAATTCACTGATATAATTCGAATATGAGTATGTTATCCCCGCGGTAATCTGTGATTTAAAAGGAAGTCCTCCTGTTTGCATAGCAAAGGCTAGAATAGCCTAATCGATAATGTTTCAAAGATCATGTTGCCGGGACAAGTAAACACTTAAAAATAAAACTCAAGGTAACACATTCTGAGACAACAGTGACAGTACAATTAATACATTAACACTTAGTTAAACATTACTTTACAGATGCAATGCCAAATAAAAAGTAGGTATTATCCTAACAACGATGGATAACGGAAAATAAGAAATGGAGGTGTACCACAGTTCTAACTTAAAAGTTGTTAATATATTAGCAAACATAGTGTATTATACATCAAATTAAAGAAGGTTGCATAAGGAGAACTATTGTATATAAGCCGATGTTAGATACGGGAAGCCGATTTAGACGATCAATCATCCCAGGGTAGTTAATCAGTTACATCTACCAAACTTTACGTAGGCCGAGGAGCAGCAATGGCGCAGTGGCTGGAATGTTTGCACACCTATCTGGTAGTCTCTTCTTCGATTCCCACTCGATTCGATGTGTTTTATTTATTTATTTTTTACTTGAACTAACTGACTGACTTACTGGCATCTTGCCGTCTTGGCAGACGATAGTTTTAAAAATGGAGTTATATCTCTCTATAACGCAAAGCCTGGGCTGAATTTGGAGACCATGTGTTGCCCATGCAGCATGATCCCTCTCTCGGCCTGTCTAGTGTACTCCAGAGGAAAGGTAACACCAACACGTGTGGAACAAGACAGGCTGCAGAACCTGCCGGATGAGCAAAGCAATGCTCTAACTGTCCGCCCGTGGGAGCTTCGATCCTAGACCAGTTGCCAAGGCTTAGGGCCTGGTCTGCCCTGCCATGACATTTAGTCTTTAGGATGCATTTCCTCGCACTATGATAAGGCATGTAGCCTCCCAATTGCGCTCCTTACTTGAACTGGGTGTTCTATTATTAATCACAGTTAATATTTATTGCTAAAGTGTTTATTCATAGTTGTTTCTTTTGTTGTATTCTCTCCGAAGGTGTGTCCAGTCTACGTTCCGTTAACTACATACCCGGCACAAGTGGGTCTGCTCTAGCAGCTGTGGAATGAGATTTCACAAGAAACGATGCCTTCTTCTCCTGCTGTTCACTCTCTGTTCAATCTCAATGACAGTATATTACTTCACAATCAAAAATACCTATCAGGCAGAAGTTGAGATGCCGCAAAAGAAGTTGTTGCTTGACGATGTTTTCGCTGCTGTGTTGAATGTTGTGGAGTTCTTGAGTACAGATTACCGGGGACTTAATATGGACGGGCTGTATGGTTACCGCATTTGTCAAGGTAAGGCGCTCGTTGGTTGTGTGTTGAAATAAATAATATAATAAATACAAATTTTGGTTAATTAATTTGTTAGGTAGTTAGTTAGTTCGTTAGTTTGCCAGTTAGTTAATTAGTTAGTTCGTTAGTTAGGTAGTAAGCTAGTTAGTTAGCTAGCTAACCAGTTAGTTATTTAGTTAATTAGTTAGTAATTAGTTAGTTAATTAGTTAGTTAGCTAGCTAGCTAGTTAGTTAGTTAGCTAACTAGTTAGTTAGATGATCGGTTGATTAGTTAGTTAGTTAGTTAGTTAGTTAGTTAGTTAGTTAGTTAGTTAGTTAGTTAGTTAGTTAGTTAGTTAGTTAATCAGTTAGTTGACTGGCTGGATGGTTGGCTGATCGGTTGGTTGGATGGTTGGTTGATCAACAGATCAGCCTCATTGCACATCGAACTATTAAGTGCTGAGAGCCTGACCTTGTTATCTCCCTCAACGTGTAGCGAGCGATACACAACATCTGTTCTCTGTTAGTTGACTATTAATCTTCTTTGGCTTCCCACACCGTACTCTAGTCTAGCTTGAACATGTTTGATTAAATATTATTGCAGTCTAATCACAGTTGCAGAATCACATTCATCCCTGAATCATGATTCATTGATTGATTGATTTAGGAACCGACATCACAGCTTTCGGGGCATTCCCATAAGCGCTCAGTCCCCATCCTCAGCAGCCAGCGAAGAGTTCCACCACCAATAGTACCAGTAGCAATCTGATTATATGTCCGTCTCGCCTTTCCTCTGAGCGTCGAGCGTCGGCCAGATCCCCTCGTCACTCCTCGCTGTCTCATTCTTGCCAGACTATGGTGATCCATTTGCTCCTCCGAGGTGTACACGTGCTCCCACAAGGCCGCAACCACGTCTGCCTTGTCATGCATCAATACTTCACCAAGTTTTGCAGAGCCAGTCAATCTGTCCGCCTGTTCATTCCCCAGCACACCGGCATGTCCCGGAGAAAAGATTAAGGCCAATGCTTGCCACCCGTGACCGCCGATGCGAAGCAAGCCACTCTGCCCTAAGCTTGCCTGTCCTCACCTTCCTCAGCATGCTTTCTGATTCAGTTACAATCACCATGTGTGTGTGTATCCTATTCTCCATCCAGCGGAAAGCTGCACTGACCGCCTCCACCTCCATTCTTAAGCTGGATGTTGTGGTATCATATACCAGGCTCTCCTGCACCAAACGTCTTTTGCTAAGAACCCCCAGGCACTTCTTCTACCTCTCAACACCGGCCCATCTGTGTAGATAATTACACCACCCGAGCGAGCATCATCCTGAATTAGTTGCTGGATTTCCACTTCCGTGGCCCCTGCTCGCCACTCCCTGCACTCCCGCCTCAATGTGATTATAACTCTGCACACGTCTGACTGCTCCGCTGGCACTCTGACCCACTCCTCTCCTTGCCTAATGTTCTCCAATGGGCACACCTGTCTGACCGTACCCATGATTTCCCTCTTATCAGTCGTTGACCCTTAACTGCGTCCAGCGCCTCATGCAACGGGTGATCTGTGTCTGCAGCTACTCTGAGGTATGCCTTCGCCTGCATCACCTTGAGCCTACCAACAACAGTCGACAGACCAAGGATGTAACGCATACACACTACTGGGGTGTCTCTGTGGCATCCCAGAATGACTCGCATAGCTTCGTTCTGTATGCGCTCTAATTTCACCAGCTGACTCTTTGAGACAGTGAGCAGTCCTAGTCCATAATCAATCACTGAAAGGATCAAGTGCTGGTATAGTGTGAAAAGCATTCTCTGCTCTGTGTCCATTACAGCAATAGTTTTAAGTGTATTGAGCCCCTTTTGAGATCTTGTCACAACCATCTCCACATGGTCCTTGAAGGACAGGCTCCTCTCAAATGTAATTCCCAAATACTTCAGTTTGTTCACTCTGTTGACGATTCTACCATCTATTGCGAGGCTTGGGACATCATTTACCTCACTAAAGACTTTCAGAATATCAGCCTAGTGTGTTGCTCGTTCGCTCCCTGCAGAGCCAAGTCCGCAAAGCCTATCTGTTCATTAATTTGCCTCTTACACTCGCGTGCCCTGGCACACAAATGGAATATTGCAATGCCCCAACGAGGAATCCCAGTACTAATGGTACCAGTAGTCTGATTGTGTGTCCATCTGGCTTTTCCACAAAGTGCTTAGTATCGGTTAAGTCCTCTGGGCACTCCCTGTCTCACCATTTTCTCTAAGTTTTTAGACTGTTTACTTTCATAACCACTTAATTCTAATATGTTACAACAGTTACTGTTGTAATCAATATGCAACTGAAATGTTAAAACATTTATTGTTGTAACCTAATGCTGCCAAATTGTTAAAGCTTTTACTTGTATTAGCAATATGTAACTGAAATGTTTAGACGTTCACCTTTTTAGGCAATATAATACTCAGTGGCGTGCAGAGGGGGGTTCGACAGCCCCGGGCATCCAGCCGGGAGAGGGGCATCCAGTTAGGGAGAGGGGGCAGCACAGTGCTGTCGGGGGGGGGGGGAGGAATGAATGAGGTAAAGAACAATTTAGGGGCATCTAATCAAGGGGTTGGCCCTGGGCATCAAAGAACCTCTGCACGCCACTGATACTACTGCAATGTTAAAATATTTCCATTTGTAACCAATATACTAATGCATGTTAACACAGTTACTTGTATAATCAATATACTACTGAAATGTTAAAATATTTCCATTTGTAACCAATATACTATTACATGTTAACACAGTTATTTGTATAATCAATATACTACTTTAAACAAGTTAGTTGCATATCCTTTACAGGACGTCGAAGTCTACACAATCATTTCATTTTTTGCTGTTGTGATCTCTTGCCATTTTAACGTTGAAATATTTGCCATTGCACCCATATACCATTTCGTTTAAAAAAAAAAAAAAAAGACCCAAAGAGGTCGGCTGCAAAATCGCCTGCATCTGTGTTTCGAGCGCGGTTATACGGAGTTACGAACTTCTGTAGTCCGTTCGCCACGGAGATGACATCAATATACTACTGAAATGATACAATATTTCCATTTGTAACCAATATACTATTACATGTTGACACAGTTACTTGTATAATCAATATACCCCTGGAATGTTAAATTATTTACTTGTACAACCATATGCTACAAACATGTTAAAACAGTTACATTTTAACATATATAATACAAAAATGTTAAAATACTTACTGTTATAACCCATACAATACTAATCTCATCTCATCTCATCATGTTTCTCTTGTACCTTGCGGTGTCGAGGTGAAGTATAAACATCGTGAGAGTGCCCGATTATGGGCTTCATGTATCGATATTCCCATGGACTCTGCTATTCCCTCCGTCCAACGTTTACGTGGTCGGCCTCTTCCTCTGCTTCCATCTGGTCTGTACATCATTTCTTGTTGTGGTATGCTGTTGGATGTATACTAATATGTTAAAATATTTACGTTTATTATCTAAATACAGCAAACATGTCAAAATATTTACTTGTATAACTTGTCTCATCTAACCTTGTTCCTCTTGTACCTAGCAGTGTTGAGGTGAAACATAAACAGCGGAAGAGTGCTTGTTTATGGGCTTCATATATCGAGATTCCCATGGATTGACCAATATACTACTAAAATGTTGAAATATTTACTTGTATAACCAATATGCCAGCTCCATGGCGAAGAGTTTACCGACTTAGTTCGTAATACCCACGTTTGAAATACAGTGCAGGTGTTTTGGCAACAGACCGCTTTTTACGAAATGTATGGGTGCCGGTCGTTCATAAAGCAAACGCAACCTATTGGATGTAAACTTGCCAAGAGATAACAACAGCAAAAAATGCTAGTGTTGACTGCGACGTTCTGTAAATAATATGCAACTAACTATAACCAATAAGCAATATACTACTAAAACGTTAAAACATATTACTTGTATAACCCATATACTAATAACATGTTTGGTGTCATGTCTTAATCAATATGATTGAGCTACCGCATGGCAGTAGACTACTGCCAAGTCGTAGCGCAGAGCACATGACGCAAAAGAAAGAGGGAGCAAAACTCCCGAACCAAAACGTACATAAAACTAGGCACCTGACGTAGAAAGGATATCACGTCAGAATGTTTGGGAATAACAACGGACAGTCGGATCATAGAGCTTAACTAGAGAAGCAGCACGTTCAAGTCGTCTGTAATTTATAAAGATATTTACTGGCAGGACAACAGCATTCATGGCTAATACCTATTAGAAAGTAGAACCAGAATAGTATGGCATCCTACATATCAAGATACCGATTTTGGGACAGATGCAGAATCTAGGAATGAGATTGAGATTGTCACACCAGAATGACACTTCGGCAACCTTGGATGGACAGAAGGACTGAAGGACTGCAATACTAATATGATAGTTCTTAGTAGCTAGTCTGGTCAACAGTTGAATATGTATAATAGGTTTTTTCTTACGATCGTCCCGTTTGGCATTTACTGACCCGATCGAAACTTATCAAGATTCATAAATTGTCTGTTTGATCACTGCTCAAGAATGACGGCTAATAGACTTAGCCGCATCAATTAGATTGCCAGCCTTCGAGTGAGTCCTTTTTATTGATGTTCCGTTGATGCTTCTTTGCTGGATCGTTGTCTGCAACTCTATACGGTGTTTTGTTCGAGCTTATGTTTTGATGTTATGCCAGAGACATCACAGCAACTACCTGCTTACTGTTAGCACCGAATGTTGGGCGGAGCTCACCAATCTCGACACCCATAATGCGCCAACTGCTTCGGTGGGAGGTTCGCAATTGGGAGGATACAAGACTTATCCTGGTGCGAGGAAATGCAACCTAAATGCTAAATGAAGCTGCAGGGCAGACCAGGCCCTTAGCCTTAGTTGGCAACTGGTCTAGGATCGAAACTCCGACAGGCAGAAAGTTAGAGCATTGCTTTGCTGACCCGTCAGCTTCTGCAGCTTGTCTTGTTCCAGGTGTGTTATCTGTCCTCCGGGGTAAACTAGACAGGTCTAAAGTGAGGCCCTGCTGCACGGGCAAGACATGCTCTCTACAATTCAGCCCAGACCTTGTGCCATGAAAAGGTATAACTCTATCCCTGGTCTTGACCTTCATGGGTTGTAGTTATTATGCCTTCTTTAAACACAATGTAACAAACAAGCGTCTGTCAAGACGGCAACGTACCAGTCACTAATATGTTACCGGGTTTATTCCATATGGCTCGGTCTCTTTCCGCAGGTCGGACTGCCGAAAGCACGAACTCCTTAACCCCAGCTACAACCCCCAGGATTCTCCGAGAAAATTTAACTCTGAACCGAACGCCGGAATCAAACTCACAAGCTTCAGAGGCAAGCGGCTTGTACCAGTTTGCCATGGAGACTCCCCACTAACTTGATAAGACGTGTTTTTGTGTTGCCCATCTACAGGTAGCCTCATGGGAACTGTTCAAGACTGCTCACACGAAAGATTTAGCTGTCCAGAAGGGCTTGTTGACAGAATTCAAGCTATGACTGTACGGATAGATGAATTAGGCCAACTGGCTTTGCCTTTTGTTAAGGTTGTTGTTGTTGTTGTTGTTGTTGTTGTTGTTGTTGTTGTTGTTGTTGTTGTTGTTGTTATTGTTGTTGTTGTTGTTGTTGTTGTATTCCGTTTTTGCCGTTTGGCGTCGTGAGAAGGAGTTATTGAAGTATCAGTGTTTGTGGCTAGCTCCTTTCCTTCAATTTCATCCATGATTCATGAGCAGTGTTTTTCTAGGATCAAGTAAATTCATTTTGCTAGACCTGTCGTAGGTTTTTTACCAAATTAAAACTTTCATATTTGCTGCCACCACCATGTCACTTTCACGGACAGACTCCTCGTTAAGACTCATTCAACCGTTCAGAGAGTAATGTGTAATGACTTTGTTAGCAATGTTAAATTTGTGGTTGTTATGTTTGAGCTTAACCAGGGTGGCATGGTGTTAAGTGCTCTTGCCTACCAAGATAATTATCGGGGGTCAGGTCCAAGGAGAGACAGGATAATTTTTTTATTTCAACTGTACGGCTCACCCCACGACCCTTACCCGCAAAAATGAAAGATGGTGATGAAGATAAGTGCGGCTCTGGGCTCGACCCAGCTTTATAAAATTCTAAACAAGAATATTTTCAAAATGTTCAGGGAACTGTCTGTGCAGGAAGAGAAGTGGCTCAACATATTTATGTGTCTTCTATATCTATAAAACAGAGTGTATGTATGTGGGTGGTTGGATATGTATTGGATGCGTTCGATAACGGTACATCCGATTGAGATGAAATTTTCTACACGTCTTCCTTTCATTCCCGTGCAACCGACTGTAATAGTTTCTTAGTGTAAAATCAGCTACTTACTTAATAACATTTAATATTTCATTTTTCATTATATAATTTCTATATAGCAAGGGGACTTCACTCTAGAAAAGTTATTTTAAGAGGCATAACTTTTAATAACATTTCTATATACTTTATAGTCATATTGTTCGACTTACTTGCACTATTGTTAAACTCTTTGTCTATAGTTATTTACAAGCATATGAGTTATAATAAATAATGATATAATCTTTAAGGCATTTTCAAAGTTTTCATAAAAATAATGCATAATGCATAACATTGTAACTCATCTTTTTATGCTTAAAGAAGTTATCTACAGTCATGTAGGTGATTAAAAACAGTTTTCATTAAAAATAATGGATGGTGTGTGGAAGGACATTCTTTTAAGTTACTGTGCGCCAGGAACTGGGCGAAGCCACGCCGGGTCAGATAGATAGACAGACAGACAGATAGTCGGGAACGAGAGCTTATTTGACTACTTATATGAATTAAATGAGATGCACCCCACTAGGGACTGGGTGAAATCGGGCCGGCTCAGACAGACAGACAGACAGACAGACAGACAGATAGACAGACAGACAGATAGTCGGGAACGGGAGCTTATATGACTACGTATATGAATTAAATGAGATGCTCCCCACCAGGGACTGGGTGAAGCCGGGCCGGGTCAGACAGACAGACAGACAGATAGACAGACAGACAGACAGACAGTCGGGAACGGGAGCTTATATGACTACGTATATGAATTAAATGAGATGCTCCCCACCAGGGACTGGGTGAAGCCGGGCCGGGTCAGACAGACAGACAGATAGACAGACAGACAGACAGATAGTCGGGAACGGGAGCTTATATGAATACTTATATGAATTAAATGAGATGTTCACCACCAGGGACTGGGTGAAGCCGGGCCGGGTCAGCCAGACAGATAGACAGACAAACAAACAAGCAGACAGACAGATAGTCGGGAACGGGAGCTTATATGACTACGTATATGAATTAAATGAGATGCTACCCACCAGGGACTGGGTGAAGCCGGGCCGGGTCAGACAGACAGACAGATAGACAGACAGACAGACAGATAGTCGGAAACGGGAGCTTATATGACTACTTATATGAATTAAATGAGATGCTCCCCACCAGGGACTGGGTGAAGCCAGGCCGGGTCAGCCAGACAGACAGACAGACAGACAAACAAGTAGACAGACAGACAGACTGATAGATAGATAGATCCCCTCCAGGGCCTGGGCGAAGCCGGGCCGGGTCAGCTAGTAGCCTATAAAATGTGAAGACCTAACACTTCACATTCCAACAATACCTGCTATTGGACTACCTATATGTTATATAGTGCGTTCACAAATATATTCCCCAGTATAAAAATGCACAACTCAGTAACTAACAGAGGGAAAATGATGTGATTTATTTAGCATATAATCTTATCATTAGGTACACTAAACACAAAGATTTTTGTTCTGGAGATTAAATAGCAGATCTCAAAGTTTGTTTATATGAGGTATACAATTTACGGGTCAGAGATGAAGTGCATATTATAAAATATATTATTTCACGACAGGGAAACATCAGTGTTCAATCATGAATACTCCCTGTCGTGTACGGGAATTTCCTTATGAGAAGCACGTCACACAGTGGAACAAACGGAAGTGTTCAGAATATTACCCGAATTGACGTGCATTACTGTAAAACACAAGTTTGTTAGCGTGAATTCAACACATTTTCGCCAAAACATCAAAGAAATGTCACCGCTTTCAACGATTTAAGTTGCCTTTGGACCTATTAAAGACATATTATTTGGGTGGGAGTAAATATAAGACGGGAGTAAGAAGAAGAAAAAGAAGAAGAAGAAGAAGAAGAAGAAGAAGAAGAAGAAGAAGAAGAAGAAGAAGAAGAAGAAGAAGAAGAAGAAGAAGAAGAAGAAGAAGAAGAAGAAGAAGAAGAAGAAGAAGAAGAAGAAGAAGAAACAACAACAACAGCAATAACAACAACAACAAGAATATTCAGTGTACATTAACATGTGGCTTGTAATTTTTGACCACGTCTTCTGTCGATCTGTGTCAACAGCAAAAGGACGTCCCTACTTACAACACCTTCCTTCCGGCGCTAAAAGTTCCTTTCATGGTTAAATATATACCTGAGAAATGGCATCGGCTTCCTCAGCACATGCCTCCCGCTAGTGGGTCATACAATGGCATCTTAGGCGACAGATGCTTTGGTGGAATAATGGGAACTTACATAGATGGCGACAGGTAAGTTTATAAACGGTAAACTATTCAAGAACACCAATCGACGGGATTCTAACGCAAAGTGGCTGATTACTCTCCCTTTTACATTCCATGTTTGTAATCTTAAATTCCCCTATGTCGTTTTTCCATTACCTCTACTCCCTTCACCGGCATTTTGGCAAAGTTGTTATGAATGCGATTCGTAATCCCGCATACAGCGTTCGAAACACAGCCGCCGGCGATTTGAAAACAGACTGCCTTGCCCTGATTTTCAAACAATCCACTACTTTCAGCCTTGACAGTATTCCGACACGAACCTGAAGCCTTGTCCACGTCAGATTGGAAGCACTAGACTCAAGTTTCTCTATCGTTTGGGCTCGTTAGCAGTGCATATCTCTGACTGGACCGGGGATACTTCCAATCTGACGTGAACAAGGCTTAAGGTTCGTGCCGGAATACGATCAGCGTTGCCAGTAGTGGGTTGTGCTCAATCTTTAAACTTCAAATCCCGAAACAACCAAATAAATCAATTTCATACAAGCACCGGTCGTTCAGAAAGCAATGGCAAACAATTTTGTTTTCATATCCTTTTTACAGGACATCGCTGTCAATACCAGCATTTTACTGCTGTTCTTGATGTCTTGGCAAGTTTTCTTTCAATAGTTTGCCATTGCTTTCTGAACGACCTGCTCCCATACCAACTCCTTAAAACCCAACGTAACGAGGTCTGCTGTCAAATCGGTCGCAGCTATGTTTTGAACTCGGGTAAGCGGGCTTATGAATTGCGTCCGTAGGCCTTTTGTCACAGAGACGCGCAATAGCATACTACTGAACGTAAATTTGCCTAGAAATCACAAACAGCCAAAAATGCTGGAGTTGGACACGAGGTTCTGTAAAGGATATGCAACTAGCTAACTACCCTGTTCAACCTCATAAGAGAAGTTATAATTAGTGACTATCCGAGCCTCAGATTAATATTCTTGTGATCGAATCAGCCACATTTCGGATATTATTTTGATAAGGTTTATTGGCCATAAACATCTAATTGCAATGCAAATGTGGTTTCTGAGGAAAATGCAAAGAATACCATGGGCGGATTAAAAAAAAAACAACAACAACAACCAATGAGGAAGTCCTACAAGAAGCAAATGAAAACCGTAAACTGATTAGAGCAATTAGACGTAGAGCGTCAATTATGTTTTGAAACGTTATAAAAAGAAATGTGCTAGAGAACTTGATGACAACTGGCAAGACTGAGGTGAAACTATCAAGGGGAAGACATAAAGGTAAATATATGGATGGATTGGCCACTTAGCATGGTCGAGACAGGAACACGGAGCTGATCCACGACTCTGTGATCATGTAAGATGGCGAAACATGACCGCCCGCACTTATGGGCATGGCATATGATAATGATGCTTCAAGAACTCGAATCGATAGGATTCTAACGTAAAGTAGCCGATTATTCCCCCTTTCACATCCAATGTTTCTAATCTAGAATTTCAATATGCCATTTCCCCATTACCTTTACCCCGTTCAACCTCTGAAAAGATGTTATTATCAAGGCCCATGCAAGCCTCAGATCAACAATCTTGTGAAAGATTTATCCACATTTCGAATGTTAATTTGAAAGGGGCCGAGCTCCCTGGTCAAGGAGTTAGCAGCTTTCTCAGTAACCCCCAATACTCTCGTGGTTGACGTGAGCGCACGAGAATTGTAAGCGGTTCGAGTCGCGCCAGTGACTTATGAGAGCATGGAGCTCAGAAAGTCGTGGCGTGCTGATTAGCGTAATCTATCTAGCCTGGGAATCAACATACAGCTGAAAGATGCTGATGTTGACCGCAATATCCTGAAACAGGATGGAAACGTGGGAAAAAAAATGAAAGGGATAGTTGTGTATAGGAGGTAATGGTTATCAAATCTCTTGACTGTTGCAGATCGTGTTTTTTTTATCTCAGAAGCTAGTATCTTGCTACGAAACATAGTGTCCAACCTTCATGTAGAAAGGATGTACTCGGTGGTGTAGAAGACATGTTTCGATTGTGCAATCATGAGAATGTGACACGCTGAAGTGGTATAATCGTTTTAGTAATAGCTGTAATTCAATCAATCAAGTGCCATCTACACAATGAAGGTGGCTGCAAAGGATCACCAACACTGTCTGTCTCTCGCCCTGACTGTTCATTCTGTCAAGACTGCTGTTGTCCGTCTCTTGATGGTATCTTCCCACTTGTATCGTTGTCTACCTCTTGCTCGTCTGCTTTCAACCTTACCCACCATTAAGCGCGCTATGACTTTTAGCATGGCCTCTTGATTCTTTTTTTTTTTTTACTTCTTTCATCAATTCTCTTTTCATTCCCAGTTTTTCTATAACCTCTGTATTTGATTGTTTTTGTTTCCATGAAATACGACATATTCTTATGTATATCCACATCTCCAAGACCTCTATTCGACTTTCTAATTTCTTGTTCATTGTCCAGGCTTCCGCACAATAAAGAAGTGTTTTGTATATATAATAATTGACAATTATTATTTTTTACTTACGTTATTAATATATCTAGATGTTAATGCTGATTTTATTATTTTGAAATTTACGACGAACAGGAATTAGCACATTGGAATTTATAAATTAACACACATTTTAACACACCTTTTAAGTCATTATGCATATAATGAACTGGATAAACAATATATATAATAAATATAAATATAATATATATATATAAATAATAATATAAATATAAATAAATAACACGAACTAATGCAGCTTTACGGAAACCAATTACAGAATATATATATATATATATATATATATATATATATATATATATATATATATATATATATATATATATATATATATATATATATATATATATATATATATAGACACACACACACACACACACACAACACAACATATGAACACTGGGTTGTAGTTTCGTACATGGGTTGCCATTTCCAGTAGCACAATATAGCATCCTCTGTGGCGGGGAATATCATGTCTGGGAGATGGGACAGGACCTGACATACAAATACTAGTGCCAGTTTACGCGCGATCAGCGTTGGAAAAGGGTGCTTCCACTTACGATCCAGGACTAGTACTGACCACATACCTAGACATGACAATTGTTTTAACCAACGTGGTAGGAGGTTCATTCCATAAGCCAGTCGACGGTGTAACGAAGGTGTTACAAGCCCCACATAGCACGCTCAATTCACAGGACATGATTTGGAGACTGCCTTATGTTACGCTGATGACGGGGTAGGGGGTTCAATTCCCCCTGCTGTTATAACCCTCCCACTGCGGCAATCATAATTAGACCCCTTAGCTAGGAATATACCGGAAGTAGTAACGCCTCTTAGGGAGGAATAATCGGAAGTAGTTATCTCCCGTAGCGGCGCGAAGTTTGAGATTTCAGGCTCCAGAACATGACGTTTTCTTATGAAGTCACATTAGGCTATAGAAGGGGAAAAAAATAGTCTCGCAGCCTCCTTTCATGCCCGAAAACTCGCTGGTATACTACTGGTGTTTCCTATCAGCCCTGTGGTAATCTTTATTACAAATAAACAAACATCTCAGAGACTACGTTGTTCACAATTGCCTCCCTACATTTACTTCACCTGAGGGAACATCTACATGTCACCGTAAGACATGCTTTACCTGCCCAGACGTTATTCAAACACAGGAGATTGCATTCCCCCTAGTCATATTTTCATTGAACGACTCAATTACATGCACATCCCGCAAACTTATATACGATTATGCGTTTGCTGCAGAAGGATAGTGGTCACACCGTTCTTTGTTTTTCGTAATTGTGTTCTGTAAAGCTGCATTAATTCGTGTTACTTTTAATTTTTTTTTTTTTTACGTGTCCACAACTTTGCCGCAGTTCCACTAATTTTATTCATAATTAACGAAATACAATGTTTAGTACTGAATTTTAAAACAAAATTAAAAAAAAAATAAATAAATAAATAAAGTACTAAAGTCGACGGTGCTGATTTTATTTCACCGCGTTGTACACCATCTGGCTCAGCCACTCTCCGCATAACGACATACCGCAAGGCGAGAGCATACAACAATGCACGAACTCCGTAGCTCCGGCGATGACACCCAGGCCTCTTATGAAAATGGGCACTCAAGTTCGGAAACGACGTAGTCCGGGCAACAACCCCACGATCTTCAGAACGCGAACAGACAGCTTAACCACTTCGCCCCTCCCCCATTTAGACTCCATTGCTGTAATTCATTGCTGTGGGTTCTTTAGAAAGCTTTAAAAAAGTCGCTTAAATGTCGACTTCATTGCACCGGATTGTTACCCCTTGTGGCTCAGTCTCTTTCCGGAGCGCAGAAAGCGTCCCACAAAGCACGAACTCCGTAGCTCCAGCGACGACCCCCAGTAGTCTCCAAAATATGTACTCGTGAACCGAAGGACGCGGCCCGGAATCGAACCCACAACCTTCGGAGCTCTAGTCGGACGGCTTTCTTTATAAAGCAACGATGGCACAGTTGTTAGTAAATTTACCTTCAAACCGATAATTTTGGGTTCAATTCCCGGCATTGCCAGGAATTTATTATTTCATCAGTGTGGTCACCCAGCCTGATAAAAATGGGTACCGGCAATTTTCAGAATTTTATAGAAATTATCTGTGAAGAAAATGCGACTAATTAAAGAACGGGCCACACGGCTTTATTACATCTTGACCTAGACTATGTGAAAGTAAAGTCGACTTTACTTCTTACTTATGTGCCTTGAGGCTACTTTTTTCATATCCAAGTACATTGTCATGGAGGTTTAGAGACCCCACTCTTTCTTTTTTTTTTCTTTGTTGTTTTAGAAAATCTTTGCCATGTACAATCGTTGACGGCTGTTGGGCTATGATGACACTCAAAGGAACTATTGGATATTACACTACGCATCAGCTGCTGTATCTTTTGTTTGGAGAACAGGTAAGAAGTTGGCATGGCAACATCCTGATCATTCGGTCTCCGTCACTCGGTCTCCGTCACTCGGTCTCCGTCAATCAGTCCCTGTCATTCGGTCTCTGTCATTCGGTCTCCGCCATTCAGTCTCTGTCATTCGGTCTCTGTCATTCAATCTCCGTCACTATCTCCATCATTCGGTTTCTGTTAGATCTCCGGCATTCTGTCTCCGACAATTGGTGTCCGCTAGGCCTCCGTCATTCGGTTTCCACTAGGTCTCTGTCAATCGAATTCCGCTAGGTCTCCGCCATTTGGTCTCCGTCATTTGGTTTCCGCTAGGTCTCCGTCATTCGGTTTCTGCTAGGTCTTTGTCATTCGGTCTCCATCATTCGGTTTCCACTAGGCCTCCGACATTCGGTCTCCTTCAGGACTCCATCATTCAGTCTCCGTCTGTCTCCATTATTAGGTCTCCGTCTGTCTCCATCAATGAGTCTCCGTGTGTCTCCATCATTCGGTCTCCGTCAGGACTCCGTCACTTCATTCGCGAGTGCTATTCTTCTCCCAGGGTGATACGAGATTTGTCGTCGCTGGACGTACGGTGCTCATGGTCTGTGAAAAGCTTTCTCGAGACTGTTAGTTGCTTTCCTAAGAGAGAGAGAGAGAGAGAGAGAGAGAGAGAGAGAGAGAGAGAGAGAGAGAGAGAGAGAGAGAGTGAGAGAGAGAGAGAGAGAGCTATCATCATCATATTCCAACAGACTGCAAGAGGTACTTCATATGTCCAAGTCAAAAGTCATGTGAATACACGAGGTAAGTTTTTATTTGTTCACTCGCTTTCAACTCGACCGTAGTTCAAGCTGGACTGATTTATGCTGTGGGCCAGCTGTCTCTTACCAGTATCCCACGCCATCAGGTGAACCCACTCAGACTTCTGATGTACTTGCAATTTACGTCCCTAAGTCAAGAACCTGCTACTTCGCCATCAGCACACCGGAAGTTTAAGAGTGAGCGTTCTTATCCATTCAACCATGCTGACCTCTACAAGGTAACTTATAATGACTATTTTGGATTGGTTTATTTTTATTAATCGCTGTCCTTGTACACTGATATCTCCATTTTGAGAGTGGCATTCATGTGAGTCACAGAACTATACTCACGGTTGTGTCCTTAGTGATTATATGAGCTTGATCCAAAGAGTCGAGGCGGGTTCTGTACGCAAACAGTGGATTGAATGGCTGAGGAGGTCTGCTAGTAGAGTCAACTTCATCTTTGTTCCGGGACATGACGGAGTTCCGGGAAATGAACGAGCTGATAAACTTGCTAGCTCTGCATCCCCTGCAAAAGACACTGCCTATTGATAGTTTTTATTTTATTTAAGTTGCATATCTTTTATAGGACTTTGCAGTCAACACCAGAATTTTCCTGCCGTTGTTGATGTCTTGGCAAATTTTACGTTCAGTAGTTTCCATCGCTTTCTGAACGACCGGCTCCCATAGCAACATGTTTAAACCAGCGAGACACGGTCTGCTGTTAAATCGGTCACTGCTGTGTTTTGAATGCAGGTAAGCGGCATTACGAATCCGCAACGCCATCGCCACAGAGACGGCCTATGGATCGGACCTATATTATTAATGCCCTTTGAAAGATATAAAGCGCGGAGGATTTTGAGAGACTCGGGAGTAAGAATTGGCACCGCCAGACAGGAGAGGCGTATTGGGAGAATGGGGTGGGGGGGGGGGGGTGGTGAGTCGTGAGCCAACACAGAACTGGCACTATTAGCCGCTGGACTCTGATGCATATGTTTGGGGAGGGAGAGAATATGAGCACCTACGGACATGTCCGGATTGCAAGGAAGATCTCCAACATACAACTAACTAACTAATCTCAATGAGAGCTCCCATCTCTTTATACGGACCACGCAATAAAATTAATAACACAGTGCAAGAACTCTTGGGCATTGGAGAAATTCCGAATCAGTGAATGACTAAATCAATCATACTCTATATTTTGTGTGGGTTAAGTTAGTTTAACGTTCTTTATATGGCGTCGCAATCAACTCTAGCATTTTAAAACATCATTTAGTCAGAAGAACTGATCGTGAACTCATTTAGTCATTATATTCGTTATACATATAAACGAGACAATCAGGGATCATCTGTAATTACTGCTTTATGTTCTCTTGCCGCACAGAGCGGTTGTAAGCAAACATTGGAAGATCTTGTACGGCGGGAGATGGGTATGTCTCTGAGAGACTGGCAGAGACATTTATGTGAGCAGATCTATCTCGATGCCACAGTTCGAGAGTATAACTTGCAAGTAGACGTGATGGCAGAAGATCTTTTCCTTGAGCAAAGTAAGACAACTACTGTGCTTGTGGTATTTGTTTTTGTTTATACAGCTATTTTGAACAACAAAGACCCAAACAATAGATTGCACAATGTAAGTGCCTGGCATATTTCGCTTCATCTCGTCAGGTACATACTGTAGACAACACACAACATAATCTAAAACAATAAGATATATCATGCAAGCTGAAATATATAAAACACATATTCACAGAGTAATTTGAATTATCTACAGCGATAATTTTAAACTGCTTATAGTATCGTTTTGTTTGCACAAAGTTGGCTTTTGTAAATGAATGGTAATTGCTTCCGCCAGCTTTAACATTCTTTATCTAATTATTCAGCTAGTATTTAACTTTTGGTTAGATGGTCGCCTGCTTATTAGTGCATAGGCTGGTCATTGCTTCTTAGTCTTCTATCTATCTATCTATCTATCTATCTATCTATCTATCTATCTATCTATCTATCTATCTATCTATCTATCTATCGATCGATCTATCTATCTATCTATCTATCTATCTATCTATCTATCTATCTGTCTGTCTATCTATCTATCTATTTATCTATCTATCTATCTATCTACCTAGCTACATACCTATCTATCTATCTATCTATCTATCTATCTATCTATCTATCTATCCATCTATCTATCCGTCCGTCCGTCCGTCCGACCGTCCGTCCGTCCGTCTGTCTGTCTGTCTGTCTGTCTGTCTGTCTGTCTGTTTTTCTGAATGTCTGATTGTCTGTCTCTCTGTCTGGATTGTCTGTCAGTCTGTCTGTATGTCTGACTGTCTTGTCTGTCTGTCTGTCTGTCTGTCTGTCTGTCTGGTTCTGTCTGTCTCTCTCTCTCTCTCTGTCTCTTTCTACCTGTCTGTCTACCTGTCTGTCTGTCTGTTTGTCTGTCTGTCTGTCTGTCTGTCTGTCTCTCTCTCTCTCTCTCTGTTTGTCTATCCTCTGTCCGCTCACCCGCCCACCCGATGCGGACAGGCATCAAGTTACAACCCTTCAGTTACATACTGCATTGCATATTGTTTTGAGGAATCTGTGTTTAAATTCCTTTAGGGAATACATTGTATGAAAATTTGCTTCTCCTAATTCTCACCAGTTGCACTTTGTGGGGTGCTCGGCTTCCAAAACTTCTTTAATGAAACCTGGATTCCGATGGTGTTGTCCTGGCAGACTCCAAGGGGATGCTTTGCCATGCCTGGCTCGACAATGGATGTGCATGTGGAGGTTCAGAAGGCCAAAGACGAAATGTATCAATTAGAAAATGAAATTTCCGAAAAAGGCGAGTCCATGTGAGTTGGTATCTGTTAGTTTATCTTCTCATTTTTATTTCTAATGTAACAGAATATTATTTTTAATAAGTTACTTTATATTGAAAGACAGGCAGCCAAACAGACAGACAGTCAATTAGACAGACAAAGACAAACCGACAAACATAACTTTATTTTCAAAGGGTCACAAATTGGGCACGCAGGTCCGTCTTACATTCGGCTCTCTGAACCTCTCATCTTCACACATCACTTACTATTGTGAAGTTACATACACATATACAACACATTGTCAAATGAATGCTGTGAACATAAACATTGCATATCACCATGTTATGAGACAGGCAGGCAGAGACACACATACACATAGTCACTCACACATGCATAAACACACACATAATACCTACATACACACATTGATACATGCGTGCATCATTTACACAAACGCTTACAGTCATACACCCACTCAGTAATACATCAACGGACAGAAAGACATAAAGAAAGGCAGACAGAAAGACAGATAGATAGAGAAACAGACAGACAGATGGACAGACGGACGAACAAACATAGACAGATTGATAGACAAATATTGACAGACAGACAGATATAGATAGACATGCAGCGATTTACATACAGAAATAGACAGACAAACAGATAGACAGACAGATACACAGTAACAAATAGACAGACAAATGGACAGACAAATATGTACAGCCATAAACACACAGATTTATATACAGACAGACAAACACGCCTGCACACATAGGTAATACAACAAACAGACTGACCAAGCTTTACAACTAAACAAATAAATTGAAGAAGGAAGGATAGCAGCAAATTATAACACTGAGAAACAACAATTGCTAATGAATAACCGAACACTGTCACAAATCTAAACAAAAACTGAAGCTTATAACAGCAAATTAGGGTCTTTCAATATAAATATTTATGTGCCATAAAAATAAATATGTTTGATGTTCAAAATTACAGCTCATCTACAAAGACAACCTGTGTCCATATATTTCTTTTACATCTTCTCTTTGTCCAGAGCTAAAAGAGACAAAGGCGAGGCACAAAACCGTATTTATCGGCTGAAAATTGACAACATGAGACGTAGTTTAGAACTGTCAAGGAGATATGAGTCAATGTGAGTATTATCAATTTTCACAAAGTGTTGGGTGCATCACATCAGAAATAATAATAGTGTTACAGATGTTGTAGCTGTCATTTACTGCCAACATAGTACCTTGCGGTGTATGTCAGAGGGGTCTTTGAGACCTGAGGAATTAAGGCCGCCTGGCTAGTGCAGTCGCCGCGAACTGTGCAGGTTAGAATTTTCTTTTTGCCCCCGACAGAAAAAATCTCACAACTTACTGAGGGGTCGAACTCGGGTCTCCCGAATGGGCCAGCCGCTCCTACTTGTAGGATTTTGTAGCATAAGGGCTATAAACGTAACTCGCAATCCCGCATACCGTGTTGGAAACACAGTTGCGGGATATTTGGAAGCAGACTGCATAGCGCTGGTTTTCATACAAGTATCAATGCCGATCGTTCATAAACCATACAACTGAACTTGCCTCATCATCATACAGTGATCTGCCTGGCGTGGGCGATCATGCCTCTCCGCAAATTGCGATCTCCGACGGCATGGGTCAATTCGTGTGTTGACTCCCTTCCGTGCCATGACACAAGGCTGTCAAGAATCTTCGCAATTTGCCTTTCTCTGTTTCTCTTTCCGCAAATATTTCCGGCTGAACATGTCTAGAAATCACACAAAGCAAAAATGCTGGAGTTGACTGCAACGTCCTGTAATGGGCATGCAACTAACTAGCTTACATAGATTTGAAAAATGAAGACACAAACCATAGAGTGTACGATTTATTGCCTGGCATATTTTGCTGCATCTCGTCAGGTACATACTGCAGAATTCACACAACATAGAGTAAAATAACTAGATAAATCTTTCAAGCTGAAATGTACACATGTTCGCACAGTCGTGTCAATTGTTCACCATGGTAATTTTAAACTGACTATCATGTCTTTCTGTTTGCACAAAATTGGCCTATGTAGATTCATCATTATGGCTCTTTAAATGATGTGCGTTTCCACCCTCTAAGAGTGCCATCCCGAGTGGCTAGAATGTATAGTTCCTGTTCGGGAGACCCGTGTTCGAATCCTCGTTATGGTGATGGATTTTTTTCCAATGGGGAAGAAAAGAAAACCCCAACATTCACAGTTCGCGGTGACTGCACTCCAGGCGGCCTTAATTCCACGGGCTCAAAACTCCCGCTCCCCTTTCCTATAACACAAGGTGTGGTGGAGAGGAGGAGGAGGAGAATGAGGAGAAAGAATAATAATAATAAGTAGTAGCAGAAGAAAAGAAGGCGGAGGAGGAGGTAGTGGGTGACGAATAAGAAGTTAGGCATGTTAAACCTTTTAAGCATTTGGAAATCGAAAATAGTAGATAGTATAAACTGCGACCCGAACTAAACAGCAATGGAGATTATATATATATATATATATATATATATATATATATATATATATATATATATATATATATATATATATATATATATATATATATATATATATATATATATATATATATAAGAATATTTGTTGTATGTGTAAATGTGGCATACAAACAACTGTTTCATCGCTGGTGCTACGTTTATGTACTGTATATAGGTTTCCCCGAACATTTGTATTGGGGGGGGGGGGGGGTGGTGTAGTATGCATAGAGATAATGACGTGTGTTATGACAATTCTTCTTCTTCTTCTTCTTCTTCTTCTTCTTCTTCATATTCTTCTCTTTCTCCATTTACCTCAGTGAAGTGTTGGTGGTAATATAAGGAACTTTTATGCGCTCTTCCTAATACTTTTTCTAAGTTGGTATTCATTTCTCTAAGGTTATTCTTAATACCATCACTCCATCTTTTATGCGATCTTCCTCTTGCTTAGTATACATTATATTCCTTCAATGTGGTTCTTTGTGACAGATGGTACTAAGACATTCTTGTGAAATGGCCAAACCATTTAATTTGTAATCTGTTGTTCTTTAATAAAGTGCATGACTGGTTTCAGACCTGGTAGTCTTCTAATTTTCTCACTCCTATTTCAATCTCCCTCAGCTTGTCTAAGGCATCTCGTCTTTGTTGTTATGACTTTGCGATGACTGGTTGCAGTAAGCGTTCATGTTTGACATCAGCAGCATAATGTCGGCCAAACAATAGTTGCTATGAGATTTGCTTTAGTTATGACCAGGATTCCCTAACTGATTAAGTGTCATGGAAATTGTAATCGCCTTAAGCGATATTCCCTATCTGCCATTGGCTTATATATCGCCGAAATGTTGTCACTGCTTTATAATACAACATGTCTGCTACCATATTAACAACTTTTAAGACATAACTGTTCACACCCTTACATCACATTTTCCGTCATTCATTTTTGTTTGGTTCCAACAACGAATCTGTTAAATAGTAAATCAAACGCATGTAATTAAAATATATCAGTGATGTAATCTGCAGCTTGTTCTATATCTGACAGAAACAGCGCTAGAGGTGCGAGGACAGGTCGAAGTTTGATGACCGAAAGAGTAATGGGAAGTAAGTATTGTTACCTCTTCCTTGCAGGTTTTGAAGTGAGTGGAAGCAAATGAGTAAATTTATCAATCTTATGTGTATATTCATGTGCCATGGTGATAAGCATGGGCGTTCATGTTTCAGTTTCACTATCTTACAAGAGCACCATCATGGATCAGCTCTGTATTCTTGTCATGGCATGTGGTCAAGCCATCTAGAAATGCTTCTCTCTGGCTTTCCCCAGTTCTTTTCCCTCTCAATATTGCCAGTTGTCACTAAGGTTTCTAGTTTATTTCTTCTCGTATGCAAATTAGGATCAGCTGTTAACATTTGAGGAAGGTGCCTAGTTGAAAACACTACATTTGTATGGAGATATGTTTGGTTTGGGGCAGATATTGGCGATGATGACCTTCCATTGGGGAGGGAGGGGGTTTCCGTGAGGAAGTGGTCAAGCCGTCTGCCATGCTCTCTGAAGGTCGCGGGTTTGTTTTCGGACGGCATCATTCAAACCCCAGGTGAAGTTTCTACTGAGACCCATGAGTGGTCATCGCTGGGGCTATGGAGCTCGTGCTTTGTGCAACACTCTCGGAGGCCGCTTACAGCCAAGCTCAGAGAGACCGAGTCTGATGGGTTATAGCGCGTTCACAAATGTTTTCTCTCATTCACGTTCAGTTTTTTTTTTAAGTATCTGTTGCATCATTATGATATTTTCTCTGCCGTCTTATATTTACTCCAACACAAGGAATATGTCTTTAATAGGTCCAAAGGCAACTGAAATCATGGAAAGTGGCGAAATTTCTTTGATGTGTTGGCGAAAATGTATTGAATTCACGCCAACAACCTTGTTTTACAATAATGCACGTCAGTTCGGATAATGACCTCTGAACACTTCCGTTCCACTATGTGACGTACTTCTCATAAGGAAATTCCCATGCACCATGGAGAATATTCATTATTGAATACAGATGTTGCCATGTGAAGATGTAATACATTTCATAATATGCACTTCATTTCTGAGTCTCTGAACCGTACATTATATATCGCATATAAACAAACATTGATATCTGTTGTACATGCTCCAGACAAAAAATGTGTTGGGTGTACATAATGATAAGGTTATGTGCTAAATCTCATAATTTCCCACAAGCTGGTTACTGGGTTATGGATTTTTATATAAGGTAGGGTGGGGCAAAAGTTTGTGATTTGTTGACCAACTGTTGAAGCTTTCCAGAAACATTGTTGTATGTCTTCCTTTGCTTGTTGTATTTAGTATAGTTATTAGTGCTAAATGCTCAGTTCCACCTCTTTTGGTTTTATATGGATAAGATAAGATAAGATAAGATAAGATAAGATAAGATAAGATAAGATAAGGAATTAGATGTACCTTCTTTTCACTCTTCAAATGTAAAGCTCACTGAGAAAACTAAACAAATCCCAGTTGAACAAGACGTGAAAAAATGACGCTAGCTTTGAATAGGACATACATTAAGAAAACCTGAGGACAATATAACAACAATCTCTCCCCTCTGGAACTCACAAGGCAAACGAAATATAAGGAGACCTAAAATACACAATGAAGAGGATTACAGAGATGACCAATATCGGGAAGAAATGGAGGGAGTTGCAGGGGATAGCAACAGATAGGACGGATTCGTGAGGTTAGGCTGAGTTCGTATGTCCCAATGTGGAATAAAGGGAAGAGGAAGACACGACCTTAACGCAAATGCTTCGGCTTTTGGTGTTAAAGCTCAGTCTTCTAAAGGATTGACCTACTAACCAGCCAGTTCTTACATTCTGCAATACACTAGTTCACTACGTCACAGGTGACTGTTTATCACACAAAACTGGAGTATGAGCAACAAAACAACCAGTTCTTATTTGTGCAATACAAATACAACTTAACTAAATTGCATAATCATTGACACTTGTTCACAATGCAGGAAGCCAAAGAAGATTAATAAACCAACACAGAACTGGTGTCGTGAGCTGCAACACGCAGCGGGATTTACTGAGAAGGGGATCTGAGCACTTGTGGACTGAATGGTTCGATGTGCAATGAGGATGATCTGTCGACTAATTAACTAACTAACTAACTAACTAACCAACTAACTAACTAACTAACTAAACTAAACTAGCTTGTTCACTACCCCACGGGTGACTGTTTATCACACAAAACTGGAGTATGAGCAACTAACCAACCAGTTCTTCCTTGCTGTAATACTAATACAGCTTAACAAAATTGCTTAAACATTTACACTTGTTCACTACCTCACAGGTGACTGTTTATCCCACAAAACTGGAGTAGGAGCAGCTGCACTTGCGGGCTATTTTCGGTATCTGGTTTCAGAATTGTATGCCAAAAAGTAGTTCTAACAAACTATACACCATGAACCTACAAGAGGCGGCATGCTGATAACACAGACTGCAGTTGACTAACTTATCGAGAAGGAAATGCAGTTTATAGTAGTCGCTTGATGTAGATGGTGCTTCCATTATTCTTTCGTCATTATTTGCCATATAAGAAAGATCATGCTGAAATGCTAATCAGAATCTTTTGCGCTGTATGGCAGTGAATCTTGGAATGTAAATCAACAAATTAGGAAGAGATTGGAGGAAACAGAGATGTGGTTCCTGAGACGAATGTTGCGAATTCCTTGGACTGCCAGAGTAACTAATAACGACTGCATGAAAGAGGCTAATGAAACTAGAATATTATATTCAACAATAAGAAAAAGGTAAATAGCTTCTTGGTTATGTGATGAGAAGAGAGACATTGCAGAATATTGTGACAACTGGAAAGATCAAGGTGAAGACAGGCAGGGGCCGGAAAAGAGAAATGATGCTGGATGGATTGAGACGGTGGCATGGAGGAATGCCATCAGAGGGTTGATCCAGAACACCTATGACAGAGATCTGTGGAGAGACAAGAGCGCCTACACCTGCTGGCAAAGCACTTGATGATGATGATGATGATGATGATGATGATGATGATGATGATGATGATGATGATGATGATGATGATGATGATGATGATGATGATGATGTGTCCTGCCAACAGGCGTAGACGTTCATATCTCTTCACAGATCTCGGTCCTTGGTGTTCTGGAAGAAGTGTGCAGATAATATTCCCCCAAGCCATCTTAGCAGTACATCTAGCGTTATTTCTATCAGTCCGCCTTCGCCTCGTCTCCCATTGAACTTTCTAGTTGTTACAATGTCTTCCAATGCCTCTCTTCTTATTATATGACCAAAGAACACTGTTTGTCTCTTTCTTATCGTTGTATATACTTTACTACTGTTATTAGCCTCTTCCAAGCAATTGTTATTAGTTATTCTGGCAGTCCAATATATGCCCATCTTTCGTCACAAGAACCAGATCTCTGTTACTTCAAAGCAGTTCCTGATTTGTTCATTAACGTTCCATGATTCACTGCCATACATCAAAGTTAAGTTTGTTGCGTATCCCTTACAGGACGTCGCTGTCAACCCCAGCATTTTTTGACTGTGATTTTTCAGTAGTTTACCATTGCTTTCTGAACGACCGGCACTCATAACATTGTTTGAAAGCAACGCAAAGCGGTCTGCTTCCAAGTCTCCCGCAGTTGTGTTTCGAACGTGATACGTGATATGCAGGATTGAGAATTATGTTCGTAACCCATTCGCTACAGTTCCGCTAACATACATAAAAACAGGTTCCATTTAACATTTCAGTATTCACTTTTTGATATTCGGTAAAAGTGGCTTATTGCAAAATGCATTTTCCATGTTCCAAAATACAGCTTTTACTTGGCCTATTCTTCTCTTAATCTCACTTATGCATCTTTCATCGGATGTTATGATTGCAGCCAGGTTTCCATTTAACATTTCAGTATTCACTTTTTGATATTCGGTAAAAGTGGCTTATTGCAAAAGGCATTTTCCATGTTCCAAAATACAGCTTTTACTTGGCCTATTCTTCTCTTAATCTCACTTATGCATCTTTCATCGGATGTTATGATTGCAGCCAGGTATTTGAATTCATCAAATTTGTAAAGCATTTTCCCTTCTATTGTTATATCATATTTTGTTGTTATTTTATTTTTTGATACAATAAATGTTTATCTCTTTTTGTTTTCTTGCTCATCTCATTATAATTCTGAGAAGTTTAGTGACAAAGTTTGGGGACGTTGATTGTTCGAATTCTACGCATTCAATCGCCCTTGTTCGTTTGGTAGAGCGTTAAATAGTTTCAGAATTTTTTTTTTTTTTTTTGCGTTCGCTCGCTTATGAACTCAAGCTTACACCATGCACTTGTTACTACATCTAGTGCATTGCCCTGATTTTTGCGTGTGGATTCGCTTGCCCTATTACCTGTGTCCTTCGCCATCACGTCATCCCACTCATACTTCAGATGTACTTGTAATTTATGGTACCAAATCAAGGACGAGGAGTCAACATTTTAGTCTAAATTGCCGGTGTAAGGGTTGAATCCGACTCCTCTGCATATCACTTGTTATGGATATGTTTTGCATATCCTTTACAGAACATCGCTGTCAACATCAGCATCTTTCAACTGATTGTTGATTTCTTGGCAAGATTACCCTCGTAGTTTGCAATTGCTTTCTGAGCGACCGGCTCCATACTCTCATAAGTCACTGGCACGACTCGAACAGCTTCCAATTCTCGTGCGCTCATGTCAACCACGAGAGTATTCAGGGTTGCAGAGAAAGCTGCTAACTCCTCGGCCAGGGAGACCGGCTATTATGGATATACTGTTGAAAATATCGTTCATCATTTTAGTTAATATTCCTACTCGAAATTCTCTCTTAACTTCTAATCCCTCCCTCGTTCATGATTCCATATTCTACTTTTCCTTTCTTTGGATGTTTGATAGCATCAATGACTTCTTCTTTTGGCGTAGATTAACCTTCTAAGTTACGTTATTCTTTTCTTTCTTCATCATGTCATCTCAGTCTTTGATTTATTCATTTTATTTCTTTATTAAAATTAAAATATTTCGATCACTTAAAAAGTCATGAAAGTTTGGAGAGAACAATAGTGGAGGGCTAAATGCCTGGGAAGGAAAGAAGAGGAAGGCCAAAGATAAGATGGGTGCAGGATGTGGCAGATGATCTCCAGATGAGTGTATCGGACGTGGGACATCTTGCTTATGACCGAGTTTTCCAGAAGGTTGTTATGGGAGCGAGTTTTTGCAAGGGACATGCTACTGAATGAATGAATGAATGAATTTCTTTTTCTGGCAAATTATTCTACCATTTGGGAAAAGAGGAAGGACTTGCTCTTTTGACATCTTTATTAGCACTGCGAATAATATTATAGTTTGTATTCAACTCTTAACCAGTGAAACTTTATTTACAAATGTTCGGTACCGAGCTGCTGATATTTTGCTGCTGGTAAATGTTACAGAACTGTTTTGTTTCGCATTGTCCTGATTGTATTTTTTTGTAAAATAACTAATACATACATGTAATAAAATTAAGGCAGTAACATGACAGGTACTGCCGTTGGAATGTGAAGTTTTAATTCCCCTTTGGTGTTATTATGTTAACGCATTCTGTCACATGGTGCTATGTCAAATACGTATATCTCATTGTGTTATTATGTTAACTCATTCTATCTCATGATGTAATTATGTTAACGCCTTCTGTCCCATGGTCGCATGCATTTTATCCTGGCCTACCATAGGGATCACCATTATCTCCGATGCTGTTCAACGCCTACACTGTGAGAATCACCAGCGAGCAAATCATAGGACAGTGGAGGACATTGTCGTATGCAGACGATATTTTAGTGTATCGTCAGGGTAAGGATAGAGATCAGGTTGCTGTGAAACTACAACCCGAACTCACTCGCATAAGCACTTGTTGTGTTGAAGCTGAGGCAATGGTCAACCCAACAAAGGCAACAGTGACATGGTTCTCTGTGATAACCATGTTGTCAACACCCCAAAGCCAACTGTAAATTAGGGTTCAGAGACGGTGGAAAGAATGCAGGCAATTAATTACCTGGGGGTACGATTTGATTGATGCCTAGCTTATACTGAACACGTAGACCAGGTGATAACAAAGGCCAAGCCTGGTTTGGCTGCGATGCGGGTGATGGCGGCTGCAAACTGTGAGCAGCGCCATCTATGTCTTCTTTACGAGGGTCTGGACTATTCTGTTTTTGAGTATGCGATGGCGATCCTGACTCTCAGTCATAAGCAGATAGAAAGGATGGAAAGGATACAGAAAGAAGCTATGCGCGTTATTCTTGGATGTACATGAGATACAGCATGAACGGAGATGCGCTACCTTCTTGATTTTCCAACCATGAGGGACAGAATACAAATTTGCTAAGCACATGCCTATCTCAGAGTCAACGCAAACACACAACATCCACTGCATAGTGAGATTAAGAATTTAAAGGGCAGCAGGTTAAAAAGAGGAAAGTCGTGGATGGATCAAGCCGAAGACATTCTTCAACAGGTGTGTTCACTTGAGGACTTAGAACCTGGCGAGAAGTGGGTACAAGTGCCAACAGAGTTCTCTACATCCTTTTCAGTGTGCATCCAACTAGACAGGCCATGCAGACAAGAAAATCCAGCTGCTGTGGAGGCGGAAGTACAGACTCCGATCTTCGAGACTTCTTTAGAGGATTATGCTGTCATTTACACGTATGGGTCGGTCGTCCGAAGAGTGAGAAGTTCATTGGCCTTTACGGCTCAGGCCGGAGAAAAAATCTTGAAGGAAGAGTCTGGCGCTTTTGCGTTGACCACAAGCAGCCTGAACATGGAAGTTATGGCAGTAAGTAAAGTAATAACATGGTTGTAGACACAGACATTCAATCTGGCATGTGTCCTTAGTGACTCAATGAATATGGTCAGGATAGAGATGGGGTGGGTCCGAAGAGAGTGGCTGCTGTCTCTGGAGCGGTCTTAGCTGGCAACGATTAGTTTCATCTTCGTGCCAGGGCATGCGGGTGTACAAGGTAATGAGCAGACTGATAGACTTGCAGGTAGGGCTACTGTGGAAGGCGGTCGAACCATGAAATCACTACGAGAAGTAAGTCGTTTACGAGAACCAAGCGATGACTGGGAATCTACAACCACGGTCAGGCTGCGAGAATAGCAAGTTAAAAGAGGTGTGGCCAAACAAGAACACTTCGCAGGAAGCAAAAGAAAAGTAATAAGCCAACACAGAACTGGTGTCTTTAGCCGCTACACGCTGCGGGATATGCTGAGGAGTGGATCCAAGCACCTATGGACTGAATGGTTCGATGTGTAATGAGCATGATCTGTAGACTAACTAACTAACTAATTAACTGTCCCATGGTGTTATGTTGGTAATACTTCTATCTTGTGGTGTTATTATGTTGACTCCTTTTATTTCATTGTGTTATTATGTTAAGTGTTTCTGTCTCGTGGTGTTATTATGTTAAATTGTGTTTCTCATAATGTAATTGTTACCTCTTTCTGTCTCATGTTGTTATAATTATATAAACGTATGTCTCATGATGTTATTATGTTTATTCAACTATCTAATTATGTTATTGTGTTAACTAATTCTATATCGTGGCGTTATTATGTTAACCCTTATATCTCATTGTGGTATTATGTTGACACCTTCTATCTCGTGGTGTTATTATTTTAACAGAGAAAGAGAGAGAGAGAGAGACAAAGGACACACACACACACACACACACACACACACACACACAACACACACACACACACACACACATATATATATATATATATAGAGAGAGAGAGAGAGAAAGAGAGAGAGAGAGAGAGAGAAAGAGAGAGAGAGAGAGAGAGAGAGAGAGAGAGAGGGAGGGAGACGGGAGAGAGAGCGAATGAACGAACCAAACAAACTATTTTTGAAGGTTTAAGAATAGGGCACGTCGGCCCGTCTAACATTCTGCCCTTCTAACACTTTGTTTCATACATTATTTCATCCACACACCATCCGAGGCCAACTGAGAACAACAACAATATAAAAGATATGCATTATAAAGGCATTTGGAAAATGCAAAATAACACTACTACATGGCTCACTAAAATTAATTAATTATGGTGCAATTGTTAATAGCCATGGGAAACAGACTGGTCAACCAAAATGGGACTGGCTGTTATTATTATTATTATTATTATTATTATTATTATGGGGGGGGGGGGGGTATTCTGTACTGAGATTGTGTTCGAATAATTTGCGATTGTGTGTATAGGGATTGGTGATGTCTTTGATTTCTTTTGAAAGGTTGTTCCACAGCTGAGCTGCTGAGTTCGCTAAGCTTATTTTGTATAAGTCTATCCTAGGCTTCGGGATGTGAAACATATTTAATAGTTTACTGTGTCTTCTTGCATTATATTTAAACAATGGCCAAAGGTAATTTGGGTCATTCCGATGTAGGAGTTTGTGAATTAGTTTGGCCTTGTTAAAAAGTAGGCGTTTGCGAAGTGATAGTAACTGAAGGCTTTTATGTAGAGAGAGAGGGGGAGAAAGAATGATAGAGAGAGAGACGTGGGAGAGAGAGACAGTTGTGAGAGAGAGATTGGGGAGAGAGGTATTGAGAGATAAAGATGGGAGAGAGAGAGAGAGAGAGAGAGAGAGAGAGAGAGAGAGAGAGAGAGAGAGAGAGAGAGAGAGAGAGAGAGAGAATGCTCAGCCCAGCCATATAGTGTAGAAGTGTGTTTAAACGTGTTATGGGGCTTCTAAAAGTGTGCTTAATACGTTCTACTAGTTATAAACGACAAATATCCAGCCAATCGATTGCGAGCATAGAAGGTGGACATAATATTCAGCGTGATGTGTTGTCTGTGATAATATTTCCTATTTGCTCGACATTCTCCACATCTGTGCCACAGATTTCACACAGATTTCACACCGAAGGGATCTGTTTACACTGAACACATCAGGTATGTTGAATTGAATTCCTATTGTTACCCTACTGTTACAGGTCATTGGACCAATATTTGACGCTGATGTTTTACTCCCTTTATGGTCTTATAAATTATTCATCCATCCATCATGTGCCATGCCGATAAGCATGGGTGGTCATGTTCTGCTATCTCACTCGATCACCAGAGTCGTGGATCACCCATTTGCTCCATTTCTCTGATTATCGATAAGACTGCAGTACATGATATTCTTGGCATTTGTAAAGAAGGCAGTTTGCCATTGCTTTCCTTCCTAGCAGTGACCATACTGGACAGTGACGGTAGCCATTGTCTCCCCAAAAAAAAGAGATCCTTTGCCTACCGTCGTGAAGCTGGAGACCATAACCTACAACTATCTGTTGGTTGATCTTCAACTTCATCCACCACCTGCACCCATGGCTTCACGTAGGGCTAAACGGGTACTCCACCTTGCCCAAGGGTGTCCCGTAGGCTAGAGGAGGGAAGGAGGCACCTTACTTCTCCTTTGATAAGGAATACCCCTACCCCGCCACCCAGTTATAAATTATATATATATATATATATATATATATATATATATATATATATATATATATATATATATATATATATATATATAACATCAATAATATAAGATACAGTATTGATTGCTGACAACGAGCAAGAACTACAACATTTGGTGGATGCGGTTATTATACACAGTGAGAAACTAGGTGTGGAACTGAATTGTAAGACAACGGAGATCATGGTCGTCTCCAAGAAGAAAGAAATACCACGTTATAACATCCAAGTGAATGGAAATAGTCTTAAACAGATGAATCGGTATAACTCTCTCGGAACAGTCGTAACATCTGATGGAAGATACCTTGCAGAGATTAGATCAAGAATTGTCATAGCAGAGTTGGTCTTCTGCAAAATGTTTAAGTTCTATATTGAACCCATATTGTTGTATGCGTGCGAAACATGGACAATTAACAAACAAGCTGAGAAGCATCTAACGGTCGTGGATATGTGGTCTTTAAAAACAAAGTGCAAAGAACACCAGGGACGGATAGAAAATCAAATGAGACAGTCCTTCAAGCGACAAATGAAAAACGGAGATTGAATGGAACAATTAGACGAAGAAAGTTTTCTTTTGGACATGCTATGAAGAAAAATGGACTTGAAAATTTAGTGACAACGGCGTAGCTTGATGGGAAGAGAGCAATAGGAAGACAAAGGGGTAAATACGTTGATGGTTTGGCAGCATGGCATGATCGGGACAAGAACACAGAACTGATTCGAGACTCCTGATCGTGTGCGATGTCGAACCACAACTGCCTACGTCTTTCAGCCCGGCACTTGAAACATAAAGTAATACAACGTTGATAAAAATTAACTCACAATGAGAATTGATAACTCGTATTAGAAGAAGACTGTCCGCATTCTTTGGTCATGTCATTAAAATGGGAAGGCTAGAGTTACAATGGGAAAGCTGGGGTTACAATGGGAAGACTTGAGTTACTGTGGGAAGGTTGGAGTTACAATGGGTAGGCTATAGCGGAAGAGAGGCACCGAGACCAAGACAGAAGACAGATTGACATCATGGAATGATGTAACGTCGGTACCAAAAATGATTCTCAGCACAAGAGAGAGGAGGCTGTGGACAGACATGATCACTAATGCATGGACATTATACTTTTTGTTTCGTGTTGTCATCATTTTAAATATCCCTTTTATTTCAACTTTTAACGACAATGTATATACTTTAAACGCACTAAAGCTGTGTTACTAGTGTCAGGCATAAACGGTGCTAGAAACACACTAACGTAAAATCACATCACATGAGATGAGATGCGTAAGAAACGTAACTGGAAAAACAAGAAGAGATAGAGAGACAGGGAAGAAACTATGAACACCTGTAGGAATAACGCCGATTACTGACTTTACAGAACACTAAAATTAAATGGTTCGAGAGGTCAGCTTGGACGTATGGATAAGAGGGCTCGTTCTTAAACTTCCAATGTGCTGATGCAAATGTAACGGGTTCAACCCCTACACCGATCAATTGGACTAACATGTTGACTTCTCACACTTGACTTGGGGACGTAAATTACAAGTACCTGTACGTAGGTGTGGGTTAGCCTGATGGCGAGTGACTCTAGTAATTGGAAAACATTTCAACACACCAAACATGTCCATTGCATTAGAGCAGTGGTTCTCAAACTTTTTTGGCCCGTGCCCCCTTCACCATATTTTCAGAATGTCATTCCCCCCCCCTTCCTATAAAAATGTTTGCCCCTGCCCCCCTTCACCATATTTTCAGAACGTCATTCCCCCCCCCCCCCCCCTTTTCATATTTCCTACCTAAACATCCCCCACCCCTACACAGTATACGTAAAAATGGAAGATAAATATGTTTAAACATGTCTAGATACCCACATAAAACGTGATTTGTGGGTCTACTTACTTTATAAAATGAATTTTATAAGGATGAGACGTGCATAAATGTAAAGTATGAAGGGAAAAGCGGTACTTTTGCTTTCTTTCACCCCAAACAAAAGGGAATCCCAGGGTATGACGTCACATCCAGGGGTTCCCTGTGTTGCGCCGAACATCCAGGGGGTTTCCGTGTGTTGCGCCGTAGCTCGGTGCGCAATTCTATGCGGCGGTGGTGCGCTATTTTTCACTTTCCGGTTAGGGTTAGGGTTAGGGTTAGGGGGTAGGGTTAGGATTAGGGTTAGGGGTAGGGTACACACAACCCTAACCCTAACCCTAATCCTAACCCTACCCCCTAACCCTAACCCTAACCCTAACCGGAAAGTGATTGCAGGACCGATGCAAATGAGGATCGAAGGGAGACAGATACTCACACAGAAACGGTTGCCACAGCCCAAAGAAACAACACTGTGGTGTGGGGCAATTGAAACGCACTGATACGCACTCCAGCCGAACACAGAGGAGATCACCGTCGGCGCTAAATATAGCTGGTGACTCTAAATATAGCTCGCAAAGTTTGTTTGGGGTGAAAGAAAGCAAAAGTACCAGAAAAGCAATATCAAGTAATCGGTTCTTGTATTAGCGCGATCTTGAAATGATCTCCATTCCCCCTCCTGGAAACCCTAAAATTCCCCCCTGAGGAATTCAGAAGAACTCAGAAGATACAGTGAAAATGTTCAGAAAAAAGTTATCTTCACTGTACCTTCTGCTGAGTTCTTAGACCTAACCATTATCTAAGAGGATGACCGTGTCATCGGCATATCTGAGGTACTGAGAAGGTACAGTGAAGATAACTTTTTTCTGAACTAAAATAAAACAGTTAGTTGCATATCTTTTTAGGACGTCGCAGTAAACCCCAGCATTATTTGGCTGTTTGTGATTTCTTGGCAAGTCTACGTTAAGTAGTTTGCCATTGCTTTTTGAACGACAGGCACTTATAACAGTATATGAAAACCAGCGCAAGTAGGTCTGCATTCAAATCGTTCGCTGCTGGGTTTCCAACGCAGAATGTAGGATTGTGAATTGCGTTCGTGACCCTTTCGCCGCTTAAAACTACACATCAACTAAAATTAACAACCAACAATGAATAAATTTAAAATTTCGCAAACTTTGAAAAGCAATGGCACTGTTCAAGAGGTATAGGCTGGTCACAGCAGTGCAAAGATTAAACAGTATTAAACGACAACGACATGGCCCCAGCAAACAAACGAAGGAAGAATGTGTGAGAACATGTTTCTTTCCTGTGGCAACTTATGTCTGTGAGAGAAAACCATTTCGCTAATCAGACAGGAACAAACGAATGAAAGAACTTTATTTTCAAAGGATCACAAATTGGGCACGCAGGCCCGTCTTAAAAGAAGAACATCGAGACTATTGAACACAAATGTTACCCAATATATTCTTAAAATATGCCACACCACGAGGAGGACGAATTCTGCAAGATCTAAACATGAAGGAAAACTTACTCATGAATAGCATCTTGTCTCAAATTGTGAATTATTTTGCCCTTAAACAATTAGTGCTAAAGAAAACGTTGGTTTGGACCAAACAAAAATAAATGGCGGAAAGTGGAAAGAATTTGTGCCACACTTATGACATTAAAGTTGTTAATATTATAGTAGATAGGTTTATTATATATGAAATTAAATGGGGTTGCATAGGGAAAACTACTGTATAGAAGTCCAAGGCATTCATATTCATTAAATCCAATCCAGAAATTAGCTCCCATAAAAACTATCCGGAAAATTTCTCGGTCATAAGCTAGATATGAAAATTGCTTTACGTGTACGTAAATGGTGAATCCAGTGAAACTTGGTGCAGACACCAGAAGGGCACAATCAATATCGTTTTGTCACGTTTGGGGAGAACACATCATGGATGAGTTGGTAACAGCAGGAAAGATTGTCCATGAAATAATTACATGGTGACAGTGAGCTGGGGTTGGGAGGGGGCGGTAGTGCAGTGTTTAGCACGCTTGCTTGCTGGCCCGTTAATCGTATGCTCAAATCCCTATCATAGTGGATTATTTTACTGACCTGTGCTATCAACCTAGACTATGTGCCAGAAATGTCCTTGGAAGTAAAGGAATGTGGTGTTATTTTGTCCACATTATCAATCGAGGCCCTGTGATTGGTCACTAGTCGCGGTTCCAACTTCACGGCACCGTTACACCATATAATGCCCCGTTCCCTTGCCAGCCAATATCACACACATAGCTCTTCACTGCCCCATATGAACAGTGGAACAGAGAGCAGTCCCGAAAAAGAAAAAAAAAACAGCACGCACACGCATGCATGCGTAAGGCCGCTGCCAGAATACCAACACAACAGTCTGCTGCCTAGAATTACAGTTCATCGTCGATGAAAGCGGCAGTCATTAAAAAAAACGTTGCACACGGATTACTGCATACGGCAAACCAACTAGTTCAGCAACCAGCCACGCGCCAGTTTTCTGATCATGCAGTTCACAACACAAACCACCGCGGACAGATGAAAAAGCATTCCACATGAAATTCTCAGTTCACAGTGTTGCACAGAACACACAACACAGTAGCTGTGCCACGGAACTATTTACTACTAGTCCAAATTGAGGAGCATGTGTAGGTGGAAATATTTTTTACTCTTTGGCGAACGGTGAGAGGAGGAGATGAATCCTCGTCCTCTTGTACTCATGCCATTAGACGCGCAATCTCGTAACGACGTCACAAATGCGACCGCTGGCGAATAAAAAGCAAGATTTAAATGAATAGAAGAAAATTTATTCTGCGAGAAAAACATAACAAAAACATAATACTGATTGTCACCATAAAAATGAGAGAAAAGAAACAGAAAAGAAAAGATCAGAATTGAGAAGTGTATAGATAAGAACAAAATAAGAGAAAGTAAAAGAGGAGAAATTACAAGAAGAGATGAAAGAAAAAGAAAAGAAATGAGAAGGAATGAGAAGGTAAGACAGGGAGAAGAAGAGATATTGAGAGAAGAGACCAGAGGATACAGGAGTTGAGATGAAGATATAACAATAGTAGGGAGGATAAATTAGAGAACAAAGCAAAAGTAAAGGGAAAATAAAATAAACGAATACAAGAGAATAAACGAAAAGTAAATTAAATAATCGGGAAATGTCTTGATAAGTAAAGGCGGGCAGCTGCGTACTGGCCACATCAGCCACCGAGTGTCGGTTGGTCTATACAAATGTTTGTCTAGCACCATATACACACGGCACCTTATACAAATGTTGCATGCTCCTTCCAGGACGTTGCCATCAACCTCAACCCCAGGTTGATTTACTAGACAAGTTTACGATCAGTGGACTGCCATTGTCTTCTGAACGAGAAGTCAACCTTCAAATACAAATGACCCACCTGTGGATTGAACCCGCTATCCCACTGTCAGCGCACCGGAAGTTTCAGCGCAAGCGCATTAAGCCCTGTGGTCATGCTGACCTCTCGTATTGGTAATCATCATCATCATCAACATTATCATCAAGTATCTTGTCTACTAGCGTGGGCAATCATGCTTCTCCAGATCTTGCGATCTCCAACGGCATATATCAGTTCGTATGATGACCCCCTTCCGAGCCATGATACAAGGCTGTTTTCTTTCGCCATCTTCCTCAATCGCTCTTTCCCCAAATCGTTCCACTTTTCATAGCATGTTCCAGTTCTTGTCTTCTTATAATTTGGCCTAAAAATTAAGACTGCCTCTTCCTAATGCCGCTTTCTAATGTGTGTTATAAATTGTCATTGCGACTTATCCTCCTTCAAAATGTCTAGACTGCTCATTTTGGCTGTCCAAAGATGGGTCAGCATTCTTCTATAAAACCACATCTCTAAAGCCGTCAGGATTTCCACCCTCTCCCCCCCCCCCACCCCCGGTGTTTACTAATTGGCTGCCTGTTGCGAAAGAATTACGAACGCAATTCGCAATTCCCCATACACACAACTGCGGGCGATTTGGAAGCAGACCGCCTTTGGTTGGTGTTCATACAATGTTATGAGTGCGTGTCGTTCATAAAGCACTGGCAAGCTACTGAAAGTAATACTTGCCAAGAAATCACAAACAACTCCCAACACATTCTGAGGTTGACAAAAACGTTCTTAAAGGATATACACACACCTAATTGTCCAGGATTCGCAGGAATATGTTACAACGGGTTCTATGTAACATGAAAGAATAATTCTTTTCTAACACCCAATGACCAGAACGTATTAGTTGTATACATTAATAAACACCCCATTTATGCGCTTTGGGGTGCATTTGGTTATATATTAGTAGCCCCATATTTTTATGCCCGCTCCGTGGCGAATGCGTTACGGAGGCAGTTCGTAATCCCGTATACCGCGTTCGAAACACAGCTGCGGGCGATTTGGCAGCAGACCGCCTCGCGTTGTTTTTTTTTATCAAAATGGTATGAATGCCGGTCGTTCAGAAAGCAATGACAAACTATTGAACGTAAACTTGTCAAGAGATCACAAACAGCCAACAAATATTGGAATTGACTGTAACGTTCTATAAAGGATAGCAACTAACTTTTTAAACTATATTTTTATAGACCAATCGGAACTCAATGCGTGATGTGTTCAATATCTCTCGCCAAGCCAAGAGGTGAAGAGTAGGGAATATAAGATAAACGACGAGAGGCGAAGTGAAGATAAGAGAAATGAACAAAGCAAACGAGAAGACAGAAGAAAAGAAGAAGCGAAAAGAGAATTGAAGAGGCGTGATTAGATGAGACGAGAAGAGTATACAGATAATAAAATACCAGAGAAAATAGATGGCAAGAGAAGAGACTTGATAATCTTTCACCATTTCATGGAAAGATGTTATTAAACGGATTGATAAATACAATCAATAGCAACGATAAATATCATCAAATAACAACAGGAAATATCATCGCAGAGCAACGATGGCAAAGAACATCAAATGATTCTCCAACACGTGTCGAGGTATTAGTACTTGAAGAATCTATTCTAGTGTGGGAACGAACGACTGAACTTTATTTTCAAAGGGTCACAAATTCGGCACGCAGGTCCTTCTTACATTCGGAACTTCCAATCACTCATCTTTCGTACATCAGTGAACTATTTTACATGTTACATTCACAAAGGGATAAAAACATTCTCAAATTAAAGCTGTGAACATAAACAGTGCATGCTACCTGTAACAAGCTACGTGGAGGGTCCCAAATAGCCCTATCACAATATTTCAAAATTATTCTCTTTATAGCCCTGGCTGGGATAGGTCTTTACCTGCCAACCCTCCTCCGTTTTCCCCGGACTCACTGTCACTCTTTCTTTCGACCTAAGGACCTATTTCCTGCCGTGTTCTTCTGGCTGATCCATATATATAACACAGTGCTCGTTGGAATAAACTAAAACTTGATTTATTAAATCAATACAGGACAGCACAGAAAAACATCAAGGCAGTTAACACAGAAAGTTCTAAACAGACACAACACAGATACAGTTCAGGCACAGAGCCTCAGGTTGCCATAGTCACAGACCCAGCTTCATATACTGTCCGATCTGTCCACATACATCTCACCACGTGTGCCAGAATCTCCTTCCTTCCCGGTACTTGGGTGTAAGTTCAACAGGCTTCAGTAGAATCAAATCCACTGGTTTTTGAGGACTTCCATTGAATTATGGTTTCCCATAATGGGAATTGTTCATGGAATTAACATAGATAGGTGTCTTTCAATGTCCGGTACAAAATGGGTATGCCGGATAATCATGCGTAGACTCAGCCTAGAAATCAACTGCTCTCGGGCCTATGTCACTGAAAGGACCCGAGATGCACCATTACTGCAAATTGTCATTTTCTCATGGTATGCAGGATAATCATGCGTAGACTCAGCCCAGAATTCAACTGTTCTCGGGCCTATGTCATTTCCTCAAGATATGCCCTTGCCTCTCTCTCAGAGTTAGGCACACCATGTGTGATATGGCTAATACATTGACCTGGCTTCATCAGACGTATTTGGCTCTAGCACAGAAGCTGTGTGGATACTGTCCGATTTAGTCACGTCCAACAGAAGAGGACCCTGGAGATGACAAACAATATTGAGCGACTGGGTTGACTCATGCATCACACAATCCTGAGGACCAATAGGGTCTCAGTTACTACATTTGACATATAGGATCTCTACCCAATGTATTATATACGATACCCGAATGAATGGGCCTGACCTGTCAGGTAGCCCCTGGATTGGCTACGTCCGGGCTTGAGTAGACCTCCAGCTTGTAGATGTCAGGTTGTCCACCCTAGGAACGTTTTGTCTACAAGACACACTTTCCACACTCATACCAAGCCTTTATTATTATTGGGCACATTCATTTCCATGCTTTCCTCTCACTTGCAAACCATGCCTTTCTCGCAACCAAGATCTTGTGGTGTGGTGCGCCTAGTAATCTGTGTGTTTCTCCCCGTTAACTAAATATAGTATAGTAGTGGGGTTATATGGCACACCGTGTAGTTCCCCATTCCCAGCAAGAATATGAAAGAAGATACTACCCCTCCCGGCCGCCGCTCTCGACTGAGCTGTCGCCCCAATGTACCGGCATTGCCCTGCACAAGCCATAGTGTAGATGAGTTCAGGTTCTCTCAGTGAGATAGAGGAGTCCATTATCCTCCCGACATCATCCTATCGAGTGACAGACGAAAGAGATAGTCCTGTGGCTAGCCTCTTCTGGCTCAAGAAGATAGATCATAGATTACCATAGCTATCCAATGATGATATTTCACAGAAAGATGACAATATGCCCAATTCAAGCCGTAGAAAGAAAGATAGCAACAGCTCATCTGACGCCAAGAACAAATGAAATCCTCTGTGGAGATATATTGTTCATATTCACTTCCCCGGCTATTCCCAGAACAAAACACCTAGTTAGATTGCCAACGGTCAACCAACTCTTCATTTGTTATGATTGGCTTTTCGCCAATTCATCTTCCCCCTCGAGACAAAATACATTTATAAGTCCAGGTCTGGCTGGACCACCCACAACTCAAGTATTACCTTTCCACTACCTCAGTAGTATGTTGCACCTCTGTCGTAATCTTTAAATCACTTGACATGCTGCAACTATCAAACGGTAGGTGTTGGCACGGCCATCAATTGACCAGCAGCTGCACCAGTGCACATTTGACGCAAGGCGTTCCATCGGGTCTACCCGAAAGGAAAGACAAATATATACTCGCTCCATGTAAAGATTGTGGTATGAAGATAACCCAAAGAACCATCTTTCATGGAGATTTGAGCGAACACGAGAACTGAGAGCTTCCGAAAGCCGTTTCCCCCTGTTTACCCAAAATAAAAGAATGCATAAGGACATGGGCCACTGGCGTTTCGCTACACTACCAAGTCATTAGACAGGCAGGCAGTCAGACACACATAAACACGCACTTGCATACATACATACATACATACATACCTTGGGGGGTCTGAGGTGTCAGGTACTGGTAGTACCTTTGGTAAGGATGACTGTCATGTCCTTTTCAGGGTTCATTACCCACTGGTCCTAGCCTGACATCCTGCTCACGCCTGTGGCTCCTAGTAGCTGTCAGCATGCGACAGCGGCCACCCCCCGTGCAACAGCTGTGACTGGCTGGCTAAACCAGGCATGGGTAGCCGATTTGGTGTCAAACTGATCGGTGAATTAGGGTTTGCCTACCAGCATGTGAATACAGGATTCGACAGACTGCGCGGAAGAAATCATTGATGATTCAAACGGGCAAGACGGTGTTAACCTGCAAAGTGTTGTGGAACATAATGAGCACGGCAAGCACGTAGTGGTCATCCACTTCACCTGTATTCGTCTCCAGTCGTCTTGACGTGTCTTGCCACTGGACTCAGATGGACTCAGGCGAGAGAGTGAGATCCACGAATTGCGCAACTCTTCCTCACTTTAATCCAATTCACGCGCAAGTCATTCTTCATCCAACGTCATATATCATCTTCAAGCCCTGTGGCGATGGGCGAGCGGCGAAGCGGCAGGCGTGGGCGCTGGGAGTCGTAGTCGCAGACCTGCAAACAGGCAGCGCAGGCCATATGGTCGTCTTCTACTAACCGTAACAGCTGTGGGATTCGGCAGCCCCCTGATGACAGAGCAGCCTTCTGTAGGAAAGCACTGCTCACCTCCATAGCATGAGGAAGGGGTTAGAAAAGGTGCCCTAAACATTGTCTGCTCCATCACTACCTAACCATCTAGCCGTGGTTGGTAAGTACCCTATACTGCGGTCGACGTATAAACAAAGTAAAAACAGGTAAAGCTAAAAAAGCAAACCATATTCCCTTAACAATCGGAACTTGGAATGTACGCACCCTACTTGATAGAGACGGCGCGTCGGGCCTAGAGAGACGAACAGAACTGATAAGGAGAGAGCTGGGCAGGTACAACATCGACATTGCAGCCTTGAGCGAGACACGACGTGCAGAAGAAGGCCACATCTGGGATATAGGTGCCTGCTACACATTCTTCTGGAGTGGAAGGAAAAGCGAGGAAAGACGCCAATCTGGTGTGAGATTTGCCATTAAGCTGGCCCTGGTTGGCAAACTAGCTGGATTTCCGAAGGCTATAAACGACAAGCTGATATGATAATGCGAACCTGCATACATACTTACATCATTTACACAAACATTCACAGTCACCCTCCCACTCAATAAAACACAAATACACATTCTATCGCATACATACATACTCACTTACAACCACAAACTCACTAAAAAAAAAGGTTAGGGATAGAAGATAAGGTATATTAATTAATACACTGATTTTATTATATTGTCAGTAATTAACATATAGCCAGTAGGATCACATGTATTGGAAGGCGGAAGATCAGATGGTTCGGCCATCTCGTTAGAATGCAACACCATCGGCTATCAGCACTGGCAAAAAACAAATAAATAAATAAATAAAAAATTAAGAATATCTGAAAGTAATGCAAGAGGTCGCCTGAGAAGAAAATGAAATGGACTGACAACATCAGAAACATTGTACAATCACACGGAATGACACTATCCAGTTCCACCCACGGGATTCTGGAACGTCAACTATTCCTCCCCGACGACGCTTGACGGCAAGACTGGAAGATGATGATGATGATGATGATGATGATGATGATGATGATGATGATGATGATGATATGATGATGATGATGATGATGATGATGATGATGATGATGATGATGATGATGATGATGAGTAATTAAAAATTTTCTTTCATAATTATTCTTCTTCGATTATTACGATGAATTTATATATTTCAGTGTTGGGAGTGAAGAATTCAGCAGCATCTCACCCAACGCTGGTTTGTCTGATAGTACAGTTGTGGAATGAGAATTAAAATAACAGAATCTGCTCAGTTGCTTCTTCTATGCTTAGCGTCTTTGGCCCCACTTGTGTATTACTTCACAACGAGAATGCCCTTAGAAGTTGAGTTCAGGGACCAGAAGATGAAGCTGCTTGACGATGTTTTTGCTGCCTTGTTGAAAGCCGTGGAGTTCTTGAATTCAGATTACTCAGATATTAATGTGGATGGACTGTATGGCTTCCGCATCTGCCAAGGTAGGTCGTTCGCTGATGATGTCTTAACTTTCTTACCGGCACAGTTGTTAATTTAACGCCTTCTGTTCACAGCTAGCTTACGGAACACTCTTGTGCAAGGAGGAGTACCCGTTTATTCTCCCGATCCGGGCAACATGAAGACATGGGTGCAGGTGATGGATGGAGTCGAAGAGCAGATGACAGACAGATGTTGGTTAAGGTCTCCAGTTTCACGTCGGTAGGCAGAGGATCTCTTGTTAGTTTCAATGGCTAACGCCATCAACTAGTATGGTTACTACTAAGAACTAAGGCTTGATAGATGCCTAGAAAATAATGTTTCGTCATGTTTTATAGAGAAACAGAGAAACGACTCTAGTGATCTTACCTTAAAACTTTCGCCAGGGAGACCGACAATAATGTAATAGTCAACGAAAATTAAGCATCCGTAAACCTTCAGCCATTCGTCGTTCATGGTAGTCGTTAGTCGTTAGCCACGGTTCCAACTTCACGGCAAAGAGTCACCCCATAATGCTCTTTTCCTGTGCCAGTGAATATAACACATTATGCTCCTAACTGTCCCATGTTAAAAGCCATTCACGTACAGGCTTACAATGTAAAACCTTTGTCCATCCTGAGTGTTCTAGCTTCTGGTTCTCTTAACGCCAACAGATCCATCGGCTCTTGAATCCACGAGAGACTTGATGGGAAGTGTCCGCTTAGTTCGTACCCATGACTGTTCTTAACTTGTCTTTATGTGGACTACGTTCATTGCTGGTTGTGTACACTGCGTATGTGTGTGTGTGTTGTCTCCCTGCAGAATCTAAGTATTGAGCCAAGTCAAGAACTGACATCACAGCACTAGGACATTTCCATACGAGATCATACGAGATTCCATACTTCATCTTCAACAACCTTTATTTTGATCTTGTTTTTAATAATAATAAGAATCTAGGTAGATAACAACCTTACGCGCTTTAACTGATTAAAGGCCATGGGATTATTAATCGTCTTAAGCGAATGCCAATGGCTTATATTCAGTCGTTTTCTCCATGCAACCCCCTTTAATTATTTATATAATAGATGTCTTTTACCATATTTAACACCTTGTAAATTATAATTGTTACACACCCCTACTTCCCATTTTCCGCCATCAATTTTTTTTTTCATTTGGGGTCCAAACCTACTTTTGTTTGACATTGAATCTGTTACGTCACATTAGGCATATTTAGAGCAATATCTGTACAGGCAATCGGCACTCAGTTGGTGATGCGGGCAGTATTAGGCCTAGATTTCCTTAAACATTTTTAGTACCCATTTTCTGACCCATTAGAATTTCGACCCATGAGGCTGGTCGAGCTGGGAACCCATGCCACCTTTATGAATCCGCCCCGATGCGGATTCGATTCCATTGCCGTCGTTTACGGCATCTAAATATAACTACTCGTTTCATCTAATGCATGAGCTGTGCACGATCTGGGTGCACTATAATATGCCTCTCCGCAGCTGGGATGGATGGTTCTGTGCTGGTCCTGCACCCCCTGCTAGTATCTGGGCTTGGATAGGGGAAGGAGATCTCTTCAACACAGTTCCCGTGCAGATCGTTGTTTTGTATCAGATCGGGAGAAACATTATTATTATATTAACATTATTATCTCTATATTAATATCATCATCATTATCATGTACCATAGCGATAAGCGAGGGCGGTCACGATTCGCCATCTCACACGATAACCCTGGATCAGCACTGTGCCCTCGTCTCTATTATACCATGTGGCCAAGCCATAGAGAGGACTTGCTCATTGGTTTTTCTGTCCACGGTATTATTCGCGTTTTCATCAAAACCCACCAACACCACTGCCATTAGATATGTTTCAGTTTATCTGTTCATTGTCCACATTTCAAAACTCTTTTTGTCATTGCATTTGAAATCTTTCCATTTGTCAATATGGTTTTCATCTTACAAACTGCTACTTTTGCCATAAAGATTCTTATTCTAATCTCTTTACGGCTCCTCTAGTCAAATTGAATGATTGTTCCGAGATAGTTGTACCGATTTATTTGTTTAAGATTATTTTCATTTACCCGTATATTACATTGTGGTATGGCCTTCTTCTTGGAGACAACATAATCTTTGTCTTCTTACAATTTAATTCTAGCCCTAATTGTTCGCCTACTCCGTGGCGAAGGTGTTACAGACGCAATTCGTAATCCCGCATACCCGTGTTCGAAACATAACTGCGTGCGAATTGGCAGCAGGCCGCCTTGCTTTGTTTTGTATTTTTTACTAAATTGTATGGGTGCCGGTCGTTCAGAAAGCAATGGTAAACTACTGAACGTAAACTTGCCAATAGATCACAAAAGCAAAAAAAAAATTTTAACAAAATGCTTGTGTTGGCTATGACATCCTGTAAATATATACAATTAACATGTGACATATGCATGGGTCATTGACATTGAGGTGAGTGACCTGTAGCGGGACTATGAGAAAAACAACCAGCCCTGAGAAATAATGGTGAGGGTAGATGGAGACCCCCAGGGTGGATGGGGCGAGAGACAGTGTATTGTTGTGTGAAGTCAGGGGACTTCAGAGGACAGTTGACGTTTGGACTCCGAGCTGATCGGGAGTCGAAGGATAGGAGCGGAGTTAGATAGAGATCTCCGTCCTGTGTTGTTCTCCCAATTTTGAATGCAGGCCTAAAACCCAGTGGGGGTTGTATAGTTAATGGAGGCCTGAACCCAAAGTGGGTTGTATAGTTAATGGAGGCCTGAACCCAAAGTGGGTTGTGTAGTTAATGGAGGCCTGAACCCAAAGTGGGTTGGATAGTAGTGGAGGCTATACCCAGTGTATGGGTTGTATTGTGTGAGGTCCAGCCGTGGATAGGAGCTGGATAACTGTCCTGTGAATTTGAGATTACGCAGGCCTTGAGAAGGCAGTGATGTGTGCGTGTTAAGTCGTGAGGAAGAAATATATATATTCTGTGGATTATATTGGTTTCTGGATATACAATTATGTTCCGTTTGTCCGTGTTCTTTCCGTATTAAAGGATTATGTGCGCCAAATCAATCATGTTCACTGACTGATGGATGTGTACTACTGGGGTGAGTTGCATTGTGAGACAGATGGCTAGCTCTACTTACACTCCATAGTGACATACAAGGAAAATTGAAACCTAGACAACGACCATCTCACTCAGTTATGATAAAGAACTTTGTGACAACATGTTTTTTTTAAAACCTAGTTGTTCACCGTGTACAATAACCGCATCTACAAAATATCACAGATCCCGATCAATTATATATCAATATCACCCAATTTCATGCATCCTTTTTATTGCTCTAACATTTAATTTCTGGTTTAATCTTGTTTCTTATTCTTTTCATAACTATTATGACTAACAGCTTCGTCATGTGACCCATAAGACTGGTTGTACGGTCTCCTATCATCATTCAGCTCTTCCAGATATTCCGTCCATCTATTGACTAAATCATCTTGTCCGATCAATATTGCACCGTTCTTCGATTTTAAACATCCAGTGGTAATTTCATGTTTTCCTACCTGTTATTCTATTCATTCCTTGATACGTGGAATACGTCTTTTTTATAGTTTGTCCAAATTTCCATGCATTGTGATTCAGTCATACTTCTTTAACCACTTTGCATTCTTTCGTCCATCGCCTGCAAGATTTCATTTGTCATTCATTTATTTTATTTATTTTTTTTGCAATTATATGTTTAGGTGGAATGATTTCACTTGATGACTGTTGGATTAATTTCCGCAACATGTCCCATTGTTCATCAATAGTCTGTATTATCTCAATGGCATTATATGTGGTCTTTTCAGTAACATTGTACCTTTCTCTAATTTCTTTGTCTTTTCTATGTAATGCTTGATCTAAGTGGATGCTCTTTGGGGTTTTCTTTATGTTTTTAAGACTTAACCTAATCTTTCCTTTAACTGGCACATTGTCACTCTCTATATCTGCTCTTGGTCTAGTTTTTGCTCCTACTAAACTGCTTCTTAATCTCTTTGGTATCAGTATGTAGTCAATTTGATTGCGAACATTATCTCCAGGGCTTCTGCATATATAACAAACAAACAAACAAACAAACAAACAAACTTTATTTTCAAAAGGTTAAGAGTTGGGCACGCAGGTCCGTCTAACATTCTGCCCTTCTATCACTGTCTTTCATACATTATTTCATTCACACATCATTCAAGGCTAATTGTAAACAGCAACAATACAAAAGATGTGCATTATAAAGGTATATACTCATCGAGGATGTTGTTTAAACCAGCTGTTACCTTTTACCATTTCATGGGAGTCTGCCCATCTTCTTAATCTGTCACCTCTCTCATTCCTCTCACCTAGGCCATAGCCACCAGTCACACCACTCACCTTTTCGTTGCTCACTTTGGCATTGAAATCCCCGAGTATGACGGTCATTTCAAAATTGTTACACTGGTCCGCGGCCATGTCTGTCTAATTTGTTATACAAAATGTCTATATCTTTCTTCTTCACAGTCTGCTTTTGGCGTATATACTTGTATTATGTTAATATCCAGAGGTTTGCCATGGAAATCCACCAATAATACTCTATCTAAGGTTGTCCATATCATTTAACTGGCTTAGCGCATACTTGTTCAAACATTATGTTAACTCCCCTTTTGTGATCATTCCTCACTGAGTTATTAATTCTATAATTATCTAAATATTGTCCCCCCCCCCCCCCCCCCCCCCACTCCTGGCCATAGAATTTCACCAATCCCTAATATATTAATCTTCATTCTTGCCACCACTTTCTTGATATTATCTAATTTTCCAATCTGGCTAAGCGTTCTGACATTCCATGTACCAACGGTAAGAGTAGGTTTAACATTTACCTTGCATACAGTTGGAACTCTTCGCTGGCTGCTGAGGATGGGGACGGAGCGCTTATGGGAATGCCCCGAATGATGTGATGTCGGTTCCTAAATCAAGCAATCAAAACAGTTGCCTGATAACGATCGGGCATCACCTGTAGCACATGATGCTCCCTACCGGACGAAGAGTCTCCACTGGAATCCCCATTATTGTCGTTATCTTGATCAATATTATTTCGAAGCATGATTATCTTTAGAAAATACAGTGGGGTTTCCCTTTATCTTCCGTCTGAAAGTCAATGGATATGATTAATCTTCTAGAGAAGTCACTACCAACCAATCAACTCACTCACTCCTGTCACGAGTGTTAATTTTGATCTTCCGGTTACACGGACTTGTAATGGCACATAATGATAGTTCCCATGGTGTGCACCATCTAAGCACCTTGAAACTCGCGGTGATCGATGCTACCTTTGCAAAAGTTTAAATTTTCAAACAGAAGAAACATGGTGCTTGGCTTGAGGTCGATGTTGTAAAAGTAGCAATGGAGAATAAACAAATACATCAATCGATCAGGTGCAGTCTCCAAAATGAAGCTTGACTGCTATGGATCTCCAACACTGATTGTCTCTTGCCCTGACTGCACATTCTGTCAGATTGTTGTTCATCCATCTTTTGGTGTTATCTTCCCAATTGTATCATTGTCCACCTCTTGCTCGCTTGCCTTCAGCCTTGCCCTCTAGTATGGTTTTTAAGGGTGATGTGTCTTTTAACGTGGTCGAAATATTTAACTTGCCATTGTTTTATTTCTTTCATCAACTCTCTTTTCATTCCCGGTTTTTCTAGGTGGAGGCTGGTAAGGGTCTTGAGGCATTGAGAGCGATGGCAGGACCCGGGGTAAAGCAAGGGGTGTTGTACAGGCTCTTTCAGTAGTTAATAATTTATGTCACTATGTATAGGTTGGTTCTGCTGACAGTATCAAAGAGCCAGCTTGAAAGGTTGGAGCGCATACAGAATGCGGCCAGCAGGTGATCCTAGGGTGCACAAAGGACACACCAATTATATGCATGAGAAATGATTAGTAGTATGACTCTTAGCTGGATGTTGAATGAGGGAGCGGATGAGGGAATGTCTTGAGTGTAGTGATGTCGGTTCTTAGCTCAACTCAACTCAGCCCAACTAGAATAGAGAAAATCTAGTTCCGAAGTAGGAACCAGCTGTGGTTCTATGATTTGTGGGACGATCACATGTTGTAAACCTTAATGTACGGATAAATAGATTGCCAATCTGTTTCTTACTTAGCAGGCGACGAGTCCAGGCGTCTAATCCTTGTCCAATCTCGCTCATTGCGTTATCAGAGCAGCCTTCACCGATTACATTAACACACCCGCTAGAACGCTAATGCGTCGGAATAAACAGTGAAAGCTCAGTCTTTAGAGGATTCGAGAGCAACAACACACCAGCTACTAACGCAGAGTGACTTATACAGTACAATGTGTCAATACAATGTTACAGTACATTGTAAAACAGTGCAATGTTACATTACAGTGTTACAGTACAATATTACAGTACAATATTACAGTACAATGTTACAGTAAAATTTTACAGTACAATGTTACAATACCATGGTATAGTACAATGTTAAATACAATGTTACAGTAAATTGTTAAACAGTACAATGTTACATTACAGTGTTATAATACAATATCACAGTACAATGTTAAACAGTACAATGTTACAATATATGTTACAGTACAATGTTACATTACAATGTTACAATTGATTGATGGATTGATTGATTGATTTAGTAATCGACATCACAGCATTCGGGGCATTCCCATAAGTGCTCCGTCCCCATCCTCAGCAGCCAGCGAAGAGTTCCAACACTAATAGTACCAGTAGCAATCTGATTATAAGTCCGTCTCGCCTTTCCTCTGAGCGTTGCGCGTCGGCCAGATCCCTTCGTCACTCCTCGCTGTCTCATTCTTGCCAGACCATGGTAATCCATTTGCTCCTCCGAGGTGTGCACGTGCTCCCACAAGGCCGCAACCACGTCTGCCTTGTCATGTATCAATACTCCACCAAGTTCTGCAGAGCAAGCCAATCTGTCCGCCTGTTCATTTCCCAGCACACCGGCATGCCCCGGAGAAAAGATCCAGGCGATGCTTGTCATCCGTGACCTCCGAAGCGAAGCAAGCCACTCCGCACGAAGTCTGCCCGTCCTCACCCTCATCAGCATGCTTTCTGAGTCAGTTACAATCACGATGTGAGTGTGTGTCGTATTCTCCATCCCGCGGTTGCCGCAGTGACTGCCTCCACCTCCATTCTTAAGCTGGATGTTGTGGTATCATATGCCAGGCTCTCCTGCCCCAAACATCGACCATTAGCTTTGGCTATGAATCCCCAGCCATTTCTCTCGCCTCTTGACACCGAACCATCTGTGTAGATAATCACATCACTCGAGTGAGCATTGTCCTGAATTAGTTGCTGGATTTCCACTTCCGTGGCCCCTGCTGGCCACTCCCTGCACTCCCGGCTTAATGTGATTATAACTCTGCACAAGTCTGACTGCTCCGCTGGCACTCTGACCCACTCCTCTCCACGCCTAATGTTCTCCAAGGGTCACACCTATCTGATCGTATCCTCCAATGTTACAATACAATGATACAGTTCAATGTTACAATACAATGTTACAGTTCAATGTTAATCGGTACAATGTTACATTACAATGTTACACAGTACAATGTTACAATACTGTGTAACAATACAATTTTACAATAAAATGTTACAGTTCAATGGTACAGTACAATATTACAGCACAATGTGACAGTACAATGTTACAACACAGTGTTACAATACAGTGTTATAATACAATGTTACAACATGTATATCACAATAACTGTCTTCAGGTAGCCTCATTGGGACACTCCATGACTGCACATTTGAAAACTTGAGATGTCCGGAGAAACTCAGATACCAACTCATGGCTAACATTGAACGACTCAACCAATTGTGCAGCAAGGCTCTCCCTTACATTGAGGTTGGTGTATACAGTCTATTGTGATATTATCATACTAGTGTATCTGTGAATCCTCTTACTGAACAGTTGCATGTGGTCTGCCCTTCTTTACTTACGGATGCAACTTTTGGCAATGTTTGATGAAATATTGACAGTTCATAAATAAATTTTGCGTTCATAGAAATAGAAGAAATAGAGACATTGAAACAATTGCAGGCAGTGCCCAGTTTACCTATGTGATATCTAAGTCAGTAATGTGGGTTTTGAGACCAATTCTGAGAATATCGTTGACTGATAAGTACATTTTCCGTTTGCTTGCCTGTGAAATCGTACATAATCGTGCTATTATTTCAAGTGCTCTTGATTAATTTTTGCGTGTCGATTAGTTTTCACTATTGTCAGTGTCACTTGCCTCTTTTTTTTTTATTTCTTTCACAAACTCTCTTTTCATTTCCAGTTTTTCAAGAACCTCTGCATTTTATTGTTTTTGTTTGAATGAAATACGACATATCCTTATATATATCCATATGTCCACAGCCTCTATTATATTTTCTAATTATATATTTATTGTCCATGCTTGTGTGCTATTTAGTGGTGTTGAATAGTCATAACACTTGACGATTCTCATTTTTAATGCGTTGTTAATCTCAGTAAGTGTTAATACTGATTTGATAATGTTGAAAACATTTTTGGCCATTCCTATTCTCTTTTTAATTTCCATTTCACTTCTGCCATCATCTGTTGTTACATGGTCAAGATAGGAGAAACGCGTTAATTGTTCTAGTATCTCCCTATTTTCTGTGATGTTCACTGCTGGCACCTCCTTCCCACCGCTAATAACAATAGTTTTCGTGTGTTTGTGTTGGATATTAATATTTAAGTCACATTCTGCACTGTACCTATTTACTTGTTCCATTCGGTTTTGTAACTTGCTCGCTTTCTGCCAGTAACACTGTTTCAGCAGCATACCTAAAATTTTTTAGTCTTGAGCTATGAAAACAGAAGGACATTCTTTTAAATCTTAGATCATCGTGGGGATACCATACTCCGCATTTGAACAATATTAGTGACTATGTATTTAGTATTTCAACCAAAGTATTATTCGTGTATCCGCTTCATATGATGTACACCTCTGCAGTATGCACCTGATGAGATGCAGCGAAATATACCTGACAAGACGTCCTGTAATATATCGTTTATGGCGTCTGTGTTTAAGTTCAGATATGTGTTTGTTATGCATTTAGTTGTTTATTTTTCTTTGCTTTAAAAAAAAAAAAAAAAAACACCCCGTAATGTGTTTGTTGATAACAATTTCAAGTTGCCGCTTGAGTTTCACATTAGTTGAATCTCGCAATTTATTGAGTTCATTAGTTGAATCTCACAATTTGTTGAATCTCACAATTTGTTGAAACTCACAATTTGTTGAATCTCACATTTTGTTGAATCTCACAATTTGTTAAATCTCACATTTGTTGAATCTCTCAATAAATTGAATGTAACAATGTTTACCTTATTTAAGTTTACTAATTGTTTGAATCTACCATGTCTGTTTCGTGTCTTTCTTCTCCAGCAAAAGGACGAGGAGTATTACAGAAACTATCTGCCTATATTAGAAATCCCTTCTATTGTTAAGTATATTCCAGAGAAATGGCACCGGGTTCCTCAACGGCAGGCTCAAAGTGACAAGTCATACAATATTGTAATGGGTGATAAATGTTTCCGTGGCATTATAGGAACTTTCAGTCACGATGGCAGGTAACGTTTTGTATGTTTTTGCGTATTAATTTTTGTCAGACGGTACAAGTAAATTATCAATAATTTAACCGACTCATGCATTAATGCCGGTGCTAGCTGTTGGTTTGTCGGAAATGTTTTCTGTTCCACTTTTCACATGAGACAGTGAGGAGCATTTTGTGTGATATTCACTGACCGGAAACGGAGTATTATGGGGTGACCCTTTGTCGTGAAGTTGAAACCACGACTAACGACTAACGAATAACCCATTCTTTAGATTATTTACAACCAAGCAGCCAATGAACCAACTCAATGTCAACACCATCTACGTAGTCAGAATGAAAATGCATTGTGCTATGATCTCCGTAAGCGGGTTGCCGTTATGCGGAAAAAGACCATGCCAGATGGGGTATCACGGGTGCAATGAATTCGACCCTCTAGACTTAAGTACTTTTATTATTTTAATATTATCTATCCCAAAAAGAAACCCCTAACCTGCACAGTTCGCAGCAATTGCACTAGCCATGCTGTCTTAATTCCTCAGGCTCAAGACACCCCTGCCATACACCGCAAGGTACTATATAGGCAGTAAATGACAGTTGACAGACAGCGAATCTATCTATCCATATTCAGTCGGGCGGCGCTTACCAAACCCGACACCCCACATTGTGCCAACGGCTTCGGGCGGAAGAGTGCAATTGGGAGGGTACTAGCCTTATCCTGGTGCGAGGAAATGCAACCCAAAGACAAAATAAGTCATGGCAGGGCAGACCAGGCCCTAAGCCTTGGTTGGCAGCTGGTCTAGGATCGAAGCTCCGACAGGCGGACAGTTAGAGCATTGCTTTGCTGATCCGGCAGCTTCTGCAGCTTGTCTTGTTCCAGATGTATAGGTGTTAACTTTCCTCTGGAGTGTACTAGGCAGGCAGAGAGAGGGATCATGCTGCATGAGCAACACATGGTTTCTTTATTTTAGCCAAGGCTTTGTGCTATGGAGAGGCAATAACTCCATACCTGGTCTTAACCGGTCTCGGAATCAAAGCGAGAGGCAACTGTTACGGGTTATAAGGCCTTGTCAGTTGGCGTAGACATGGGGCGCCACGCGTTGCCTCTGACGGTGGGAGACACCTACAGGTGTCACTGATCAGCTACCGCCCGCCTCAAGCTGGGCAGCTCCCGGCCAATTGGGTGCTGATCCGCCACAGCCTGCCTACTTCAATGGGTGCTTGGGGCTAGGACAAAATCTGAATCGCAGGCTGTAAAACCAATGCACTAGGTACTAATGAAAAGAATAATAAAAACCTCAAGCTACGGCTTGCAACCTGGAAGGTGAGAACCATGTGTCCAGGATTTTCCACTGACTTGACAAATATTGACGATGTGATAAAAACGGCTGTGATTGATGCTGAACTCAATCGTCTTAACATTGATATTGCTGGCCTGCAGGAGACTCGCCTCGCTGAGGAAGGGTCACTCAGGGAAAACAATTACACCTTTTTTTGGAAGGGAAGAGGGCAGGCAGAAAAAAAGGCAACACGGTGTGGGCTTTGCAGTGAAGAATTCGCTACTGGGAATGATTGATATCCCAGCTGGAGGTAATGAAAGATTATTATCACTGCGCTTGGCAACCTCTTGTGGATTTGCCACCATTCTCACTGCATATGCACCGACACTCACTTCCTCTGATGATGTGAAAGATACGTTCTATGAGCAGCTAGACTCGGCGATCAAGGCAGTTCCAAAATCCGACTACATTTATATGCTCGGTGATTTCAATGCTCGTGTGGGCAAGGACTCGAGTTCATGGCCAGTGTGCCTTGGAAAATACAACATCGGTCGCATGAATGATAATGGGCAAAGGCTGCTGGAGCATTGCACTAGAAATGACCTATGTATTACAAACTCCTTTTTTAAAACAAAAGAGATGCATAAGGTCACATGGAAACATCCAAGATCCAGCCATTGGCATCAGCTGGACTTCATTATCACACGGAGACAACATCTGAACCATACATCATTAACTCGAAGTTACCACAGTGCTGACTGTGATACAGATCATTCTTTGGTTGTTGCAAGGGTTAGACTGAGACCAAAGAGAATCTACACAGCTAAACACAAGTCTAGCCCCAGGATTAATATTATTAACACTCACGATCCTGGAAAGTGCTTTGAATTTCAACAGCAACTTGAGGACGCTTTCAATGATACATCAGAAAATTGTATAGTAAATGATAAATGGAGTAAACTTAAGGAAACTATTTATAAAACAGCGGTAGGGGTTTACGGCACTGTGGATCATAAGAGGCAGGACTGGTTTGCTGCAAACAGCCAGATACTGCAGCCCTTGATTGATAAAAAGAAGATAGCTCTCTTAAGAAACAAGGAAAGACCAACGCGTAACACTCTGAGTGAGCTGAAGCAAGCGAGGAAGGATGTACAAAAGGCTGCCAGGCAGTGTGCGAATGACTATTGGATCAAGTTATGTGAGTCCATTCAAATCGCAAGTGATAAGGGAAACATCAGTAAGCATGTATGAAGGGATAAAGAAAGCCTGTGGTCCAATGATCAAAAGAAGTGCACCGCTGAAAACCTTGACTGGAGAAATCATCACTGATAAGAAACAGCAGATGGATAGATGGGTCGAGCACTATTTAGAGCTTTACTCAAGTGAGACCAAGCTGGCGGATGATGCCCTCAACGCCATAGAGGCCCTGCCAACTCTTGACCACCTGGACACACTTCCCACTATAACAGAAGTTAAGTGTGCTATAAATGAGCTTGCATCTGGCAAGGCTCCAGGTAAGGATGGGATTCCAATAGAGGTGATCAGGAGTGGGCAAGACACCCTCGCTCTACAGATCCACCAGCTAATAGAGCTATGCTGGCGAGAAGGACAAGTCCCATAGGATTTCAAAGATTCAAACATCATAACGCTGTACAAGAACAAGGGAGATCGGAGCGACTGCAACAACTATAGGGGTATCTCACTTCTGTGTATTGTTGGGAAAGTATTTGCCAGAATTGTCCTGCGCAGACTTCAAGTCCTGGGAGATCAAGTCTACCCCGAATCACAGTGCGGCTTCCGTCAGAACCGGTCTACCATTGATATGATATTCTCATTGCGACAGATGCAAGAAAAATGCCGGGAACAAAATCAGCCACTGTTTATTGCCTTCATCGACCTCACAAAGGCATTCGATTTGGTCAGTCGTGAGGGTCTGTTCAAAGCACTAAAGAAGATTGGCTGTCCACCAACTCTTCTGTCCATTGTGGAATCGTTCCACACAGGCATGAAGGGTATAATCAAGTTTGATGGCTCAACTTCAGAAGAGTTTGAAATCAAGAGTGGAGTTAAGCAAGGTTGTGTACTAGCCCCCACCCTCTTTGGGATATACTTTTCACTTCTACTGAAATATGCCTTTCGTGATCAGGATGACGGTATATACATTCACTCACGCTCAGATGGTGGCCTCTATAATGCTCAGAGATTGAAGGCCAAGACCAAAATTAGCAGGGTACTAATCAGAGAGTTGCTTTTTGCGGATGATGCTGCGATTACGACCCACTCTGAGGAAGAATTACAACATCTACTATCTGCATTCTCCAATGCTTGTTCTGAATTTGGTTTAACAATTAACAAAAAGAAGACACAGATTATGTCACAAGGTGCACATGGTGTACCATCAATCTTTATTGACGACGCCGAACTGGAGATAGTAGACCATTTTACATATCTTGGATCAGAGGTAAATAGCAAATTATCCCTCGATCAGGAAATCAACATCAGGATTGGCAAGGCAGCAACAACAATGAACATGTTAGCAAAAAGAGTCTGGGAGAACAGGAAGCTTACTGCCAAAACAAAAGTCCTCGTCTACCAAGCCTGTGTCCTTAGTACTCTTCTTTATGGCAGTGAAACCTGGACAACTTACTCACGCCAAAAGAAACGTTTAAACAGCTTTCATATGCGGTGTCTGCGAAGAATACTTGGTATTAAGTGGCAAGACAAAATCACAAATACTGAAGTATTGGAAAGATCAGGTTGTGTGACGGTGTATTCCATGCTCAGTCTTCGTAGGCTTAGATGGATAGGACATGTTAGGAGGATGGAGGATGGTAGAATACCAAAGGACATCTTTTTTGGTGAATTACAGACGGGTACACGTGTGTGTAAGCGGGACATGATTGATACAGGCATTGATAATGCACAATGGGAGCACGTCGCCGCTGAACGTGTTGCATGGAGGGCAACTATCAGAAATGGAATAAAGACAAAGGAGAAAATGATTGCAGATAAAGCACACACAGAGCGTGAGAGACGTAAGATGGTGCAAAATGGTGGAAATGACCATGTTTTCACATGCACATACTGTGGGCAAACATTTGCAGCAAGAATTGGCCTTACCAGCCACACTCGCCACCGCCATGGATCGTAGTTATTGCCATATGACAGTTATTAAGCCTTTTTGAAGCACAATGTACCAAACTATCGTCTGTCAAGACGGAAAGGTGCCAATGCAATGCAATATTCAGTATGTCTGGTGTCTCTGGTATGTTCCCCAGAAAGTCACCGCCATGTACAATCGCTGGTGATTGTTGGGAGATGATGGCAACTCAAGGAACCTCTGGTTACTTCACGACACATCAGCTTCTATATCTGTTATTTGGAGAGCACGTGAGTAGTTGATTCTGCCACTCTCTTTCTTCTTTTAGTTCCATATCCTTTACAGGACGTCACAGTCAACGCCAGTAATTTTTTCTGTTGTGATCTCTTGGCAATTTTACGTTCAGTAGTTTGTCATTGCGCCACTTTTACCCATCAGTATTTACTATATGTTTGCATTAGAGCGTGCGAAGTATGAACAACGGGGGAGTCCACTAAAGGAATATCAAGATCCGAGCAAAACACATAAACTAGTTAATAGTATTTTTAGAATGTATAGAAATACATGAGTGTAATGTTGCGAATTCCTTGGACTGCCATAGTAACTAACGAACTAATACCTGAAAGAGGCTAATGAAACTAGAACATTATATACAGCAGTAAGAAAGAGACAAACAGCTTTCTTTGGTCATGTACTGAGAAGAGAGAACATCGTGACGACAGAGGCAGACCAAGAGAAATCATTCTGGGTGGACTGTGATAGTGGTATGGAGGAATATCATCGGCAGAGGTGATCCAGAACATATAGCACCGAGATCTGTGGAGAGACATGAACACCTATGCTGGTAGATCATTTGATAATGAAGATGATAGAAATACAAACACTAATGAAGGATTACAAGACAGACAAACAGACAGACGGATTGACAGACAGACAGGCAGACGGACAGGCAGGCAGATAGGTAGGTATGATTTAGTTCTCTTTAATAATTACTATAAATCTGCTTTATGTTCTTTTAACGCACAGAGTGGCTGTGAGCAGAAACTAGGAGATCGATTGATTGAGAATACTGGAATGTCTCTCAGAGATTGGCAGCGTCATTTATGTGAACAAATCTACATTGATGCCACAATCCTAGAACACCAAATAACAGAAGAAGAGACAGCAGAAGATCTTTTCCTCGAACAAAGTAAGGTCATTGCGGGGAGGGCGGGGGGAGGAAGAGGGCAAAGGGGAACTGGCGAAGTAGATAGCCCTAAGCATGATCGGATGCGGGTTCGATTCCTGGGATGGTCGCTTGTCAAAGTAAGGGAAAGATTGATCACATATTCCTCCTCGCTCTTGACATACAAACTGTAATGGTGTATTAATTTCACAACACCATAGCAGGAAACTCCATCGGGACAATTTATTATTTAACTGTTTATACATTTATACATGGCTAGGCACTTGATGATGATGATGATGATGATGATGATGATGATGATGATGATGATGATGATGATGATGATTATGATGATGATGATGATGATGATGATGATGATGATGGTGATGATGATGATGATGATGATGATGGTGATGATGATGATGATAATGATGATGATGATGATGATGATGATGATGATGATGATGATGATGATGATGATGATGATGATGATGATGATGATGATGATGATGATGATGATGCACTTCTACATCTCCTCCTGTAGAATAGGGTGAAGTCTGTTGGCAACGAAAAACCGCAACCCCGTGGAGGAGAAATTACTAACATAGGACTAATTCTAGCCCCACGTTTAGTAAATATGCGCAGTAGTACAGTGATTTTTGATGAAAATATGTATCATCATCATCATCTTCTACTATTGCCGTCAAGCGTCGTGGGGAGGAATAATTGACTTTGCAACGCGCGATGGGTGACATTGGATAGTGTTATTTCATGTGATTGTACAGTGTCTTTGATGTCGTCAATCCATTTTCAACTCGGGCGTCCTCTTGCTCTCGTATTATATCTTCTTTGACGTAGCATCAGTGCTGGTAGTTGATGGTATTGCATTCTAATGAGATGACCGAATCATTTGATCTTCTAAATTTCAGTATGTGAGATACAAGATATTCCCATTGTCTGTATGATAACATAATGTCTTATTCAGTCTCGAATAGTTAAGATGGCAGCTCTTCCCATGCATCTCAACTCGTAGATGTTGATTTTGCACAAATGTGATTTGGATAATGTCCAAGTTTGACATTGGAAGCATAGGGTTGGTGTTAATGTGCAATTTATTATCTGTCGTTGTGTGGACATGGGTACATTTGGATTTTTCAGTATAGGTGATAGTTGATATATAAGCGAACTTGTTTATTGATATTTGATTTCAATTTATGTATCTCTTTCGGCATCTTCTGTGATCATACTTCTAAGATATTTAAATTCTTTAAATTATATCAAAGGTGTACAATTCGTCAGTATATTTATTGGATAAGGAGCTCTACTCACCCTCATTAATAAAGCTTTGGTTATATTTATATTTTTATTGTATCTGTCGCATGTTGAACTCAGCTTATTAATATGATTCGTCGCTGTGAAATAATTAAAAGCTAATTTGTTGCAATTGGATCTGTGGTTTCGTCTAAAGTAAAGATATCAAAATTTTCTGCATCTGTTCTGTCAACGCTTGCTTCCTTGGATATTCTGTATATGTAGATGTCAAATAGCATGGGGTAGAGCACACACTGTATTGACTGTGAACATATCTGATATACCTTCTTTCTGCACACTGACTCGAGTGCTACATAGCCGTTATGTTTGTTGGTAATTTTCCCTGCATCCCGTAGCCTTCAAGAATGATCCATTATATATATATATATATATATATATATATATATATATATATATATATATATATATATATATATATATATATATATATATATATATATATATATATATGCTCTGTCAAAATCGATTTCTTAATCTACAAATACAATATTTTGCTGGTCAATTTATGTGATGTTTTTTTTTTTTACATATTTGTCTTAATGTGAATAGTGTATTTCTTACCTTTCCCCAAACCAAATTCTACTTTGCCTAACATTTGTTCTACTATTATGTATATTAATGTCCAACGGGAAAGACATAATTAAGGTGTGAGTACACGAGAGCGGGCATAAAGTGAAGTGACACGGAAAGAGAATGAAACAGTGAACATGTGAAATAATTATTTTAAGCTGTAATATCTGTAGCGGTATTAATGCTGTAGGCTAATTAATTTTTAATGACTATTATAGTAGTATTTGCAGAGCTGGGTTGTCAAAATTGTGCATCTTAGTTCTATACTAAGAAAGAGCATTCTAAATATATGTAATCCTACCAGGTGCACTTTGTGGGGTGCTGGGGTTCGAGAATTTCTTCAACGAGACCTGGATTCGGATGGTTTTAGGTTGGCAACATGCAAGAGGATGTTTTATCCGTGCTTTTCAAAAGATACAAGATGAAGAAATGTATTCACTCGAAACAGAAATGTCCGGGGTAAATGATACATTGTAAGTTGTTATCTGTTTGTGTATCTTCTCTTCTTCTTCTTCCTCCTCCTCCTCCTCCTCCTCATCCTCCTCCTCTTTCTTCTTCTTCTTCTTCTTCTTCTTCTTCTTCTTCTTCTTCTTCTTCTTCTTCTGCTGCCGCTGCTGTGTGTCGGGTATTAGTCAGATATGACTGAGCTACCGTATGACAGTAGACGGTACCACCTGCTTTCTGTTAGCACCGAATGTTGGGCGGCGCTTACCAAACCCGACACCCCACATTGTGCCAACGGCTTTGGGCGGAAGAGCGCAATTGGGAGGATACAAGCCTTATCCTGGTGCGAGGAAATGCAACCTAAAGAGGTGGAGAACTAGCGGGCGTTGCCATTTCTGAAGTCAGAAACTTCACCACTGTGTAACAAAGATTTCTACTCAATTTTGAGCTAAATGACTGTTCGTTTTCAATAAATTCGAAATAAAGAAGTCTATCACGTGTAAATTTCTGCTGCATCAGACGATTAATCAACCCCTGACATTTAGTTAAGTTTGTGCACCATCGTCTCATTGTACTTTGTATCATTATACAGAAATCTGTTCTTGATCATTTGCACATCTGAAGATTTATACATTTGAAAATTGTCTAATAAAGACGATGAATAAGCCAGTCGACCTGTTCTATCAATGGCAGCGATGTCTGCATGTCCCGGCACATGGAGCATCTGTTGCATCTTTACCCCAGGACATGCTGGTGTGGTGGGAAACGAGCAGGCGGACATACTGGCTTGCGTCTGCACCGTTGGGTGTTTATCGTTGCATGATTAAATCAGGCGTGGTAAGGACATGTTGGGATCATTTGTATAGTGTGGAAGAAGAGATAAATCATCATAGTCTGGAGAGAATGGTGCTTCAGGAAATGACAAGAGGATGTTGCCGACACTCAGAACACTCTGGGGAAAAGTTAGACCTACATATAATCAGACCGCAACCGGTTCCATTAGTATTGTGATTCTTCGCCGGCTGTTGCAGTTGAGGACGGAGCACGTATGGGAATATCCGGAGTGCTGTGTTGCCGGTTCTTGATTCGATTCAACTCAACTCAAGGCTCTTAATGCTCACCTTTGCTGTGTACAAATAAATAAATACGGTGACTTGAAATAATGTCAATATAATATTATATATTGTATTATAATCATGTATGTTGTATCTGTAACAGCAACAAAGTTACAGGTCGACGTTTACTGGCGGAAAGTATTATGAATGGTAAGTTACCTGTCGCTTATCAGCAATAAGTCACAATCACTAGTATCATAAAAAGAGTGCTGAAGCGGTATATAGAACCTGTTTTGTTGTATGGCAGTGAATAACTGAACGTACATGAACACATTTCGAAAAGCTTGGAAGCTATAGAGATGTGGTCCCTGAGACTGATGTCGCAAATTCATTGGACTGCCAGAGTAACAAAAACTGACTGCCTGGAAGAGGCTAATGAAACTGTACAATTATAAGAAAGAGACGAACAGCGTGTTGTGGTCATATAGTGAGAAGAGATGCGTTGGGAAACATCGTGACGACTGAAACTATCAGTGGGAGAAGAAGCAGAGGCGGACAACAAGAAATGACCCTGGATGGACTGAGACGGCCGCATAAAGGAATATCATCAGCAGAGTTGATCCAGAACACCAAGGACCGAGACCCGTGGAGAGACATGAACTCCTACGCCAGCCGGCAGGGCATGTGATAATGAATAATGTGGCCAAAATGTTGACTACCTCTTTATTATTGTTGATAGTTATTTGTCTGTGTGTCTTATCCTCTTTCAATACATGTTTATTGCAAAATTTTGGTATAGGGTGTATATTTAATGACTGTGCAGTGTTTGAAAATATTGCCGGTCTAAGGTTTGTATTCACCCTCTCTAAGCTTCATGCAACATAATATGTAGATATCAGCATCCCTTTGTGAAACCACATTTCTATGATTCCAATGTTATTATTTATTCTTCCCCAGTTGTATAGAACTCACAACCATATATTAAAATTGATTTTAACTAACATGTAAACATTATTTTTCCTTATTACATAAATAAATAATTTAATTTAACCAATAGATATAAATATTATACAAGTATACCCACCAACAACAATCAGTCGTGATGACTGCATTTTATTAATATACTTGTCTGTGCTGTTGCTACATATGTCTGCACTATTTCGATGTCATCTTCTGTACTGGTACTTTTGCTACATATGTCTGCAGTATATTGATATCCTCTTCTGTGCTGTTGCTATATCATCATTATCAAGTGCCATACCAGCTGGCGTAGGTGTTCATGACTCTCCACAGATCAAGGGCATTTCTCTTGTCTGCCTTTGCCTCTCTTCCCCTCGATCTTTCCAGTTGTCACGATGTTCTCCAATGTCTTTCTTCTCATCACATGACCAAAGAAAGCTGTTTGCCTCTTTCTTATGCAATGTTCTAGTTTCATTAGATGTTTCAGTTACTTTGGCAGTCCAAGAAACTCGCAACATCTGTCTCATCTCTCTGTTGCTTCTAAGTTCTTCTAATTTGTTCATTTACATTCCAAGATTGACTGCCATTATAGCAAAACATGTTCTATATAGCACTTCAGCACTCTCTTTCTTACATTCAACGATGGTGACTTATTGCATAAGATACTCTTCATTTTCTTAAATGCAGCTTGTGCTTGCCCTATTCTACTCTTAATCTCTGTTTGGCATCTTCCATCTGATGTTATAAATGCCCCTAGGTATTTAAAATTATCCACTTGGTTAAGGATTTTCCCGTCAATTTCCATTTCACATTTTAGTGTCACCTTTTACTTTGATATCACCATTGTTACTGTTTTCTTGCTATTCAAGGACAGTCCTTTCTTGGCATTCTCTGTTGATACAATGTCTAACAATAGTTGTAGATCTTTTGCATAATTCACTATATATGAGTGCATTACAATGATACCCTCTTCTGCATTGTATACTGTTGCTACATATGATTGCATTATATTGATATCCTCTTCTGTACTGTTGCTACATGTGTCTACATTATATTGATATCCTCCTCTCATGTGTGCTGTTGCTACATATCATCATCCTTCAGTGCCTTGTCGACTGGCGTGAGCGCTCATGTCTGTCCACAAATTGTGATCTCCGACGGCATGGATCAATTCGTGTGTGGACTCCCTTTAGTGACATGATACAAGACTGTCTTCCTCTATCTCTCTTTCCGCAAATCTTTCCAGTTTTTGTTTTCTCACAATGTGGCCCAAACAAAACCGATGATTGCTTCTTTCTGATGTTTGTGATAAGATGTCTTGACTTGGCTTCCCTAAAAATGTCCATATTGCTCATTTCGGCTGTCCAATTGCTTTTCAGCATTCTTCTATAAAACCACAACTCCAAGGCTTCCGGCATTGTTTCGCCTATTTACTAATTGTCCGGGATTCACATCCGTATGGTACAATTGGTTCTATGTAACATGCATTATAATGTTGCATACTGGTGCTACATATACGTGCATTATATTGATATACAGAACTTTAGCCGTGGAGTATCACTTACAATACTCTTATTTCAGTGTGCTTACAATCATTTAAGTGCGTTTGAACTCTGCTGACCCAAACCGTGTCTTAATATATTTCCTTCACAGGTGACTGTTTATCACACAAAACTGGAGTCGGTGCAGCTGCCCTTGGAACGTACCTTCGATACCTGGTTTCAGAACTGTACATCAAAATATAGATCAAACAGCTCCTATGCACCTCCACTTGAGAACATCGGGATACAATGAGATAGGTCGACCCAGGAAGAGATGGCTACCTGAATTAAAAGAGTCTCATCTCATCTCATCATGTTCCTCTTGTACCTTGCGGTGTCGAGGTGAAGTATAAACTTCGTGAGAGTGCCCGGTTATGGGCTTCGTATATCGACATTCCCATGGATTCTGTTATTCCCTCAGTCCAACGTTTACGTGGTCGGCCTCTTCCTCTATTTCCATCTAGTCTGTACATCATTGCTTGTTGTGGCATGCTGTTGACTGGTAGCCTACTTGCATGGCCAAACCATTTGACTTGCTGCTTTCTAATAAAATCTAGAGCAGCTTTAACCCCTACTTTAGTCCTGATTTATACTTCTTGGTTTTTCTACGAGCAGTATGAAGATCCCCTGCCGGCTTGCTAGGCCAGTCGCAGGTTTAGGACACTAATCTGACCACAGGGAGTCCATCCCCTATGGCGAACCATAGCCCCGTTAGCCCATGACCTCGCGGTCATGGTTGCCCGGTCTGCACCACTTGGAGGTGGGGGTTGACTTGTGTAGTCTGCGGGTCATCGGCAGGCTACTAATTTTCGCTCTTCACCCCTCCTGGGAGAGGCTAGCCGATCCTAACCCTGCTGGCTGCAGGGCCAGGCGCATTCCACACCTTACAGACCGATACAGAATTAAAAGAGTTACTGAAGAAATTAGATATGAGAAGCAAAGAGACAAGGGAAAACATAAAACTGCATTCACTTCCTCTCCGAGACGCTTCACAACAAACTCAAGACACAAGAAGAAAATGAAGACACCAACATATTGCTGGGTCAAGTTAACACCCTAATTATGGGAGGTGGATTTCAAGCACCATAAGGTTCAGTTGAGTCAGGAACCGACGTCACAGCACTCGGGTCATTTCTATACGTGTTCCGTCCTCATATGCAACAGCCAGCGAAGAGTTCCAAAAATAATGGTACTAACATCATTTTTTTTTTGCTGCCTTACCAATCCTGATGTTGATTTCCTAATCTAGGGATAATTTTCTATTTACCTCTTACCCTAGATATGTAAAATGGTCTACTAACTCCAGTTCGGTGTCGTCAATAAAGATTGTGCACCTTGTGACATAATCTGCGTCTTCTTTTTGCTAATTGTTAAACCAAATTCAGAACAAGCATTAGAGAATGCAGATAGTAGACATTGTAATTCTTCCTTAGAGTGAGTCGTAATTGCAGCATCATTTGCGAACAACTCTCTAATCAGTACCCTTTTAATTTTGATCTTGGCCTTCAATCTCTGAGCAGTTTAGAGGCCGCCATCTGAGCCTGAGTTAATGTATATACCACCATCCTGATCACGAAAGACATATTTCAGTAGAAGTGAAAAGTATATCCCAAAGAGGGTGGGGGATAGTACACAACCTTGCTTAACTCCACTCTTGATTTCAAACTCTTCTGAAGTTGCACCATCAAAGTTGATTATACCTTTCATGCCTGTGTGGAACGATTCCACAGTGGACAGAAAAGCTGGTAGGCAGCCAATCTTCTATAGTGTCTTGAACAGACCCTCACGACTGACCAAATTAAATGCACTTGTGAGATCGATGAAGGCATAAAAGTTGGTGGATTCTGTTCATGGCACTTTTCTTGCATTTGTCGCAATGATAATATCATATCAATGGTAGACCGGTTCTGTCGGAAGCCACACTGTGATTCGTGGTAGACTTGACTCCTAGGACTTGAAGTATGCGCAGAACAATTCTGGCAAATACTATCCCAACAATACATAGAAGTGAGATACCCCTATAGTTGTTACAGTCACTTCGATCCCCCTCGTTCTTGTACAGTGTTATAATTCTTGAATCTTTGAAATCCTGTGGGACTTGTCCTTCTCACCAGCATAGCTCTATTAGCTAGTGGATCTGTAGAGTGAGTGTGTCTTGCCCACTCCTGATAACCTATATTGGAATCTCACCCTTGCCTGAAGTCTTGTCAGATGCGAGTTCATTAATAGTAATAGCACTCTTAATTTCAGTTATGGTTGGAAGTGTGTCCATGTGGTCAAGAGTTGGCAGGGCCAATAGCACCAATAGCAGTCTGATAATATGTCCGTCTGGCCTTTGCTCAAGGTTTTGAGTGTCGACCATTTCCTCGGGTCACTCCCTGCAGCGCCGTTCTCTCCAAGTCGTGATGAACTACCAGTTCTTCGGAACTATACACACCATTCCGAAGGGCCCCGACCATATTTGCCTTATCATGCACCACAGAATAAATAAAGTGTGCCAACCAGAAACAATTCACAATATCAAACAATACTGATTCCAGACAATGGAAAGATTTTAAACATTAAGCTGTTGTACACAATGAGCTACCTGAGATAAAATTAAATTTTAAGGCAACAGGAATTACGGTAATTTCCAAGAAAACAACGGCATCACAATGTAACATCAGGGTACATGGGTACATTCTTAAACAGGTGAATCAGTACACCTTTCTTGAAACATTTGCACGTTTCTTCCCATGAAGACTAGATGCCAACGTGCATAGTTTGGTATATCTTGTACCAAGCTTCTCAACATGCGTTTGTTAACTGTTTTATTTAAATCTTCGTGTTCTGCTAAGTTGTAACACGTTCCATTTCAAACATCGACCTACTACCTGCCTTCCTACCTACCTACCTACCTACCTATCTACCTGCCTGCCTGCCTGCCTACCTACCTACCTAGCTGTCTGTCTGTCTGTCTGTCTGTCATTCTGTCTGCCCATCCATTCTTTCATCCGTCCGTCTGTCTACTATCTAAACTCCCTGCCTGCCTGCCTTGCCTCAACCTTTCAAACTGGCTCTTTGATACTACCAGGAGACCCAAACCATACTCAATGACATAAATTATTAACTGCTGAAAGAGCCTTATTTAAAGCATTATCTGCTCTACCCTGGATTCTGCCAACCCCCTCAAAGCATTAAGTCCCCTACCAGCCTTCACCACCAATGCCTCCACATGATCTTTAAAAGACATACACCCGTAGAAGATGATACCCAAGTATATCAGTTCACTCTCTCCAATAAGAGGACATCCATGACATATAATAGGATATCTGCCTTCACAATCCGGTTATATAGGGAGTACCACACAACCGATGCCTTCTCTGGATTTATATCGGCTCCTGCGTCCCTGCACACCTCCATCGAGTTGGGAATTGTTACAAAATTGAACTGATGAACACAGCCTTGAATGGGAACCACGAAATGTTTCAAGAAGTACCGACATGATAGGAGGTTTCCGTAAGGAATCGGTTACGTTGCTTACCTCGCACTCCGAGGTAGTGTGTTCGATTCCTAGCTATGTCGTTCGGTTCACGAGTGCAATTTTCTCAGAAGACTCCTGGGGGATCCGTCGCTAGAGCTAAGAAGTTCGTGTTTTATGCGACGCTTTCGGTAGACCGATCCATACGGGATAAAACCCGGCGCACAGGTGCAATGAAATCGACCATCTTGCCTTGTAGATCTTTTAGGACGTGGCATTAACAATGTCACCCATCAAGTGTCGATTGGGTTTTTTTTTTTTTTTATGAGGCAAGCGCCATAACACAATTCGCCTCGCGGCGAAGGAAAGGATCCTTTAATATATTTTTTTAAATTGCATGTCGGTTGCAGGACGTTGTGACCAACCCCAGATTAATTTTATAGGTAATTGTACGTTGTCATTGCTTCCGGAACAAGAAGTCACCGTTTAAATCTAACTGATATAGGGAAATATCCCACAACCCCGCAGTAAGTGAACCGGAAGTTTAAGTGCGTACTCTCTTAACCTTTCGCGTTAGCGTAGTGCCTTATTCTCGCCTGGCGCGGCCTTTGGCAGACTTTACAAGAATGTGTGGGACAGAAATGGAATAAGCCTGCAAACAAAGCTGAAAGTCTACAAAGTATTCGTATTATCCACACTGCTATATGCTTATGAAACCTGGACTGTTTACCAGAGACACACTAGGAAATTAAACCACTTCCACACAGGTCTGTCTTAGGAAGCTATTGAAGACAAGGCAAGGCAAGATCCCTGACACTGAAGTCCTAGAAAAAGCGTCTAAGCCCAGTATCCACACTCTACTAATGAAGAATCGGATTCGCTGGGCTGGTCACTTAACTCGCATGTCAGAATTTTTTTTTTTTTTTACGGCGAGCTGCGTTGTGGTAAACGCTCCCAAAGCGCTCAGAGAAAACGCTTTAAAGACACTCTGAAAATCTCACTGAAAGCTTTTGGAATTCATCATGACACCTAGGACCGAAATTCGTGGCGTATATCATTACGCAAGGGTGCATTCACTTGTGAAGCAACCGGACTGCAAGAACTGTGAAGAAAAGACTTGACAGAAAAACCACTTCAGGAGTTCGCCCTCCTGGAACGTCAAGCATTCTTTGTCCACATTGTCAAAGAACATTTCGAGCCAAAATAGGCCTTTTCCGCCATCTTAGAACTCGGGGCTCCATACTTTCAACCCCACTGGATGAAATGAATAGTCATCATCATTCTTGATGGACAAACAACACAACACAAACACCATACTCCTCTGTCAGCTCGATGGTCTTGGGTTCGAACCGCATCTGGGCAAATTCGGTTTGTTTAATTGACCTGGTCGACGCAGCCTATAATGGATACCAAGAAACGTCTTGGAAATTAAAGGTGACCTTTGTGATACGGAATGGCTCATCTCGCTTCAGAGGCCATAGATTGCAAGAATTGTATGGATGTTTTTTTTTTTTTGCCCTGGCCATGCGGGAGTGAGAGTTGAATGAACAGACTGATAGGCTGGTAGGGAATGCAACTCTTGGTGGTAGGTTACATATGGACAAGGGAGAGGGGGTCATGCGCCTGTGGGACCAGGTGGAGAAGCCGGGGGAACAGACTGAGAACCCGTATGTGGAAAGAATGAGATTGTGGGGGACTAGCAGGAGTTCTGGAAGAATCTCAAAACTGAGAGGGAAGACCAGAAGATCTTTCAAACAGATATCGGTGGGAACGAATAGTGGTGTAACTCTTCGCTGGCTGTTGAAAGAGGGTACGGAGCGCGTATGGAAATGTCTTGAGTGCAGTGATGTCAGTTCTTAGCTCAACTCAACTCAACTTAGAATCAACATTTAGTTTTCCATGGCAAACCCATAGATGCTCAGCAATGCGTTCAGCAATTTGCCATTGCTTTCTGAAAGAGAAGTCAACGCTAGAGTCCTACTGATCAGTGTTTGGAGTGAACCCCCTACCTCACCGTCAGCGCACATAAAATCCTCACCATGTCAATGTTTCTGTTGAATAGTGTGTTGTCTTATGTTTATCTACTTTCGAGTCGCGCTCTCTATCTTAAAGGGAGTTAATGCCGTAAAACCGACTTCTTTAGCCTACACGAAAACCTGTCTTATTCTTAAACAAGTGAATCGGTACAACTATCTCGGAGCAGTCATAACATCTGATGGGAGGTGTCTTGAAGAGATTAGAACAAGACTAGAGAATGTAGCCTTTTGCGAGATGGAAAACATGCTGACCAATAAAAAGATGTCAATTGCCACGAGAAAAAGAGTGTTGAAGTGCTACATAAAACCTGTGCTTTGTTATGGATGTGAAGCGTGGACAATGAGCAGACCATCTGAAATACATCTTAAGTATGTGACAATGTGGTTTCTAAGGAAAATGCAAACAGTACCATGGACAGATAGAAAAACTAATAACCAAGTCTTACAAGATACTAATAAAAACCGTTAACTGATAAGATAAATTAGGCGTAGACAGTCAAACATTTTTGGACACGTCATGAGAAGAAATAAATTGGAGAAGTTGGTGACAACTGACAAGATTGAGGGGGAAGAACAAGGGAGAGGCAGGGAAGTAAATACCTGGATGGCTTGGCCGCGTGGCATAATCGAGACAGGAACTCAGAACTGATCCACAACTCTGGTGATCGTGTGGGATGGCGAAACATGACCGCCCACGTTTATCGGTGTGACACATGATGATGCTGATGATGATGATTAACCCCTTTCGGCCTCGCTTACCTACTAGCTGTGTCTCTTCTCTGGTGCGTTGTCTTATATTCACATACTTTCATCTCGACGGCTGTAGTTTAAACGGGGTGTAAAGACGGAAGTTCGATTTCAATGCTCCTGGTTTTAAAATACATGGCGTGGTCTTTTTCCGCAGAAAGCACCGCACAATGAACGAACTCCATAGCTCCAGCCACGTCCAGCAGGAGTCTCAGGGGGGAGGGGGGGGGGGGAATTGCACTCGTGAACCGCATGACGAATTCTGAAATCGAATCCACAACCTTCGGAGCGCGAGGGAGGTGGCTTGTCCTCGCTGCCACGGAGGACACACATCACACACACACACACACACACACACACACACACACACACACACACACACATACAGATTGTGAGAACTGTATAGATTTATTTTGCCGGGGCCATGCGGGAGTGCGGGGTGAATGAGCAGGCTGATAGACTGGCAGGGAATGCACATTATGGTGGTAGAATATTTATGGACAAGGGGGAGGTGGTTGGGAGCCTGTGGTGTCAGGTGGAGAAGGTGGAGGAACAGATTGAGAACCCGTATTTGGAATGAATGAGATTGCGAGGGATTGGCAGGGGTTCTGGTAGAATCTCAAAACTGAGAGGGACGACCAGGAGAATTTTAATCAGAAAGTGGTTGGAACTTCTTCTTCTTTCGTTCGCCTAAATTATTAGTGGTGTGACTCTTCGCTGGCTGTTGATCGAGGGAACGGAAAGCGTGTGTCCTGCGAATGTCCTGAGTGCAGTGATGTTATTTCTTAGCTAAACTCAATACACACGCACCTCTGTAGTTACAGACTTGTAGAGAGAAAAGAATTATAACTTGTTGGAAATCACTTTAGGATAACGAAACAGCATGTGAAATAACTTCGCAATGATTGATTCAGACTCACAGAAGAGAAGGCAATAAGGAGAGGTGTTGTAGCAGTTTCTAGCAGTATCTTTCTTACCTGGTCTCCGTGGAGGAATTGTGGGATACGGGTTCTTGACCACAGCGTCGTTAGCAATCCAACATGACGGTTGTTTACATTCCGTGGTCTTATTTACATAAATGAAAGCTATCCAACGTTGGGTTGCAGTTATTTCTCACAGTATCAATGTTATCCGTTTAAGTAATTAGTAAATTAAATTAGTTAATACCTTTTAACGGAAATATTTATTTAGAGCCCAGTTACTAACGATATGTGAAGGCCAAACCATGGCATAGTTCTCACTGGAGTGTATTGTGGATTCTTTTCTAAAAAAATAAATAAATAAAATTATTATTTAGTTATTTAGCCTGCAAGTGACTAAGAAGTAAGAAGTGTAAGTGAACTATACTATACTTACTAGTATACATTGATAGAGGAAACTGAAACGTTCCATATTCTAACGGATGTGGATACTGAAGAGAGAAACTTCCATAGTTACGTAGAATTAATAATAAAGATATAAAAATTAAAATATTTTTTCTCGATGGGCCTCCCAGGCGGCATATCCATAATTAATTATAATCACTAATTATTAGGGGGCAATTCTAGAAGAAAATAAGCAAGCACACCCTACAACACTGGTGTACAACAAAATGTAGCCCAGGGACTAGAGCTACAGACAGGCATGTCTGAGGTAAGTTTAGTTGTCTCAATGAAGTAGTTACATTTAAGCACACCTGTTTCTTCTGTACATCGTAGAAAGCTGAATGTGTAAGATTTAATAATAATATCTGATAATACTTGATCACCAGATGGAGGAAGAGGCCGACCACATAAACAATGGACGGAGGGAATAGAAGAGTCCATGGGAATATCAATACATGAAGCCCATAAGTGGGCACTCTCCCACTGTTTATATTTTACCTTGACACCACAAGGTACAAAAGGAACCTGATGAGATGAGATGAGAATACTTGAACATGGGGGAGCTGTGGTTGAGAGGTGACGGTGTGGCTGAGAGGTGATGGTGTGGCACATGATGATGTATTACTGTGGATCTGTCTGTAAACCAAGAGTCCTATATTTGTACTAATGTAGGCCTAGTCCAGAAACCTCTTCCTGACTTAAAAGGCATAATCATAATGGGCAGAGCAATAATAAGAATGGGTGATTTTAAAGGGGTTTAAAAGCTGCAATCGTAAAATATAGATAGTTAATGTGTGAAATGTATGATTGATATGTGAAATATATAGTTAGCAGAGGTGTGTCAAAGAGTAAGCACAGACAAGTCACTGAAATTGTTCTGGCGACTACATAAAAGCATGAGTGGTGTAGTCAAGAATAAGAGCATTTCTGACTTCCAAGGTGCTGACCTCATCTGGCAGAGGACTGACGAGGACAAGGGCAAAGCCCTCTTTGAACGCTACCTTGAGCAGAGCAACCAGACAGACATGGGAGGCCGGAATCTGGCCAAGGAGGTCACCTCAGACAGATGCAAGGCCCAGAACACTTCGGATGAAGACACAGTGACAGTGAAAGAAATCAAGGCTGTGCTTCGACGATCAAAAAACAGTGCTCCAGGTCCTGATGGCATAAGATACGACGACATAAATAGGTGTACCGACAATGAGCTAGAGAAACTAGCAGACATGTACAACAACAGTATAGGGAGTGCTAGCATCAAGGAGGAATGGTTACACAGCTATCTGATTCCCTTGCCGAAGCCTGACAAAGACCACAAGAAAATTCAGGGATATCGAATTATAACCATGCAGAATACAATAGGCAAGCTGCTGGAGAAGGTAATTGCCAGGAAAATATCAAGCCAACTAGAGAGGCAAGGTGTTTTCCCACCTACCCTGGGTGGGTACCGTCCAAAAAGAGAAACCTGGACCAATGCAGCAGTCTTTGCCCACGATGTCTATGAAGGTTTCCACTCAGGCACTGAAACCGTTGCTGCAGCGATTGATCTTGAGGACGCATGCAACAGAGTACCACTGGATTTTTTAATGTTTCAGCTTCTTGAACTAAACGTAAGTCCATTCCTCCTTAGTTGGATCGCTGCAGCTCTCTTCCAACGGAAAGTAGATTTTAGATGTGGCAGTTGGACTTCGGAACCAACAACAATATATCCTGGCCTACCACAGGGATCACCATTATCTCCGGTACTGTTCAACGCCTACACAGTGAGAATCACCAGTGAGCAGATCACTGGACCTGGCAGGACATTGTCATATGCCGATGATGTTTTAGTGTATCGTCAGGGTAAGGATAGAGAGGAGGTTGCTGTGGAACTACAAACCGAACTCAATCGCATAAGTACTTGGTGTGATGAAGCTGGGGCAATGGTCAACCCAACAAAGGCAACAGTGACTTGGTTCTCGTTGAATAATCATATTGTCAACAATCCAACACCAACTGTAATGCTGTGTTCAGAGACGGTGGAAAGAACGCAGGCAATGAATTACCTGGGGATACGGTTTGATCGAAGCCTTGCTTATAATGTGCACATAGACCAGGTGATAACAAAGGCCAAGCGGGGTTTGGCAGCGATGCGGGTGATGGCGGCAGCAAACTGTGAGCAGCGCCATCTATGTCTTCTGTACGAGGGGCTGGTCATGTCTATTTTGGAGTATGCAATGGCAATCCTGACTGTCAGCCATAAGCAGATAGAAAGGATGGAAAGGATACAGAATGAAGCTATGCGCATTATTCTTGGATGTACAAGAGATACAGCATGCAGGGCGATGCGCTACCTTCTTGATTTTCCAACCATTGAAGAGAGAATGCAAGTTTGCAGGGCACGTGCCTACCTCAGAATTAACGCAAACACACAGCATCCACTGCATAGTGAAATTAGGAAGGTGAAGGGCAGCAGGTTAAAAAGAGGACGGTCGTGGATGGGTCAAGCCGAGGACATTCTTCAACAGGTGTGTTCACTTGAGGACTTAGAACCTGGCGAGGAGTGAGTGCAAGTGCCAACAGACTTCTGCACATCCTTTTCAGTTTGCATCCAACTAGATAGAAAATGCAGACAAGAAAATCCGGCTGCTGTTGATGCTGAAGTACAAGCGTTGATTTTCGAGAATTCGCTAGACAGTGACGCGGTCATCTACACAGATGGGTCGGTCGTCCGACATGTGAGAAGCTCATGGGCCTTTACAGCTCGGGCCGGAGGGAGAATTGTGAAGGAGGACTCTGGTGCTTTCACTGAAACCACAAGTAGCCTGACCATGGAAGTCATGGCAGTAAGTAAAGCAATAACATGGCTCGAGACACAGACATTCACTAGGGCTTGTTTCCTTAGCGACTCAATGAACATGATCAAGAGGATAGAGGAGGGGTCGATCCGAAGAGAATGGTTGCTGCCTCTGAAGCGGTCTCGGCTGGCAAAGATTAGTTTCATCTTCGTGCCAGGGCATGCGGGAGTACAAGGAAATGAGCGGGCTGACAAGCTCGCAGGTGAGGCTACTGTTGAGGGCGGACGCGCCATGGACCAGGCTGACATTCTGAATGCTCTACGAGAAGTGAGACTTTTGCAAGAACCAAGTGATGACTGTGAATCTACAACAATGGCCAGACTGCGAGAGCAGCAAATTAAAAGAGGGGTGGCCAAACAAGAACACTACGTAGGAAGCCAAAGAAGATTGATAAACCAACACAGAACTGGCGTTGTTATCCGCTACACGCTGCGGGATTTGCTGAGGAGGGGATCCGAGCACTTATGGACTGAATGGTCCGATGTGCAACGAAGATGATCTGTCGACTAACTAACTAACTATATATAGTTAATGTGTGAATTATATTGTTAATAAATTAAGTATATATTTAATATGAAAAGAAAGGCATAATGGGCAAAGCAATAAGAAGAATGGGTTATTTTAAAGGGGTTTAAGAGGTACAAAGGTATACCGTGTAATATATAGTTAATGTATGAAATGTATGATTAATATGTAAAATATATAGTTAATTTGTGAATTATGTCATTAATAAATTAAGTATGTAACTATATATTTAATGTGTGAAAGATATGGTTAATCTGTGAAATATAAGATGTATGAAATATATAGCTAATATATGAAATATATTGTTGATAAGTGGAATATATAATAATAGTTAATATGTGAAATATATTATGTGTGAAATATATAGTTAATGTGTGAAATATATTGTTAATATGTGAAATATATAGTTAATGTGTGAAATATATGGTTAATATGTTAAATATGTAGGTAATGTGTGAAATGTACGGTTAATATGTGAAATATACAGTTGCTGTATAACAGTGGTTCTCAACCTTTTAGGTCCTTGCACCCCTTCACCATATGTTCAGAATGTCATCCCCCCCCCCCCTCGTATTTCCTCCCTATAAATTCCCCCCCCCCCCCTTTTACACAGTATAAGTAAAAATGGAAGCTAAATTTAATAACAAATACAAGTCTTGACGTCTATATAAAACGTGATTTGCGGGTCTACTTACTTTATAAAACGAATTTCAGAAGTGTGAGAAGTACAGAACTGTAAAGTATGGAGGGAACAAAATATCAAGTAATCGGTTCTTGTATTAACGCAATCTTGAAATAATCTAAATTCCTTCCCTGGAAACCCTAAAATTCTCCCCTCGGTGGGGGAAGGGGGGGGGGGGGGGGGGATTTTCCCCACCGGTTGAGAATCACTGTTGTATAAAATATTTAACTAATGTGGAAAAAATAGTTAATGTGTGAAAATACTAGTAATGTATGAAAATGTTATTAATGTGTGAAATAAATAGTTAATGTGTAGAAGAAACAAGAGAGATCTAGTTCCTAAGACTAATGTTGCGAATATCTTGGACTACTAGAGTAACAAACAATGATTGCCAGATAAAGGCTAATGAAACTAGAACATTATATACAACAATAAGAAAGAGACAAACTTCTTTCTTTTGTCATGTGATGACAACAGAGGCATTGAAGAACATTGATATAGACGGAAAGAATCAATTGCGAAAAAAGGCATAGGCAGACTAAGAGAAATGATGCTGGATGGACTGAGACGGTGGCATGAAGGAATATCATCAACAGAGTTGATCCAGAACATCAAAGACCAAGATCTGTGGAAAGACATAATACCTGCCCCAGCTGGCAAGAGGCACATGATGATGAATGTGTGAAATATGTATTATTAATGCATGATATATGTATGTATTTAATGTGTGAAATATATAGTTAATGTGAAAAAGAGCACCAAGAAATGTCCTGGGACATAAATATAGCCTGCATGAGATTGACCAGCTCCACGACTCTGGTGATCAAGTGAGATGGCAGAACATGACCACCCATGCTTACCGGCATGGCTCATGATGGATGGATGGATGAGATTGACCACATCACCGACCGTGTGGCAAATGATTCTGGGGAAGAAATGGCGCTAGCATCATATAGGAAATATGCCTCAAGTAACATAAACAGATCCGTTCCTTTATTTACTATTCTTTATTAATGCCAGTCAGTATAAATTTATTTGTTAGTCTTCTGTATTCTAAACACAGTCCAAGTTGTCATTTTGTTACTGACATCTGTAACCACTTAAGATATTCATTCATTCATTCAGTAGCATGTCCTCGCTCCCATAACAACCTTCAGGAAAACTTCTTGGTCAATAGCAAGATATCCCACATCCGATACACCCATCTGGAGATCATCTGCCACATCCTGCATCCATTTTCTCTTTGGCCTTCCTCTTCCACTCTTCGTGGGCATATGCCCCTCCATTATTGTTCTCTGCAGACTTTCATGACGTTTCAGGTGACTAAAATATTTCATTTTCTTTGTTTTATCGTCTTTAGTAGCCAACCTTCTTCAATATCCAGATCTTGTCGTATGGATGCATTTGTTTTTTTCTATATCCAAGATATTCTTAGAACTCGTCTATAACATTTATATTCAAAGGCAGTTATGCGCTGTTCAGCTTGTTTAGTAAGTGTACTTAAGATAATATCTATCATTATTTGTCAAATAGAGGTCAGCATAGCTGAATGGATTAGAGCACTTGCTCTCAAACTTCCAGTGTGCTGATGCTAAGGTAGCGGGTTCAACCCCTACACCAGGCAGCTGGGCTAAAATGTTGAATTTTCATTCTTGACTTGGGGTAGTAAATTACAAGTACCTCAGAAGTCAAAGTGGATTCACCTGATTGTGAGGAACCCGTTAATAGGGAATGCTATTCCACACACAAAATCAATCCAGTGCACTCCGAGGTGGCAATTACTGAAAGTAGTAGCTTGTGTGTGGACTATGCTTGAGTTCAAAGCCAGCAAACAAACAAACAAACAAACATTAAGTCAATTCATCATCATCATCAAGTGCCTTGCCAGTTAAGTTATTGATCATGTCTCTCAACAACGTTCTTCCTCTACTACAGTGGTTCTCAACCTTTTTTGGCTCATGCCCCCCCCCCTTTACCGTATGTTCAGAACGTCATTCCCCCCCCATTTCGAATTTCCTCCCTATAAATCCCACCACCCTTACACAGTATACATAAAAATGGAAGCTAAATTTAATAACACATACTAGAACAAATCTAGACATCTACATAAAACGTGATTTGCGGGTCTACTTTTACGTTATAAAACAAATTTCATTAGGGCGAGAAGTACAGAACCGTAAAATTTAGAGGGAAAAACAATATCAAGTAACTGGTTCTTGTATTAATGCTATCTTGAAATAATCTTAATTCCCCCCCCCCCCCCCCACAGAAACCCTAAAATTCCCCCCAGGGGGGAGGGGAATTCCCCACCTGTTGAGAACCACTGCTCTACTAGTTCTGCATCTGTCTGCATCTCTCTCTCAATGCAAACACACACACACACACAAACAGAGACAGAAAGAGACAGAGAGAGATAATAGGTACTCAAATGTACTATATGCTACTTTCAGAACAATAACCAGACCAGCGTGACAAGGGATACTGATGTGTCTGACTTCCCAGTCGCCGCCATTGTTTGTCTTTCAGTTGGAGGTTACGTTATTCTAGTCATGATTTTTCTTATCATCAGACGTCTGATGGTGGTTTGTATTATTTGTGTCTCATCGTTAAAACTTAGCGAGTCTTATGTTTGTATGTAACAGTTTTTAACTCTAAATCTTAGTATACAATAAGCTGTCTGGGGTGCAGTCTGTTCAAGTGCAATCATTTGGAACATGGGAGGAGAAACTGTACAACAATGCCAATTTTATTGTTACTGATACAGTTCTTGCAATATTGCACAGATATAAGGGTACATGTGTAGTTACAAGCAACAAATAAGCTTGCTGGTATAGCATTAATGATTGCCATGAACTTCTTTATTTTTTGGAGTATTCTTTTTTTTAGTGAGGGTATATATAATCTTCTTATATATTAGCTATTACCCATACTGATACATCCAAATATACCTATGTCTACAAAACGACAGATACTAAAGGCATATTCACAGCAATCCTATGCTACCAGTATCAAACTTGGACATCATCCAAATCACACTTATATAAAATCAACACTTGCAAGATGAGATACATGGAAAGAGCTGCCAACTTAAATGCACAAGACCAAGTAATAAATGATGTTATTAGGCATAGACAGTTGGATCAGCACCTTTTGCCACATATATTGAAAGACAGAAGATCAAATGATTTGGCCATCTCGTTAGAATGCAACACCATCAACTACTAGCACTGGCCTTAGATCAAAGAAGATCTGATATGAGAACAATAGGATGCCCGAGAAGAAAATGGACTGACAACATCAAAGACACAATCACTCGGAATGAAAGTATACAGTGCCACCCATCTACACTGGAATGCCAACTATTCCCCTCCCCCTTTTCCTCATGATGCATGTTGACAAAAGTAAAAGATGATGATGATAATTGAATTCATGTACTATTGAAGTTCATAATGGCAAACTACTGAACGTAATCTTGCCTAGCAAGCTGAAAAATGCTGGCGCTGACTGCAACGTCCTGTAAGGGATATGCAACATACAAAAAAAAATTGTATTGAAGTTTATATTGTACTGAAGTTCATATATTATTTAAGTTAATATATTACTGGAGTTATATAATATTAATGTTTATAAACTATTAAAGTATATATACTACTAAAGTTGATATAATTTTGAAATTTATATACTACTGAATTCATATTATATTCAAGGTTACAAGTCAGTTATTTCACAGTTATTCTGTTTTTTCCAAAACTTTAATGGGTTAATTGATATTCATAAACAACAATGGGGATTTAACTGTTCAACAGGAGCAAACAGAGACCAACCATTGCAATGCAGAGATTAGACAGTGTTAAGAACCTATGGCACAACATCAGCAAATAAGTAACATGTTAGAGAATAAGTATCTTTCCTGTTGCAACAAACAAATGTGATTATTGGACTGCCTTCCAATCACTACGCTCAAATGTGATAGAAATGTTCTTAGAATATCTAAGACTAAGAAGAAGACAAATATTCATATTGATTTTGCATAGGTATGATTTGGATTAACTCAGTAGTATATGAATTTCATCTCATCTCATATTGTTCCTCTTGTACCTTGCGGTGTCGAGATGAAGTATACACAGTGGGAGAGTGCCCGCTTATGGGCTTCAAGTATTGAAATTCCCATGGATTCTACTATTCCACCTGTCCATCGTTTACATGGTCGGCCTCTTCTTCTGCTTACATTTGGTCTATATATCATTGCTTGTTGTGGTATACTATTTGTCGATAACCTAGTTACATGGCCAAACAATTTGACTTGCTGCCTTCTAATAAAATCTAACGCTGCTATAACCCAAACTTTAGTCCTGATTTCTTTATTTCTGATTTTCTCCCTTCTTGATCCGATTATACTTTTTTAGTTTTTCTACGAGCAGTATATGAATTTCATTAGTATATAATATATGGAAACTCGAAGAGAAACACAAAATCCTGCACCAAACATAGGAAAGCGTTCTTCAAATGTTAGCCAATCTTTATTCTAATCTTTACCACTAATATTTTCTACCAAATGCAAGCTGTCTTATGCAACAAAAGTTTTTTCCCCAATTCAGTCAAAAGGAATGTTTCAGTACAGTTGCTGCAGTCCTGAAAGTGTACCTGCTTGTTGTGTTTGCAAGAAGCTTGAGGAAGTGTGCCAGTCTTTCTGCTGCTGTTGCTGTAGGGAAGGATGTTTGGCAACAATGTGTGGCATGGACAAGGTCAGATATTGGTTTTATTTTTCCACTTTTCTAAGTCATTTATGTTCAAGTGAATCTGTACAATTATCTTAGAAATGTCATAACATATGATGGAAGATGCTTTGTAGAGGTTAGGACAAGAATTGTCATTGCAAATGGAACCTTTTGCAAGATGGAAAATATATTCATCAATAAAATGCTGTAAACTGCTGTGAGAAAAAGAGTGCTAAAGTGCTATGTAGAACCTATATTGTTGTATGGATGTGAAACATTGACAATAAGCAGACATGTTGAGAAACATCTAATGGCAGTGGAAATGTGGTTTCTGAGGAAAATCCTAAGAATACCATGGATGGACAGAAAAATGAGAATACCATGGATGGTCCAAAGAACGAGAATACCATTGATGGACAGAAAAATTAGAATTCCGTGGATGAACAGAAAAATGAGAATACCATGGATGGAGAGAAAAATGAAAATACCATAGATAGACAGAAAAATGAATGAAGCAACATTCCAAGAAACAGATAAGAACCGTCAACTGATGAGAGCAATTAGACAAACACAGTCAAGATTATTTGGGGCAAGTTATGAGAAGAAATAAACTAGAGAACTGGCATGATTGAAGGAAAAAAAAAACAAGAGGAAGACAGGAAAGTAAATACCTGGATGGCTTGGCCACATGGCATGGACAAGAACACAGAGCTACACCACAGTTAAGCGATCATGTGAGATGGCGAAACACCCATCTTCTCTGGCAGGGCACATTATCATGATATGTGAAGAAATAAACTTAAAAGTTTAGTGGCAACTGGCAAACATGAAGGAAAAAGAGCAAAGGAAAAACAAAGATATATATTTGGATGAATTAACCACATGATATAATTGAGACAAGAACACAGACCTGATTGAAGACTCCAGTGACCGTGTAAGATGGCAAACCATAACTGCCCATACCTATCACCATGGCACATGATTATGAGGATACTTATAGTTCCAGCGGCCTGTTGGTTATAGCCTACCATTTGCCTGCCCATACCTATCACCATGGCACATGATTATGAGGATACTTATAGTTCCAGCGGCCTGTTGGTTATAGCCTACCATTTGCCTGCCCATACCTATCACCATGGCACATGATTATGAGGATACTTATAGTTCCAGCGGCCTGTTGGTTATAGCCTACCATTTGCCTGCCCATACCTATCACCATGGCACATGATTATGAGGATACTTATAGTTCCAGCGGCCTGTTGGTTATAGCCTACCATTTGCCTGCCCATACCTATCACCATGGCACATGATTATGAGGATACTTATAGTTCCAGCGGCCTGTTGGTTATAGCCTACCATTTGCCTGCCCATACCTATCACCATGGCACATGATTATGAAGATACTTATAGTTCCAGTGGCCTGTTGGTGTCAGAGCCTAGCTATGCAGCAACATCGTTACGGCACCCGGCGGACAAGAGTTGTCGGCTGGCAAGATTGCTACCTGACACGCGACCAGCGGTCAGGCTGACGACAGACGCACACAAGCCACGTGACCCCACCAGAGGCAGTGGGCAGTGTGCGTGATAGCTCAGACCGAGCTGGGACAGGAGACTGGAAGGACTGTGTGACGAGAGCAAGGCGTTTGTGTGAATCTCCGTGGTTGAAAGCCGAACGACTGATATCTTGAGCGTCAGACCTATGAGCTGTATTGTGGTTGTGAGTTATATATTGTAGATCGTTGTAATTATCGTTCTGTATTTAATGTGACAATAAATCCATAGAACTTGTGTTGCTGTGTCTTACGTCGAATCACGTTATACTTGTACTGTCTCACACGTGTTAGCCAACGAGCCGAATATAAGATCCTGACATGTGTGGACGTGGGTTGCTCGTCTTTGTTTAAGAACCTAATATATTTAGACGTGTGTTACTCGTCTTTGTTATTTAAAACTATAATTCTTGTTACGTGTAAAATTTGTCAAGGTTATAGTGATGTACATGTGATCGGAAAAGTCTCAGTGTGATCCATTACTACATTGTTTAAATATATGTTTAAAATCATTAGTAAATGTGCAGTACATATTGTTTGATCCTGTAAACGTGTAAAACATTTGTAATTCGTGAAACTTGTAACCGTTTGACCTTGTCAACATTGTGATTTTGTCGCCATTTTGACCTTGTCGCCATCTTGTAAACTTGATGTCTATGTCCTTACTGAATGTCATCTTGATGTAAGTGATGTGTCATCAATGTTATTGAGTGTTCAAATACAGATAGATTGTCTTTGTGTATTGAGTTTGTGGAACGCAAAAAGTTTTGGAAAGAGTGTAACTTCTGTTGAAAGAAACACTGTTGACGACAAATTTACGACATACAATTATATTCGACGCCATCCAAACCTAATCAACACTTAGTGACTTGCAGGCACACACCAACAAATAGACACTAACTTATTTCTCTCCAAAAACAAAGCAGGTTTTTGCGTACCATCCATAACCTTGCCGTAGAGGTCATTAGTGGTTCCGAAGTACGACCCTACAGTTTGCTAGCCCGTTTGTCCAACCGTTCTTCACCGTATCCAAGGGCACTTGAGTATATTTTTCTTTACTTTAACTTTACGTATGCATTAGTGGGCACGCATCGTATAGTCAAATCAATTGTAAATTGTTTTTCTACTAACCATTTACAACATATTTTGTGTGGTTGATTTTCATTGACGTATTTTCTCCATCATGTCGTCATTATTTGATTTCATCGATATGGGGTTAAAATTGAAATTACAAGGTGATGAATTAACAAAATGGAGTGAGAACAAATACGCAGAATACCTACTTGTTCAAGAAAAAGCTGCCGAACGCGATGAAAGAGCAGCAGAAAGAGCCTTGAAACAGGCAGAGATTGAAAACGCTGCCAAGCAAGCAGAGGCAGAAACAGCATTAAAGCAAGCTGAGATCGACAGTGAACTTAAGAAAGCAGAAATAGCAGCTCAGAGTAAGAGAGAAGAACTAGAATTACAGTTGAAAATGAAACAACTCGACACTGAGACTGCAATGAATAAAGAGTCAAAGAAATCTGAAAGACTGGAAAAAGAAAACCAGTATAAGAAGTATCAAGGTATCGTTCGTAACTATACCTCGGGTGACTGCATAGCAGCCTTTACCCAAAATTTTGAGACATTAATGGAACATTACCAAGTTCCACTTTCGGAATGGAATATTCTATATATGAGGAGTCTATCTGGGGAACCTCTTAAAGTCATTGAAACCATCCCCAAAGACCTCAGAAAAGAGTACCATTATATTAAATCTAAAATAATGGCACATTTCATGTTAGACGAGGCAGGGTACAGAGAACAATTCAGTAAACTGAGTCCAAAATCAACTCAAACGTTCTCTGACTACCTCTGTTTAGTCCGAGACATTTTCAGCAAATGGACTTCATCAGCCAAAATTAACAAAAATTATGATAAATTAGAAGATCTCATCATTCGAGATAAGGTCATTTCTTCTATCCCATCATCTTTTTCTAAGTTCTTACAGGAGAATGAATGCACAAGTGTGGAAGAAATGGAAAGACGTGGGTCGGCCTATTATACGGCAAATAAACAGTGTTTTGCCACTGAAGCTACTGACAGTAACTGGGTAGCAGCAGCCAACTATGAGAAAAACTATAGTAGGCAAAAACCAAACAGGCCTACCTCTGAAAAATTTAGACATTGTGTTCATTGTAAAATGTCTCACTATTTGAACGAGATGTGCGATAAAAACCCAGGGTACCAAACATACTTGCAAAATATGGTAAACAGACAAGACAGAGAACGTAAATCGTTCAAAAGTTTACGTAAATGTTTTCTCTGCAAGGCTTACGGTCACCATCGCATGGATTGTAGAGGCAGGCATATGACCAACAAAGCCAATGCCGCCTTGTTCGATAGCTCAGCGTCAGAAGACGAAAATCCAGAAAAACATCCTGTACATGCAGCACAGGCTTGTGATGTATTTAGTGCTAACAAATGTACTGTCTGTAATACCTTCTATGAAAATGGTATCTTAACATGCGGGCACGCCGTCCCTATTACCAATGAGGAAGCTAACTTGGTAATAGACTCAAAATCAGACTATGTACCATATTGTAATAATGTTATTAACATCACTCAACCTCATTCCTTATGTAAAGACATCAATACTCAACAAGAAGGTGAGGAGATGAACAAAACCTCAAGACTGTCGTTAGGAAAACTAACATTCCATGAAGGTTACATCAATGACACAGTATGCACATGTGTACGCGACACAGGGTCCTGTCTTATTGGTCTTCGAAAGACCCTAGCTGATCCCTAAAGACTACCTAGATGAGTACATCTATTGCAGAACTGTTTCAGGGACAGTAGAGAAATATCCCATGGCATGGGCCAATATAAAATCACCTTTCCTATCAGGCAGAGTAACTTGTGCTTTATTAGACAATCCATGTTGTGATTTATTAATTGGAAATGTATTAAATGTGACAGATTACACAGAGTCCAAACCTCACACAAGGCAAAAAGTTAACACCACAACAAATAATGCCTTAACTACCCCACTCATCATACAACAACATGATGAACAGACCAAGATACCACACCATACCAACGTGATTACCATCTCAGAACAAGAAGAAACAGAAACTGGTGTGTATCAGCACAAAGAAAAAGGTGCAGAAAACAAACAGTTCACAACAGCGAGGAAAGATCACAAATCATCATGGTATATACTATACCTCCTATACTCTCTGTCAACTACACACATAACCAAGTGCACACAGTGGATAGTTATACTTGCACTACTGATTGGAAATACAAAACAAATGTCTTCACAAACAGTTATATTTCCACATCATCATGACACAACACAGATGATATTACTCATGACAAACCAGCAGACTTTGTTACTTATGTCATTACTGTTGAACCAAATGTTGTTACTGCCACTCATAATCTCTATGTTAAATCAACTCATACGAATACCTATGCTGAACAATGTAAAACATCAGTCGGTGGAATTACTGACAAAAATCAGCAACAAATTACCCTACATATTGTGGAAAATATACACAAATTGCAAAAGATCATACAAACATGCACGATTACATTTCACAACTATACATGGTGTATTATTATTGTTTGAACTATTGAATGTATACACACATGTACGAGTGCAGGTTTGGAGATAGCACTCAAAATGATCTCAACATAAAATTTGAAAATCCTTTTGGAAGATTTTAACCGTAACCCACTTTATATCCTTAGATCCAGTAACTCCAGACTTGCCTTGTCTGCTATACGACTCCTCCTATCTGACATTCCTAATATCATTCACTATACTGACGACATCTGTGTCCATACAGAGACAACGACGGAACTATAACATTGACACCTGGACAGGACGTTCTACTACTACTACCTAGTATCAGACAGCACGGACTGACAGTGAAGCCTTCAAAGGTGAGCATGGCTTACCAAGAGATATCATTTTTGGGGTACAGAATATCCAATGGCTTTGTCATGACAGACAACAAAATTGTCTCGAAAATTCTAAAACTATCACTTCCAACAAATAAGAAACAAGTCCGCAGTCTGTTGGGACTGATCAACTATTACAGGAACTTTATTCCTGATTTTTCAGAACTGACCGAGGTTTTTTCTAACTTACTAACCAAGGATAAGCCTGAAAAAGTTGTACACGATGAATGCCTACGAAATGCATTTCATAAAGTTTTGGCACACTTTTCTGATAAGAATTCCAATAACCTAATCCTTAAATTGCCCAACATCCGTTTACCTTTCAGATTGAGAACAGATGCTAGCTCCGTTGCCGATTGGGGCAGTCCTGTTGCAGGAATACGACAACATCCTGCATCCAATTTGTTTCATATCAAGAAAACTAAGGCCTCGAGAGCGTGCATGGTCCATTCCGCAATTAGAAGCACTGGCCTTAGTAGAAAGTGTGACGAAGCTATCCAAATACCTTCTAGGACGTCACTTTATCATCGAAACTGACAACAGTCCATTACGGTATATAAATGCCGGAGTACCATCCAATAATATGATTGCTCGCTGGTCCTTGAAGCTTCAAAATTTCAGTTTCGAAGTTCGCCATATTCCCGGCAGAATGAATGCAATTGCCGATCTTTTGTCCCGTTGTCCGACCGACCCAGTAAGCAATGTCTGAGTGCACTGTGTGTAATACACTCAGACCAACACAGCCACCAATGAGTGAATATTTTTGTCATTCACCTACTGTGTAAGGTCTATAATTCAAAGTGTGATACGGTTAAAAACCGACATGTATAATATACTTATTTTAATCAAGTCATGTAATGAGTGTAGTATAATTGTGTAGTGTGTGTTAGAAAGAGAACAATATTAATTGTAAATATACACTAAAAACAGTGTCACAAACGCTTAACCACTTACCAGAAGCGAACTTTACCATTGTGACCGCTGTGAGTGATTTTCTTCACCGTGATATTTTAACGACATGTGCAAATGTGGACCGAACATTGACTCCTACACCACCTCTACAGCGAATTTAATCCAAATTGTTCGACGTTTGAACATCCGAAATAAGAACAGTCGATCATTATCCATAAGTTGTGAACACATCGGAAACAAGAACATTCCACCATAATCCGAGAGTTGTGATACTATAACATCAAACACGAACTGTGATAACGGTTTTACGATCTCTGAAACCCGGAACAGTTGTGTTCAAACAGTGTAACAGCAACTAAATTTTGCGTTTCGTGTGTATTTCCGGTGTAATTTAAAAAGTATAGCAAAATTAGCAGACGATATACAAATTTTCAAAAATATATGACGATTGTAAAATCCTTTTGAATTTATAAAGTATAATACACCAATTTGGTACTTATTTATTTTGATTAGTGTAATCTTAGAATCATATCTTGATTAATGTATTCATATTACCGACTTTTTCTCGTTAATATGAAGAAACGTCAAGCAATGACGCTAAGAAATTAAATAATTATTGTAATGTATAAAATTTCTTGAATGTCAAAATTACTTCCCTTGCATTTGTGAATTACATCAAGGGCCATAATTTGAAACATATTCATTAATGTGTATTGTATAGATAGACATTTTGTTGCTCAAATGGTTATCACAGCAGGTAGGCGTCCACCAAGCATGTCATAGAGCTGCCAACATTGCAAACCAACATAAGAGCTCCTGGCCAAATGAGGTCAGAGTTTAAGTGTTTAATACGACTAATACAAAGCCGTATTTCAGTCTGGCTAGATGGCTGTTGCAAAACAACCATATTATTACGTTTTTTTCAAATTGCTGCGAGGTAGATGCGTGAAGCTGGTACTACTGATCTGACTGGGTATTATTGCAATGGAGGTAACCAGGCATCAGGGGGATGAAACCTGAGTTGTGTTAAAAGTTGTACTTCATTTGTCATTTCAATGCAACTTACATTTTTTGTATATATTTCTATGCCATATATGTATTTTCATGCATAACACGGGGAAAGAGTAGTCTCTGACATGAAATTAACACTACCCCAGTATATACATACATCATGAATGAAAGATGGCATCTTTCATTGAGGTACCCGGGGAGAATGTCAGAGCCTAGCTATGCAGCAACATCGTTACGGCACCCGGCGGACAAGAGTTGTCGGCTGGCAAGATTGCTACCTGACACGCGACCAGCGGTCAGGCTGACGACAGACGCACGCAAGCCACGTGACCCCACCAGAGGCAGTGGGCAGTGTGCGTGATAGCTCAGACCGAGCTGGGACAGGAGACTGGAAGGACTGTGTGACGAGAGCAAGGCGTTTGTGTGAATCTCCGTGGTTGAAAGCCGAACGACTGATATCTTGAGCGTCAGACCTATGAGCTGTATTGTGGTTGTGAGTTATATATTGTAGATCGTTGTAATTATCGTTCTGTATTTAATGTGACAATAAATCCATAGAACTTGTGTTGCTGTGTCTTACGTCGAATCACGTTATACTTGTACTGTCTCACACGTGTTAGCCAACGAGCCGAATATAAGATCCTGACAGTTGGTTATAGCCTACCATTTGCCTGCCCATACCTATCACCATGGCACATGATTATGAGGATACTTATAGTTCCAGCGGCCTGTTGGTTATAGCCTACCATTTGCAACTTCCACTTGCCAGAGATTTTAACCTCTACAATGTGCACATAGGACCTATTGATTCACCCTGATATGAGAAACCTAGGCATGCAATCAATTAACAGATCAAGGAGAGGTTTTATATTATTTTGTTTCTATGCAAGATAATCTTATTCTGCTTCTTCTTCTTCTGCTTCATCTTTTTCTTCTTCTTCTTACCCCAAACCATCCTATCCTTTGCTAACTCCTGTAGCTTGCACCATGTCCTGCCTAAATTATTACTCTCTGTTTCTAGTCTCTTCGCCTTGTGCTTTTAGGTCTCTTTCTATTTCTTTTGCCCTGTAGGTTCCTGTGAAAGGAGTTTCTAGTTATACTATGAAAGATATCCACAGTTGAGTTTGAGTCTAGCATCTTCCTAAATTGGGCATGGACTTCATCTCACTAAGTCACTTCCAGCCTAAATAAAATATATATCTTCTTCTGTGTTCCTCTTTCTAGCTAAGCACCTCAAAGATCGATGTGTCTGACTTCAGTACGTAAATCCTTTGCCAGTTCTCCTGACTGATGTGTTTTTATCTGCAAGGTGTCTTAATGTCCTTGTCACAAAGTAAATGATGACAGAGTGACAGATGGAGTGGCTATGGTTGTTTCTAGGGTATGTTCTTGTAAATGTGATTGTGAACAACTGGTTAACCACGATCATCAAAATCAAACACCAGACTGCTCACACAATACTTTAATTTGAACATCTGGATACAACATTATTCCTCAGGAACGTTCATTATATATAAATATATATATATTGCATAGTCACAGGTACAGTACACGTAATCCCAAACACTCACGCTGCTGCCAATTAGGCTCAGTCTTGAATCCTTCGCCTCCGAATTACTTCCACTGAACACACATTACGGAGTCCACTTAACTCCCTCACTATTCGAATTACTCCCACTGAAACACACGGCACGGAGTCTACTTAACTCCCTCACTATTCGAATACTACGACAGCTGATCCACACTGGTCGAGTCTCCACACTCGACTCCTCGAACCCCCGAACCTCAGTCGATCTCTACCTCCCTGTCCAAACTAATCACAACTCGGACTCCCGACCTCTCCTGTCGGTTCCCAACTTCAACTCCCCTCGTCAATGTTTGTCCCTGTCTTTTAAACCATTCTGTCCCTCACAATGCTCCCCACACCACATACAAACACTATCTCATCGCTCCCTGTCTGCCCCTTCTTGCAGCCCCTCTGCCTTACACCCTTCCCCGTTTATCTCCTTATATTTTCTTTCCGGTGAATCCCCTTTCACCTCGTGAACTGTTTATATTGTACGACCACTCACCTTAATGCCAATGAACCCAGGCATATGTCAGTCCTGTATCCACGTTTGTGTTGGTCAACTGAAGAACCATGCCTTCCCATACTGTCCTTTGTAAACCACTGCAGTGTTTAATATGGCCAGAGTGTTTCAGTTTCTGAGATACGATGTCATTTATGAGCCATATTTTTTAATGTTCAGATCCTGTATAATATCAGTATTTGCCTTTTTTATCTTGTTCCACAAAATTCAAAGAACTTTTCTGTACCATTTAAGTTCAGAAACCACAATTTTCTTCTTTCTTCTTCTTTCTCCTTTCACCCATTACACCCCCCTGCCATGGAGTCGTTGCTGTGGCTCATCTAATAACAACACCAGGCAATTTAAAGACAACTCAACGATAGACTTGACAGGAAACTTTTGCGTCCTCAGTTTGACAAATAAAGTTTATTGCGGAACAGTCTACAGCGTGGCTCCCACCCACTGCCGACCTTCAGTCATTATCGCATACTGTGGGTGGGCCGCACACGCCCTGCCTTGCATCATTATTGTACAAAAGCCTGATCATCAAGAAAATCCCTTGTCTAAAGATTTATCATCTTCTAATTAAGTTGTCTACTCACTGCAACCTGCAAATCACCGCAACCAACAATCACTTGTCACTGCGCGCATCTGACAGCCATTTCTGGTCGAGTGTGTTGTCAAACAGTGTTGAATGTCAAACTGCCACTTGCCGGCATTTGCGGCCTCATCATCAGGCCTCGGCTTCAGAATGTTGATTCATTATCAACAAATTCCATAAAGGGAATATAAATTGACTTGTACATCAGTCTCGGATGCTATTATCGCTGACTGTATTTGCTTAAACGAACTGTTCCTATCCACGTCTCGGCCTTCACTGTCAAAAACATGTCTGCCGTTCTCAGCTAGAGTGCAGTCATGTGACTGTTTTAGCTCTGCCCACTCACATCAATGGTGTTTCCTCACTTTTTCCTGACCATTTGTATGAGCGGTACTTGTCTAGTTTCTTCATTGGACACATCTACTAGATTACTTGTATCCATCTCATGGCACTCCCCCCCCCTCCCCAATGGGGGAATAGGTGCTCAACCAACTGACTCCAAACTGTCCTATCCTGAACTATCTCATGAGGCTCTGTCAATGTCCTCCTTGTATTTTTCATTTCCTTTTTTAGTGATTATGAAATGGTGTTTGTTTCACATCTGGATTGAAACAGGAAAGCTGCATGTTCTCAAACTTTTTAATACTAATTGCTTGTATGTGGCAGATGATCTCCAGATGGGTGTATTGGACACAGGACATCTTGCTTTGACCAAGAAGCTTTCCAGAAGGTTATTATGGGAGTGAGGTTATGCAAAGGACATGCTACTGAGTAAATGAATTAATTATTTGCTCGAGCTGTGTCATTGGTGGCTGATGTTGTCTATCCTATGCATTGCTAGGGCTAATCTTCTATATAAGAAAACCTTTTTTTTCAGGAAATGAAGTGCAAAGACATTTTCTGCTGCTGTTGTACATGCAAGCAAGAATGCTGTGATGTAAGCATGTAATCAAACTTCTTTAGTTTCCACCCTGTTTTTTTGTTAGTTTTCCCTCTTTGCATATGTCATGTTCTAATTGTTAAACATGTCGTGTATTGATTAACCTGTCAAATTATTTTGTTTTAAGTGTTTCAAAACCCTACTGGCACCTTGCCATATTGACAGATGATAGCTTGTTACATTGTGCTTCAAAAAACAACCTGGGCTGAATTGTAGAGACCACGTGTTGCCCATGCAGCATGATCCCTCTTTTTACCTGTCTAGTGTACTCCAGAGGAAAGGTAACATCAATACATCTGGAACAAGACAAGCTGCAGAAGCTGTCGGATCAGCAAAGCATTGCTCTAACTTTCTGCCTGTCAGAGCTTCAATCCTAGACCAGTTGCCAACCAAGGCTTAGGGCTTGATCTGCCCTGCCATGACATTTAGTCTTTAGTTTGCATTTCCTCACACCAGGATAAGGCTTGTACCCTCTCAATTGCGCTCCTCCACCCAAAGCCATTGGCACAATATGGAGTGTCGGGTTTGGTGAGCGCCGCCCAACATTTGGCGCTAACAGAAAGCAGGAAGGACAGTCTACTGTAAAACAGTAGCTCACTTATATCTGACCAAGACCTGACTCTCTCTCTCTCTCTCTCTATATATATATATACACACACACACACATATATATATATATATATATGGAAGCTGTGGTAGCATTGTGGCAAGATGCTTGCATGTCGGCCTGGTGTTCATCTGTTTGAATCTACTTCGAGATGATTTTTTTTTTTTTTTTAAATTGACCTTGGTGCCCAGGTAAACCCAGCCTAAAATAGGGACCAGGAGATATCTTAGGAAGTGTCTGCAGCTGGCATGATATTGACCACTGAGTGACCACTGGTCTATAAAATATTGGTCTAGAACTATTTGCTCAATACACTGAAGGTGTGTAAAATGTTCCTTTACTTATCTATATATATATATTTATATATAGTTTAAACACACATGTATTGTTTGACGCTCATAAAAGTAGGGGACAGAAATAAAGACCAGAGGACACACCAGAAAACATAAAAATTGAATTCTATTATATATGAAATTGAATAGTTACCAACTGGGATTTGAACCTGTCACCTACAAATGACGACAGCGCCTTGCTGCAGGAACTAATTGGTCATGTGTTGAAGTACACTTGTTGTTTTACTTATTTCCCTTACTTCTAAGATCCCCCCAAACAATACATTTGTGCTTATTTATAAGCTGTCTTAGTGTCCTCAAAGGCTTCACCAATTGATATTTATGTATATATTATCTGGCACTGTATCATTTAAATCTGTCTGGTATTCTCTTTGGTATTTCTTCATGTCTTAGGATGAGGCGCAGGCATGAGAGCCTTCACTTGTTTTCATTCCTTAACTGATTCAGTCCCACGGGGTGATAAATTATCATAAGCAACTTTCCCTATCTGCCATGGGCTTACATATTGCTGAAATGTGGTCATTGCAAAATGTTGTCTCAATTAAAATATCAATACAGTAATTTTTCCTAAGCAACCTCCTTTAATTTGATATAATACAACATGTCTGCTACTTTATTAACAACTTTTAGGTCATAATTGAGACACACACCCTACTTCCCATTTCCCCCATCCATTTTTGTTCGGTCCAAACCTACGTTTTTGTTTGGCACTGAATCTGTTAAGAAGTCTTTTTTGTTCTGTTATAATTATTGAAGTATTTCAATCCACCTGGTTCAAGTTTCAATAACGCCACATTTAAAATTCCTCTAGACATTTTTCTTCATATTTATTCATTGTTCTTATTTCAGAACAATATAATGCAACGGCTCAGATATACATCCTGAGGATACTTAGATAAAATAATAATTAGTTTATTAGAAGTGTGCTGTTATATCTAACTATATATTGTTTCTGCTCCATAGCCATGCACAGATATGTGCCCAACCCGCCTGTACTGCTGCCATCACCCACCAAAATGCTGTGCGTGTGATTCTTACTGTCCATCCTGTTTCGGGAATGACCTTGATCCGAATTCATGTGGTTGCTTGTGCTTGGAAATCAAACTTCGTACAGCACACAGAAGTTCTTCAGCTCCTCCCATGGCAAACCAAAACCAGAATATCCATGTTGATGTATTACCGGATGACCTTAGCAATCATGTTAATTTAAATGAAAGTACTGCAGGCAAAACTTTAGAAAGAAGTCAGATTAGAAATGACAGCATCAAAGAGAAACAAAAATCTTCATCATACAGTCCAACAAAGGCAGCAACTAATTTCCATCAGACGTCGCCTGACAAATTAAATGCTTTCAATACTTTGGACATTCCAGAAGGTCATAACCCTGTACGTGTCAACTTCTGCTCAGCACTGGATGGATCACCTACCATACGTAACCTTCAGCAGCACTTGTCTTCTGCCAAAGTGTTGTCCAGCAGTGCCCCAGGAGATTTGCTACCTAGATCATCCATGAACGGAGCAATCAGATCGGAAATGGAACCCAGTCATAGACCTACATCAAGATCACGAAGGTTGATACGCCCTGGTCAAATATCGCAGCGTTTTCCTAACAAGGTTTTAGTTTCTTCTGAATCTCTAAACTTTTGCTGCTTGGAAAAAACAAAGAATGTCATGTCTGAAGTATCATTAATCCCAAATAGTGAGCAATCTTTGTCAAATGTAGCAATCCAATATGAAGCTGTGAACCTTAACCGTCCATTGCCTACCTTAAAAAGAACTATTTAACATAGAACTATTAGACAATAAGTAAAAAAAAATGGTGAAGAAATTGGTGACTGTAAATCTAAGGAAAGGTTAGATGGACACATAATCAAGCAGCAACAGGTACCATTAGTGCTGGGACTCTTCGCTAGTTGTTGAAGATGAGGACATGGCACATATGAGAATGTCCCAGGTGCCAAGATGTCAGTTCTTGACTCAACTCAAGCCAAACATAATTTTATTTCAATCACAACGTTATCCAAAACTCTTCCCCCAGTAACCCTTGTGCTTACATGTAATTTATGACTTTATATGATTTATTTGTGGTGTAGTGGTTTGTTCACTCACTCTCCAGTGCAGTGGTCCTGGGATTGGTACACAGCTATAGTGTAGTCTTTCCAGAGTGGACCAGGATACTGTAGGAGTACTTTTTTTCACATCTGCTTTTATGCAGTTTGGCTGCTAAATTTGCTTCTTTTGTTTTCTGGGGCTCACTGTTTGGTGATATGAAAACGAGAATAACTCAATCAATCAAGATGAAATGGATAAGACCACCCGCTCTTAAACTTCTGGTGTGCTGATGCTGAGGTAGCGGGTTCAACCCCTATACCGGTCAGTTGGACTAAAATGTTCACTTCTCGTCCTTGACATGGGGATGTAAATTACAAGTACCACAGAAGTCAGAGTGGGTTCGACTGATGGCGAAGGACACTGGTAATAGGGAAAGCTAATCCACCCATAAAAATCAGTTGAGTGTACTAGACGTTGTAGCATGTGTATGGATTACGCTTGAGTTCAAAGCGAGCAAATATGCACATACAAAATCAAGATCAATTCTGGCTCTTTTAAGAAAACCACAAGGAGTGTGGCTTGCTGACTTTCACCTAGGAAATTTCCAGAATTGGCACCCAAAATGTTAGAAATATGTAAGAACTGGGAAAAACTACTGAATGTAAACTTGCCCAGGTATCACACAGCCAAAAATATGCTGGGGTTGACTGCTACATCCTGTAAAGGATATGCAATTAATTGTACTACTTTACCACAATATACTCAGTATGTTCTCCTCTTCTACTCCCTATCAGATCTCAGCTTATAAACTAGGTGTTGCATGGCTAATATTTATTTTATACAATGTTTAGAATATGAATGCTGACTCATCCATTGACTGATACCACTAGACCATTCATACTCATTCATGCATCCACATGCAAACATATACATATAGCATCATCATCACGTGCCTTGTCAGCTGGCATAGGCATTCATGTCTCTGCACAGATCTGTCCTTGGTGTTCTCGATATATCTGATGATGATATTCCTCTATGCCACCATCTCAGACCATCCAGGATCATTTCTCTTGGTCTGCCTCTTTTACCAATGATTTTTCCTATCACCATGATGTATTCTAGTGCTTCTATTTTCATTATTGGGGGGGGGGGGGGGGGGGGGGGGGGCTTCAAATAAACACCTTAATGGTTTTTTTTTTGTTTTTTGATGAATATATTCTGGAAAAGTAAAGAATGAATGTATCATTTTTTGATGTAGTTACCACTGCATTCAATGCAATTCCTCCAGCACCAATAAAGCGCTTGGATTCCTGTAGAAAAAATTCTCTTGTTCGAGTGTGTAACCACTCATACACCACCTACTGTACCTCTGCATTGGACTGAAAAGTTATGAAGCTTCCTACTCCACTCATACACTTTTTGGACTGACAGGCCTGCATCACCATACTGGACCTTTATTCACAAATGAATTTCTATAGGTTTCCCCCCTTCACTGATCAAAAACTAGATAACAGAATGTTGCTCCTCTTTGGTGCAAGTCAAAAGTGGGACGGCTATACTGTCCTTATGACATCACCATGTTCATCTGCACCGTGATTCACATGCTGAACACTCTTGACATCCTTAACAACAATATTGATAGTTGGCATGATTATTGTAATTTCTATCACACTTATAAGGTTTTAAATTGAAGCCCCCCCCCCCCCCCTCCCCCTCATATAACCAAAGAATGCTGTTTGTCTCTATTTTTTTTGGTAATTGCATAGTGGTTACACATAACAAGATGTTTAAATTATTGACACAAAACATGTATGTTTACAAAATATTTTGCCAGGTTCTAGATTACTTGAACCTGTCTCATTTGTTTTTTCGTTAAAGCCACAAATTGTTTACATGTGGTTTACGGAAGAGTGGCAACACCAAACAGTCCTGTCATTCTTTCACAGCAGACTACCACTGTCAATCACAGCTTCATACTCGTGTTTTTTAAAACTGGAAAATGGGCTTTCTTGAGGTTATACTATCAGTTACTTGGGTATATGGTGTGTGATAAACCCCTTGGGAGTCAAAATGAGCTAATTTCTGACAGAAATGCTCAATAACAATGTGCAAATACAATGAAAGCCATGAGAAAAGATGGCAGCACCTCGCTAAGAACATTTATATTTGTCATTGTAAAGAAAAGATATATATTTGTAGCCTTTATTTTTTTTGCCAAAACAAGCTTTTGCATTTTGTTCCTTGCATGCATTTACATATACTCAAACTTGAAGCCAAACCTTGCCTCTTTTTGTAACAAGTCATTACCTGTTTCTTCTTTTGCAGCACTCATCCAATTTTGTTGTTGTTTTGACATAATTGCCTTGTGCCTGTTTACAGCAGAGCTATGATATATGTGCCCTTCAGTCAACACTCCTGATTTCTTCCCAACATTTATTGTTCGGATTAGCCAAACCGGGTGCATTATTTGTTTAACCCATCTGAATTCTATTTTGGATGCATGGAGTCATTGAGTTGATGGATTTTCTGGAGTTTTTTTTTTCATACCCGCGATGTTTTTATGACAATTACATCTTGCTCTCTACCTTCTTGGTAAAGATATCTCGTGTTATATTTTCTATTTTATATTGTGTACATTTAATTTTTTGGGGCCATTTATGCCTTTGCTCATTTGCATATTGTGTAGTTTATAAATGTTCTGTGTGTGTGGCTATTTCTGTTTACGAAAATTCTCTGATGGTTCCATTACATTTGTAAGGATGATGTATAAAGTCACACTCATTATCATTATGTGCCATGTCGATAAGCACGGGCGGTCATGTTTCATCATCTCACACGATCACCAGAGTCGTGGATCAGCTCCATGTTCTTGTCTCAAACATGCCACGCTGCCAAGCCATCCAGATAATTACTTCTCTGCCTTCCCTGTGTTCTTTTCCCCTCAATCTTGCCAGTTGTAACCAAGTTGTCCAACTTATTTCTTCTCATAATGTAAAGTTACACAAATAAAAGTAAATGTAGTAATGTTTTAAGACAGTGATTCTCAACCGGTGGGGAAGAATGGGGAATGAAGATTATTTCAAGATTGCATTAATACAAGAACTGATTACTTGATATTGTTCTTCCTTTCATACTTTACGGTTCTGTACGTCTCACCCTTCTAAAATTCATTTTATAAAGTAGACCCACAAATCACATTTTAACTTTTCTAGTATGTGCTTCCATTATTACGTATACTGTGTAGGAGGGGGAGGGGGGATGTTTTAGGTAGGAAATACGAAAAGGGGGGGGGGGGGGGGGAATGAAGATTATTTCAAGATTGCATTAATACAAGAACCGATTACTTGATATTGTTTTTCCCTTCATACTTTACGCATAATTTTGGCCTTCACCCGCACCATTTAAAAATAAACTATGGAGAAGCTAACAGCCTTAAGTTGGCTATACTGCTTTCTTTAATTACTCGATGACTTCCTAAAAATTGGTTGACGTCTGAAGGCGTACGGATGCAGAAGAAAATCAGCGATAAGAAGGGCCGAACACTGCTGTTTGAGAGGAGTCGAGTCAAAACCGACAAAGCAGCTATATGGAATGGACACAAGAGATGTTAAGAGACGACATCACTGCACTCGGGACATTCCCATGTGTGCTCCGTCCTCATCTTCAACAACGTGCGAAGGGTACCAGTACTAATGGTACCGGTTGCAATCTGATTGTGTCCGTCTGATCTTTCCTCAGAGAACTGAGTATCGGCCAGATCTTCTAGTCACTGCCTGCCGCACCATTTTCTCCAGGCTACGATGGTTTCTGTTCTTCCGCACTGTTCACACAATCCAAAAGAGTTCTGGCTACATCTACCTTATCGCGGAAATACCCCACCCAGAGGTGTAGATCCAGCCAATCTGTCAGCCTGCTCGTGTCCCAACACAGCAGTATCTCTTGGGGAAAAGATCCAACGGATGCTCCCTATCTTTTATTTTTTTTTTTTTTAAATTGAGACATGCCACGCTCCACGAAGCATGCCTGTTTCCACTCTACTCAGCATACTATATGAGTCCGTTGCAATAACGACATATGTCTCCAGCCAGCGGAACGCCACCGTGACTTCCTCCGTTTTTATTCTCAGACTAGATGTTGTATCATATGCCAGGCTCTCCTGCATTACACACTGTCCGTTTATCTTCACTATCAATCTCCGGGCACTTTTGCCTCTTAGCGCAGAGCCTTTCGTGTAGATCAGTGGTTGGTAAAGGGGGGCACGGGCCAAAATTTTAGGTAGGAAATACGAAAGGGGGGGGGGGGAATGGCGTTCTGAAAATATGGGGAAAGGGGCACGGGCTAAAGAAGGTTGAGAACCCGTTTTAAGAGATTTCCTCCGTTTTTCAGATTCTAGATTTGTGTGAAATGGTTACAGCCTGAAAACATGACAAGGAGACTTCTTGAAATGTTACTTTATTTACCGTCACTGCAAAGGCCTGCACCATCCATATGTTTACTAATGTTTATGTCCATATGTAAACAGGGGTATCGCAGCCTGGAATTCTGAGATATGTAGCAAAATAAATTGTTTTGTTTTTCAAATTTACATTATCTCTTCATTCTTCTCATCCCATTCTTATGCCTTAATGTAGTCACTGGAGGGTCTACTCAGTGATTATAAATGTATTGTGTATGAATTTGTTTGCTGATGAAGGCTAGTCGCCGCATGGCCTGTATTTCTCGTAATTCTGTTCTGTAAAGCTGCATTTATTCTGACCAATAAAAATGTGTCAATTGAAACGAGAAAAAGAGTATTGAGGGGATACATAGAGCCTGTTCTTTTGTATGGATGTGAAACTTGGACAATGTGCAGTCAAGCTGAAAAACATCTGATGGCTGCAGAAATGTGGTTTCTGAGGAAAATGCAAAGAATACCATGGACAGACAGAAAAACCAATGACCAAGTATTACAGGAGACAAATGAAAATCGTAGACTGATTAGAGAAATTAGACGAAGACAGTCAAAATTTTTTGGACATGTTATGAGAAGAAATGGATTGGAGAACTTATTGACAACTGGCAAGATCGAGGGGAACAGACCACGAGGAAGACCGAGAGGAAAATACCTGGATGGCTTGGCCACATGGCATGGACGAGACAGGAACCTGAGCTGATCCACGACTCCGGTGATCGAATGAAATGGCGAGTCATGACCGCCCACGCTTTCTGGCGTGGCACATGATTGATTGATTGAAAGCTGCATTACTTTGTGTTATTTTATATTGTGTACATTTCCACAGCTTTACCGCATTTCCACTAAATTTATCTCATCTCATCTCATCATGTTCCTCTTGTACCTTGCGGTGTCGAGGTGAAGTATAAACTTCGTGAGAGTGCCCGGTTATGGGCTTCGTATATCGACATTCCCATGGATTCTGTTATTCCCTCCGTCCAACGTTTACATGGTCGGCCTCATCCTCTGTTTCCATCTGGTCTGTACATCATTGCTTGTTGTGGCATGCTGTTGACTGGTAGCCTACTTGCATGGCCAAACCATTTGACTTGCTGCTTTCTAATAAAATCTAAAGCAGCTTTAACCCCCACTTTAGTCCTGATTTCTTCATTTCTGATCTTATCTCTTCTTGATACGTTGAGTATTCTTCTCAGGAACCTCATTTCTGTTGTTGTGATTTTTCTTTTCTCTTTTTCTGTCATTGTCCAGGTTTGGCATTGGTATCACAGAGTTGGTAGGAAGATTGTGTTGTAAAGTGCTTTCTTAGTAGTTATTGATACATGTTTGTTCTTTAGTATTGGTGCCATTTGTCCAATGAGTTGATTTGCCTTATTGCACCTATTTTCGATCTCGTCTTCTGATCTGCCATTTGATGATATTATACTTCCTAGGTACTTGAAGCTCTTTACTTGTTTCAAGGGATGTTCGTTTAGGTGAATTGTTGCTGTTTGTTCTTCTTTAGTTATAGTCATTACCTCTGTTTTGCTTGTGCTAATTTTCATGTTATGTTCCCTACACATTTCGTTTAGACTATTCATGTGGTCTTGTAATTCAGCTTCTGATTTTGCTATTAGTGCTTGGTCGTCCGCAAACAGGAGTTCTCTAATGGTTAGATTTGCAGATGGTTCTTCTTCTGTGTTCTCGTCATGCGGTATTCTTGCTGTCTCTGCCTGGCTGGTTTCTTTACATATGTTGTCTATGTATGTTATGAACAAGAGAGGGGACAGGACACAACCTTGTCGTACTCCAGATCTTATGGTGAAGGGTTCTGAGTGTCCTCCAGTTGCTCTCACTATGCATTCACTGTTGTTGTATAAACTTCTACATAGGTTTGTTAGATGTGTACTCACTCCATATTGTTTAAGGATTTCCCACAGCTTGTTTCTATCTACCCTATCAAATGCCTTTTCTTGGTCGACAAAGGCTAAGTAGAGTGTTTCATTGAATTCGATTGATTTTTCTATAAGTTGTCTAAGAGCGAAAATGGCGTCTGTGCATCCTTTGTTTTTCCTAAATCCAAGCTGCGTTTCGCTTAGCTGGGGTTCTAAAGTAGTTCGTAATCTTTTTTCAAGAATTTTGCAAAATATTTTCCCAGTATGACTCAACAGTGAAATGCCTCTGTATTGTGTGCAATCGCTTTTGCTGCCTTTGTTTTTCCAAATTGGGATAATTATGGCGTTTCCCCAGTCTCGTGGTGTCTGTTGTTCTACCCAAACATGGTTGAATAGTCTATGTAGCCAAGCTGTTCCTACTTCTCTTGCTGCTTTAATTAGTTCATTTGGTATTTCATCCTGTCCTGGTGATTTGTTCAATGGGGCTAATCTGATGGCTTCTATAATTTCTTCTTTCAGTATGTCTGGTTCTAGTTCTTCGGTGACATCTGTGTAGGTCTCTTGAATTCCTGTGACATCTGATGGAATGTTGAGAAGTTGTTCGAAATACTGCTTCCATCTTATTAGGATCTGTTTTTGGTTCACTTATTGGTTCTCCATTTTCGCTGTTAATTATTTCAGTTGGGTCAAAGGGTTCTCCTCTGGTTCGCATTGCACTTATCTTTTTGTAGAAGTTTCTGGTTGCCTCCTTGTAGTTTTTATTTAGGGTTTCTCCATACTCTTCCCAGTCTTTTTGTTTTTCCCTCTTTACTATTCTACTCACGTCTTCTCGCTATTCTGTATTCTCTGTAATCACATTCCTGTTTGCTCTTCAACCACTTTTTATATTTTTCCTTTTTTTCTTTTACCTCTTTCTTTACTTCTGCGTTCCACCAACTTGTTATTTTCTTTATCCGTGTTTTGCGTTTTTTCGTGGTTCCGCATGTTATTTTTGCAGTATTTAAAATGCTTGATTTGAACATTTCCCATTCTTCTTCCACTGTTTTTCTTTCCGTAGGTAATTTTACAAAGAGTTCAGTTAGTTCTTTCTCATAATTTTCCCTTACTGCCTCGTCTTTAAGGTTTTTTAAGTTTACCGATTCGCATGGCATGTATTTTCCTGCTCTTTGTTTTCTTCTTCTAATGGTTCTTATTGTGGCAACGACTGCTTTATGATCTGTGTTTATACTGAAATTGGGCACTGCTCTTGCATCTAATATATTTCTCTTTCTGTTATTTCTTGTTAATATAAAATCAATTTGGCTTTTAGTATCTAGATTGTTCCATTTATACCAGGTGTATACTTGCGAATCTTTATGTTTATAGAATGTGTTTGTTATATAGAGGTCGTGTTGGCTGCAAAGCTCTATCAGTCTACTTCCGTTATCATTCCTTTCATTTTGCTGATCTCCAAATGCTCCCAGGTGTTTTTCTATGCCCACTCTGTTATGTCCTAGTCTTGCATTGAAGTCTCCCATAACAATGATGTTGTCCTGCTTTATTTTATTTAGCACGTCATGTATGCCTTCGTAGAAGTCCTCGCATTCTTGCTCATTATTGTTTGCATTACATGGTGTGTATATCTGTACATATGTTGTGATTGTTTGTTCTTTTATTCTCACTGCTATGATTCTTTCTGATATATATTTTATTTCTAGTATTCCTCTTGCTAGCTGTGGTTCGATGACTATTCCCACACCGTATCTTGCTGTTCTACTCCAGAGTAAACAAACGTGTAACTGCGGTGGAGCTCCTTGCATCCTTTCCCCTTTGTTCTGGTGTCCGCTATTCCCATCAGTCCAATATTCCTCTCCTCCATTGTTTCTATAACTTCTTAGTTTTTCTACGAGCAGTATGAAGATCCCCTGCCGGCTTGCTAGGCCAGTCGCAGGTTTAGGACACTAATCTGACCACAGGGAGTCCATACCCTATGGCGAGCCATAGCCCCGTTAGCCCATGACCTCGCGGTCATGGTTGCCCGGTCTGCACCACGTGGAGGTGGGGGTTGACTTGTGTAGTCTGCGGGTCATCGGCAGGCTACTAATTTTCGCTCTTCACCCCTCCTGGGAGAGGCTAGCCTATCCTAACCCTGCTGGCTGCAGGGCCAGGCGCATTCCACACCTTACAGACATGTCCATATGAAACTTTGTAACTAAATAATGCCGGTCTCCCTGGTCTAGGAGTTACATGACTTTCTCCGTAATCCCGTATACTCTTATTAGTAACGTGATGTGAGCGAGAATCGGTAGTGGTTTTCTCCGTGCTGATAACTTACAGGGTATGTGAGCTGGTTGTTCAGAAAGCAATGGCAAACTACTGAGCGTAATCTTGCCAAGAAATCAACAATCAGCTGAAAGATGCTGAAGTTGACAGCAATGTCCTGTAAAGGATATGCGAACAAAAAAAAAAAAAAAAACTAAACAATACTCATACTTATAATAATATCCATATCGGAGTTAAAACTCATGTATTCCAGAGGATTTGTAACCCAGTTATGTTTGATGCCTGGACTCATCGCCTACTAAGGGAGGGAAAGATTCACCACATATTCCTCCACGCATTCGGGCCTACAAAATGTAACGGCCCCGTCATATCACAGACTCATAGCAGGAAACGCCTTCGAGGCAAATTATTTAATCATTTATGCCATAATATTTTAGCAAAACGCTTTAACACTTGCCAAGTTTCAAAACATTTCTGAAAAACCTGGCAAATATGAGTTTACCCAGAATGCACTAACGTTGGTTCTGTTAGAACCAGAATTAGATATAGATATTTTTTTAAAGCACAACTGTACAGAGTATTTTCTTTTTCTTGTAGGTTATATGAATATGTACAGTATATATCTAGTACTTATGTTTATATCTAATATATGTGTATATATCTGGTATTTATGTTTATATCTAGTATATATAAAATGGTGAAGGAGGTTTAACACGACAGGATCAACTTCTTTGCACCAGCTTTTACCCCATATGGCTCAGGTTTCTTTCCACAGAGAGGTCTGCTGACAGTGTCGCAAACACTCTGCAGATCCAGCAACAAACCCCCAGGAGCTCCATGAAATTTGCTAGTAAATATGTACAAACATAGTATATATGTATTGGGACAGCTGGCATTTTTAGACACAGAGAAATAAATTCAACATAAGCGATGTGTCCGGGAATTTCCCAATTTATTTTTATCTTAGCGGGAGCTATGGTATATTGTTATTGGTGTACTTGTCTGCCAAGACAGTGTTACAGGTTCAATTCCCAACAGACGCAGGATTATTTTTCTGTGTGCACCAGTATGGCTCGGGAGTGGACCCAACCTCATACCAGACACATTGACAGAACTTTCTGGGAATTGAGAAACTAGGTGACGAAGTGAACTGGTCACGCAATTTCTCAGTGGTGTAGTGAAGAGAGAGGGCGAGGTATGAGGGAGAAGGTGAGGTATGAGTGAGAAGGTGAGGTATAAGGGAGAAGACAAGACAGGAGAGAGAAGGCAAGATATGAAGAGGGTGAGATATATGAGGGAGAAGGTGAGATAGGAGGGAGAAGGCAAGATAGGAGAAAGAAGGTGAGATAGGAGGTAGAGAAACAGTAGGAAGCAAAAGCTAGAAACAATTACAACTTTATAAAACACACAAAAGAACAAATGACTATTGGATGTCATAAAATTAGATTTACTCTGTCAGTTCACCATATGAAATAGAAATGTATGAAAGTGGCAATAGTTTTAAATTCTACAACAGATGTTTCTCAACTTGCCAGTTTGTCCATGTCTCACATGCATATATCATCATAAGCTCTACATTGCGCTTTAATACGTTTTTCGAGGCTTTTAATACGAGGCGAGGTATGAGTGAGAAGGTGAGGTATAAGGGAGAAGACAAGACAGGAGAGAGAAGGCAAGATATGAAGAGGGTGAGATATATGAGGGAGAAGGTGAGATAGGAGGGAGAAGGCAAGATAGGAGAAAGAAGGTGGGATAGGAGGTAGAGAAACAGTAGGAAGCAAAAGCTAGAAACAATTACAACTTTATAAAACACACAAAAGAACAAATGACTATTGGATGTCATAAAATTAGATTTACTCTGTCAGTTCACCATATGAAATAGAAATGTATGAAAGTGGCAATAGTTTTAAATTCTACAACAGATGTTTCTCAACTTGCCAGTTTGTCCATGTCTCACATGCATATATCATCATAAGCTCTACATTGCGCTTTAATACGTTTTTCACTGCACTGACAGTTTTTTTTTAAATTGGTATGTCTTCCATCTTACACAAGACTACATCTGCCATAGCGATTCTTGTTTAATAAGTAAATTACAACAAATAATGACAACTAAATATAACACTGTAAATTGGTGTCTTCACAACAGTAAGTGGCAGTCAACAGTTTCTTATGTGTAGACACAGTAAGTGGCAGTAAACTCAACCTACCACAAGCAATGTATGGTTAACTGAAAAGGAAACCCCAGGGCAAATACTGCAGCTGGGTTGTGAAGTGTTTGGCCTTCACATGTTCTAGGCCTTGACATAATGAGGTTTCCTGCCTCGGCGCCTTTCCTTTCTCACATAATTCTGAAAATTATCAAATAATAAATGGTGTCTAAAATGATCAAATAATACAAAGTGTCTGAAATGATCAATTAATATGTGTCTCAAATGATCAAGTAATACAAAGTGTCTCAAATGATCAAATAATACAGTGTCTAAAATTATCTAAATAATCCAGTGTTTCAAATGATCAAATAATACAAAGTTCTAAAATTATAAAATAATGCAAAGTGTCTCAAATGATCAAATAATAGTGTCTAAAATGATCAAATAATACAAAGTGTCTCAAATGATAACTAGTACAAAGTGTCAAAAATTATCTGTACAACTTTGATACAAATATAAAAGTTATTAACACATCATAAGTAACTCCTCATGGGGAAAAGTGAGCAGAGGTACGCTGGAGCCAGCTGCTGCACTGGAGGGAGGACTCAGCATGTTAGGGAATACCCACTGTGCCGTGACGTTGATTGTAATAACACAACTTGGTTAAATAATCCACATCAGTGCTCTTGTGACATCTCCGCACAAGCCCAGGATCCCCGCACCCTTCCTCTCATGCTAATAGTTCCAGTAGCGGTTTAATTACAAGTCTGCCTAGCTTTTCCTCTACACGTGTCGTCCATAACCTTAAATCACTTCCTCCCAAACCAAGTATATCCAGGTATGCATACTCTGTTCATATGCACCTTTCACCAGGTCCCATAACATACCAACACACATACAATCAGGGAAACTTAAACTTGAAACGCTGAACACAAATTGTCTCTTAAAGTATCCGCACACAAAACAACATTCTTCATCAGCAATTTTCAAAACATCCAGTACAACCATCACCAGTGATTCCCAAAACATCCAGTACAACCATCACCAGTGATTCCCAAAACATCCAGTACAATCATCCCCAGTGATTCCCAAAACATCCAGTACAAGCATCACCAGTGATTCTTAAAAACTCCAGTACAACCATCACTAGAGATTTTCAAAACATCAGGTGCAAACACCACCAGTGATTGCCTAATACATCCAGTAAAAGCACCGCCAATGATTACCATGATTGCCTAATACATCCAGTAAATGCACCATCAGTGATTACCATGATAGCCTAATACATCCAGTGAATGCATCACCAATGAATACCATGATTGCTTAATGCATCACTAATGATTACTATGATTACCTACATCCAGTATAAGCATCACCAGTGATTCTTAAAAACTCCAGTACAACCATCACTAGTAATTTTCAAAACATCCGGTGCAAACACCACCAGTGATTGCCTAATACATCCAGTAAAAGCACCGTAAGTAGACAAGTTTCATTTTCTTGATCACCTTTATGTTAATCCTTCTATTCACTTTTTAAATAATTTCTATTGGTTATTCTCAGCTTCTGTGTCCAAAGGCGGCTTTCTTTTCAGGAGAGGTTCATCACATCCACCAGCAGCTTTTCTCTTCACCATTGACTGGAGAGGGAATGAAAAAGTCAGTCATGGCAGTAAACTCATTCCTATATTTCAAATATCAGAAGAAATTTATTGAAAATTAAGACACTTCTTTTATTGAGAAATGACTTCTTTTATTGAGAATTAACTACTGAGAAATGACTTCTTTAATTGAGAAATGCAAATAAACTCATTTTTGCCATAGTCTGCTTAAATCGAGCAGTTCATGAGATGAGGTAACTTACAGGGCAAACAAAATGGAGGGAGACCTAAATACACAAGAAGAAGAGAATTTATGGACAGAAATGAATAATATGGTGAAAATATGGACAGGGCTGCATGAGAAAGCAAAGGTAGGATGAATTAGAGAGAGATTGGAGGCTTATGTCACATTTCTTGACAATGGGCAACATAAGTTAATGAGGTAAAAGTCTTGCTGCAGAGTAAGTTTCACCTTCTTACAACAGGCGGGAGTAATGTCACAAAAAGAAAACAATATGATCATTTTGTGGTGAAAGGTAGCCTCCTAACTTGTTCTATCTTGTAGCATGTAGGAGTAATGTCATGAAACGAATAAAATATAATCATTTCATGATGAAAGTTAGCCTCTTAACGCATTCCATCATGTAGCAGACAGGACTAATCTCATGAAAAGAATACAATATAATCATTTCATGATGAAAGTTGGCCTCTTAACGCCTATCTTGTAGCAGACAGGACTAATCTCATGAAAAGAATACAATATGATCCTTTCATGATGAAAGTTAGCCTCATAACTTATTCTATCTTGTAGCAGGCAGGAGTAATGTCATGAACACAACATAATTATTTCATGATGAAAGTTGGCCTCTTAACTCGTTCTATCTTGTAGCAGACAGGACTAATCTCATGAAAAGAATACAATATGATCATTTCATGATGAAAGTTAGCCTCTTATTCTATTTTGTGGCATGTAGAAGTAATGCCATGCTTGCTTGCTTGCTTGTGTTCGCTGGCTATTAACTCCAGTGTGAAGTCCTGTATGTCGGATGAAGACATCCTGTTGTCTAACATCAGTGTGATGTCATACAGGACCTGAGGTTTGCAAGTAATGTCATGAAAAGAATACAATATAATCATTTCATGATGAAAGTTGGCCTCTTAACTATTATCTTGTAGCGGACAGGACTAATCTCATGAAAAGAATACAATATAATTATTTCATGATGGAAGTTAGCCTCTTAACTATTATCTTGTAGCAGACAGGACTAATCTCATGAAAAGAATACAATATAATCATTTTATGATGAAAGTTGGCCTCTTAACTATTATCTTGCAGCAGACAGGACTAATCTCATGAAAAGAATACAATTATTTCATGATGGAAGTTAGCCTCTTAACTTGTTCTATTTTGTGGCATGTAGGAGTAATGTCATGAAAAGAATACAATATAATCATTTCATGATGAAAGTTGGCCTCTTAACTATTATCTTGTAGCAGACAGAACTAATCTCATGAAAAGAATACATTGTAATCATTTCATGATGAAAGTTGGCCTCTTAACTATTATCTTGTAGCAGACAGAACTAATCTCATGAAAAGAATACATTATAATCATTTCATGATGAAAGTTAGACTTATAACTTGTTCTGTCATGTACCTCATCACATACCAATAACAGGTTCGTGCTAGAGGGCTTGTTGAAAGTTACAATGAATGAATGAGTCACCAAAATCGAGATGTAGATGGTAAGCTTTACTAGAACAGGATCACAAGGAACGAAATGGACAATGGGGCCAAACCATGAAAGTTAACAACTTCACTTGTTCTATTTTATAGTAGACAGAAGTAATTTCACGAAAACAAACACTATTATAATTTTATGATGAAAGTAAACGTCTTCAATTGTTCTATCTTGTAGCAAACAGGAGTAATGTTTAGAATGAGTCAAAACATGTCTTTAAAACACCCACTTTCTCGAGCTGTCTGGATTTCTAGCAATCAACCCTTTTTAACTTTCACTGTAGAAAGCTATAGACACACCAGATTCAAACCTAAAATATCTAAGTGAAACCCCTGTCTTGCTTAAAGTATTAGTATACTGTAACACCCAACCACCTTTAAGTTATAAGCGTTAATTTTATTAATTTCTAAAACTACTTACCAATTTAAGTGGACCCATCGAATCAGAATCTCCGTACATTATTGCATTTGCTCTTTTTCTCATTTCCTTATCCTGTGATGTAATTTAAAACATTACAATTTGGTTAAGAGAACAAAACTGCAACCTAATTTTATTTTTTTTCTAGAACACATTTTGCAATTTGATTTGTCAATTCTCAAACTATCCGGCTTCCGGTATAATGGCGACGCGATGACTCGTTGTTCTTAGGGGAGACGCTGTTCAGTGTTTTTCTGTGGATTTCCTATGGAAATTCCTGTGGAATTCGTGTGGATAGTGTTTTTCCTTTGGATTATGTGATGTTATTTCGTTTTCGTGTATTGGAAGTGTTCAAAAGAAGCCACGGAAGGCAAGTGGTGGATGAAATTTTGAGGGCAGCCGACAGATATTTGTTGGGTATGGTCTCGAGTTTCACGACGGCAAGCAGAAGATCTCTTTCGAGAGACAATGATTGCGGTCATCCGGCCAGTATGGTCACTGCCATAGAGGAAAGCAACGGCAAACTACCTCTTTGAAATTGCCTAGTTTATTATGATTCGCTTAAAGACTGATCATCGCAAGACAAGGACAGAGACATTAAAATTAGGAACATGGAACGTTAGGACGTTAAACGACGACGGAACATTAGAGAACATAACACAAGAAATTCAAAGAGAAAAAATTTATATATTAGGTATGTGCGAAACAAGATGGACAGGAGCAGGCATCAAGATACATAAAGATTTTAAGATTATTTATTCTGGAGGTGAAGATCAACATAGGGGAGTGGCAATAATTTTGGACCGGAAAACATCAACGTCTGTTCAGGGATATTGGGCCGTGTCGGACAGAGTTCTACTAGTTAAATTGAGTGGCAGACCTTTTAACATAAATGTTATTCAGGTATATGCCCCAACAGGAGAGTCCAGTGAAGATAGTGTAGAGGAATTTTATAATGACATAGAGTCTGCCTTAAAGAAATGTAAAAATTCAGAAATAAAAATCATAATAGGGGACTTCAATGCAAAAGTAGGAAATCAAGGGGATAGATACACAGTAGGAAACTATGGTTTAGGAGAGAGAAATGAAAGAGGATACAGACTAGTAGAGTCGGCAAAAGAACAGGAAATGATTGTAGGAAATACCTGGTTCAAGCAACACCCTAGAAGATTATGGACCTGGAGGAGTCCTGATAGCAGGATTAGAAACCAGATTGACTACATTCTCATTAGCAGAAGATTTAGAAACGCGCTTAAAGTAGCAAAAACAGTTCCCAGTGCTGATTGTTATAGTGACCACAGATTACTCACAGGAACATTGAGGATAAAGTTGAAGAAAGTCAAGTATATAACAGGAAACACTAAATATGACTTGTGTACATTGAGTAATGACAAGGAAATACAAAACAAATTCAACATAGAAGTACAGAACAGATTTGAAATATTGTCTGATCTAGAGATCCTATTCCAGGATGTGGATGATCAATGGGAAATGTTAAAGAATTCAATCAATGTGGCTGCAGAAACAACTATTCCAAAATTAAAGAAGGTGGGTCGTTTGTTTGTTGTTTGTCCATCAAGAATGATGATGACCATTCATTTCATCCAGTGGGGTTGAAGGTGTGGAGCCGTGGGTTCTAAGATGGCTGATAAGGCCTATTTTGGCTCGAAATGTTCTTTGACAATGTGGGCAAAGAATGCTTGACGTCTCTGGAGGAGGATTTCCTGCAGTGGTTTTTCTGTCCTGCCTTTTCTTCACAGCTCTTGCAGTCCTGGTTGCCTCACATATGACTGCACCTTTGCGCAATGATGCACACCACGAATTTCGGTCTCTGGCTGCAGCCTCCCAGGTGTCATGATGAATTCCAAAAGCATTCAGTGAAATTTTCAGTGTGTCTTTAAAACGTTTCCTCTGGCCACCTTGGGAGCGTTTACCACAACGCAGTTCGCTGTAGAAAATTCGTTTAGGGAGCCTGTGATCTGGCATGCGGGTCAAGTGACCAGCCCAGCGAATCTGATTCTTCATCAGTAGAGTGTGGATACTGGGCATGGATGCTCTTTCTAGGACTTCAGTGTCTGGAATCTTGTCTTGCCATTTAATCTTCAGTAGCTTCCTTAGGCAGACTGTGTGGAAGTGGTTTAATTTCCTAGCGTGTCGCTGATAAACAGTCCAGGTTTCACAAGCATATAGCAGTGTGGATAATACAACTGCTTTGTAGACTTTTAGCTTTGTTTGCAGGCTTATTCCAGTTCTGTCCCATACATTCTTGTACAGTCTGCCAAAGGCTGCACTGGCCTTGGAGATTCTTGCATTCACTTCGTCATCGATTGTAGCAGCTTGTGACACAGTGCTGCCAAGATAGGTGAATTTGTCCACAACACTTAGTCTTTGATCATTAACTTTGATATTCGGCACAGTGTGATTATTCCCTGGAGCTGGCTGGTACATAACTACAGTCTTCTCCAAGTTGATATTGAGCCCAAAGTTGGCACAGGCATGTGAGAAAGCTGAAACATTATGTTGCATGTCCGCCTCTGAGTTGGCGTATAGAGCGCAATCATCAGCAAACAGGAGCTCTCTGACGGTGCCGCTGTCAATTTTGGTTTTAGCTTTCAGCCTTCTGAGATTGAATAACTTTCCATCCATACGGTAGTTGATGTCTATTCCAATGTCGTCGTTCTCGAAAGCATTCATCAACATGGCTGAAAACATGAGGCTGAACAGTGATGGTGCCAGGACACATCCTTGCTTCACTCCATTGGTTACAGGAAAGGGTTCAGACAGTTCACCATTTTCCTGTACTCTTGCCTGCATGCCGTCATGAAATAGCCGCACTATTTGGACAAACTTTCGTGGACAGCCATATTTTGCCATAATCTTCCACAGTCCTTCTCTGCTGACTGTATCAAAAGCCTTGGTAAGGTCAATGAAAGTGGAGAACATTTCGCAGTTCTGTTCCTGACATTTCTCTTGCAGCTGCCTTGCAGCGAAAATCATGTCAACAGTTCCACGTTCTTTTCTGAAGCCACATTGACTCTCAGGAAGAAGACCTTGATCGAGATGGGCTGTGAGGCGATTGAGAAGAATTCTGGCGAGTATCTTCCCTGCAATTGAAAGCAAGGAGATGCCTCGGTGGTTGTCACAGGATTGGCGGTTTCCTTTACGTTTGTAAAGGTGGACTATTGACGCGTCCTTAAAATCTTGTGGCATGGTCTCGTTCATCCATATGTTTGTGAAGACTTGGTGAAGCTGCTCTGTTAGGACCGGCCCACCTGCCTTGTATATCTCTGCTGGGATGGAGTCAGGACCAGGTGCCTTGCCGCTGGAGAGTTGTTGGATGGCTTTGTTTATTTCCACTATGGTTGGCAGGTCACCAAGTGTCTCATTGGTGGGAACTTGAGGAAGGCAGTTGATGGTTTCATCATCGAAGAAGGAAGTTGCATTTAAGATTTTGCTGAAATGCTCTGCCCAGCGTTGGAGGATTTCTTTCTTATCGGTGACCAATGTTCCCCCGTCTGCACTGAGGAGGGGAACTATACCTGGTGATGAAGGACCATAGACCGCTTTCAGTGAGTCGTAGAAGTTTTTCATATCATGTCTGTCAGCAAAGCCCTGAATTTCATCAGCTTTGCTGCTCAGCCAGGAGTCCCGCATGTGCCGAAGTTTCTGCTGCACTACTCTCTGAATGTTCTTGAAAGCATCTTTTTTTGATGTTGACTTTGGGTCATTCAAATGTGCCTTGAGGAGAAGATGTTTCTCGGCCAGCAATTGGTTGATGTCTTCGGAATTTTCATCAAACCAGTCTTTATGCTTTCGGGGGGCTGGACCCAGGATTTCCATAGCAGTGTTGTAAATTGTGTCCTTTAGGGCTCTCCATTCTGTTTCTGTATCCTGTTTAGCTTCAGCATTGGGCTTGAGGCGGTCTTCCAGCATATTTTCAAACGACTGCTGCATTTTCTTGCTGTTTAGGCGGGTGACATTTAGCTTTGTTTGCATTTTCGCCCCTTGAGGACGCCGTGGTGGCCTGATGTGGATGTTCATTTTCGAGACAATGAGACGATGGTCTGTCCAACATTCGGCACCACACATGGATTTTGTCACTCGAACGTCTTATCTGTCACTCCTCCTGACGATGACATAGTCAATGAGGTGCCAGTGTTTCGAGCGAGGGTGCATCCACGATGTCCTATTTCTCATGGGGAGACGGAAAATTGTGTTCGTAATCACGAGATCATGTTCGGCACATGTCTGAAGGAGGCGGAGTCCATTGCTGTTACAATTTCCGACTCCATGCTTTCCAATAATGCCACTCCAAGAGGTGGTGTCCGTGCCTACTCTGGCATTGAAATCCCCAAGGAGTATAAGTTTGTCTCCTTTGGGAACAGATGTTAATACACTGTGCAGGTCCTCATAGAACTTGTTCTTGACATCATCTTCGTTGGTCATAGTTGGTGCGTAGACACTCACAATGGTTGCGTGCTTCCTTCCATTCAGCAGAGGCAACTTCATGGTCATGAGCCTGTCGTTTATAGCCTTTGGAAATCCAGCTAATTTGCCGACCAGGGCCGACTTAACGGCAAATCCCACACCGGATTGGCGTCTTTCCTCGCTTTTCCTTCCACTCCAGAAAAATGTGTAGCCGGCACCAATTTCACAGATTTGGCCTTCTTCTGCAAGTCGTGTCTCGCTCAAGGCTGCAATGTCGATGTTGTACCTGCCCAGCTCTCTCCCAATCAGTGCTGTTCGTCTCTCTGGACCCGACGCGCCGTCTCTGTCAAGTAGGGTGCGTACATTCCAAGTTCCAATTGTTAAGGGAATATGGTTTACTCTTTTAGCTTTGCTTGTTTTATCTTTCTTTGTATGTCGACCGCAGTTAAGGGTACCCACCAACCGCGGCTAGCTGGTTAGGTAGTGATGAAGCAGACAATGTTTAGGGCACCTTTTCTAGCCCCTTCCTCATGCTATGGAGGTGAGCAGTGTGTTCCTATAGAGGGCTGCTCAGTCGCTCAGGGGGCTGCCGAATCCCACTGCTGCTCCGGTCAGTAGAAGACGACCATATGGCCTGAGCCGCCTGTGTGCAGGTCTGCGACTACGGCTGCCAGCGTACCCACGCCTGCCGCTTTGCCGCTCGCCCATCGCCACAGGGCTTGAAGGTGATATGTGACGTTGGATGAAGAATGACTTGCGCGATGACTTGGATTAAAGTGAGGAAGAGTTGCGCAATTCGTCGACCTCACTCTCTCGCCTGAGTCCATCTGAGTCCAGTGGCAAGACAAGTCGAGACGATTGGAGACGAATACAGGTGCAGTGGATGACCAGGGCGCTCTACGTGCCTTGCCGTGCTCATTACGTTCCACAACGCTTTGCAGGTAAACGCCGTCTTGCCCGTTGAATCAGGAATGATTTCTTCCGCGCAGTCTGCCGAATCCTGTCTTCACATGCTGGGTAGGCATACCCTAGTTTACCTCTTGGTTTGACACCAAATCGGATACCCATGCCTGGTTTAGCCAGCCTCTCACAGCTGTTGCCCGGGGGGTGGCCGCTGTCGCATGCTGACAGCTACTAGGAGCCACAGGCACGAGCTGGGTGTCAGACTTGGACCAGTGGGGGATGGGTCCTGAAAGGACATGAGAGCCATCCTTACCAAAGGTGCTACCAATGCCTGACACCCCGTACCCCCCTAGGTGGGTCGTAAGAAATGGATGACTGAGGAAATTTTACACTTAATGGAAACAAGAAGACTCAACAAAAATAATCCTGCCAAATATGAAGAAATTCACAGACAAGTCAGAGTATTATGTAGGAAGGCAAAAGAATCATGGCTTGAGGAAAAGTGCTTAGAAATTGAAATACAACACAACAGTCAAAATACCAAATTAGTGCACAAGAGAATTCAGGAACTTACTAATAAAAGAACAAGTACATCAACAGGCTGTCTAAAAACTAAAGATGGCAAAATCATAATAGAAAAAGATCAGATTCTACATGTATGGACAGATTATGTGAAAGACCTGTATAATGATAACAGAGAGGAACAGTATGCTATTAGATTTAATAATGAAGGACCAGAAATTTTAAAGATGGAGGTTCAAAATGTTCTTAAGCATATGAAAGCTGGCAAGGCCCCCGGTGAAGATAACATCACAACAGAAATGATTAAAGCTTTAGAAGAATTTGGACTAGAGCAAGTCACTAGACTGCTGAACACATTATATGATACTGGAGATATACCTTCTGAATTATGTAATTCTGTATTTATTGCAATCCCAAAGAAATCAGGAACCTTAGAATGTGATCAACATAGAACAATTAGTATAATGAGTCACATCACAAAGATTTTGTTACGAATTATCATGCAAAGAGTGAGGAAGAAAATACAACCTGAAATAGGGGAAGAACAATGTGGGTTTGTAGAAGGAAAGGGTACAGTAAATGCTGTGTATATGCTGCGAACAGTTATTGAACGTGCTTTAGAAGTAAACAAGGATATACATCTTTGCTTTATTGACTACACAAAGGCTTTTGATAGAGTTAGACATGTCAACATTGTGGATATGCTTGCAGATCTACAAATTGATGGGAAAGACATTAGACTTATAAAAAACATATATTGGAAACAACAAGCTGCCATAAGGATTGATAATGAAGTAGGACAATATCAACCTATTAAGAGAGGTGTTAGGCAGGGATGTGTAATGTCTCCAGATCTTTTTTCTCTATACAGTGAAAATATTTTCAGAAATGTAGAAGACCTAAATGGAATCAGCATTGGAGGACGAAACATAAATAACATTAGATATGCAGATGATACAGTATTGATTGCAGACAATGCACAGGATCTGCAACAATTAGTAGACGCTGTGGTTGTACACAGTGAGCAGCTGGGGTTGGAATTAAATTGTAGGAAGACACAGGTTATGGTCGTCACTAGGAAGCACGAAGCACCACAATGTAATATACAAGTAAATGGGAATATTCTTCAACAAGTGAATCGGTACAATTATCTTGGAACAGTCATAACATCTGATGGCAGATGCCTTGAAGAGATTAAAACAAGAATCACCATTGCGAAAGTAGCCTTTAGCAAGATGAAAAACATTCTGACCAATAAAATGATGTCAATTGAAACGAGAAAAAGAGTGTTGAGGGGATACATAGAGCCTGTTCTTTTGTATGGATGTGAAACTTGGACAATGTGCAGTCAAGCTGAAAAACATCTGATGGCTGCAGAAATGTGGTTTCTGAGGAAAATGCAAAGAATACCATGGACAGATAGAAACAAGACCAAGTACTACAAGAGACAAATGAAAATCGTAGATTGATTAGAGAAATTAGACGTAGACAGTCAAAATTTTTTGGACATGTTATGAGAAGAAATGGACTGGAGAACTTAGTGACAGCTGGCAAGATCGAAGGGAACAGACCAAGAGGAAGACCGAGAGGAAAATACCTGGATGGCTTGGCCACATGGCATGGATGAGACAGGAACACTGAGCTGATCCACGACTCTGGTGATCGAGTGAAATGGCGAATCATGACCGCCCACGCTTTCCGGCATGGCACATGATTGATTGATCCTTAGCAGGACATTGCAGTCAATCCCAGCATTTTTTGGGCTGTTTGTGACTATCTTGGCAAGTTATGTTCAGTAGTCATAGCTTTCTGAACAAATGGCATTCATACCACTGTATGAAAACCAATGCAAGGCAGTCTGCTTCCAAATCATCCGCAGATGTTTCAAACGCAGTACGGGATTTAAAATTTTGTTCATAACTCCTTTGCCACAGCACAGCCCATTTTCTAATAACTACACAGATTTTACCGACTCAGCAGTTTTGAATTGGATGCACCGGGTTAAACAATTTTACTTGCGGTTCGTTTAATGAAGTCTAACTGGTATGCTTGGTTGGCTGGATGGTTGTTAGACATCTGCAAAACTGAGTTCTAGCTTAGAGTCTAATACATTCACGTTGGGGTCAGCTGAGCCCTGAAATGTGCTAGCCTCTATGTTGGTGATGTTTGGTGTAGAGACCTTTCCTTCCAATCCTATACCAAAGCTCTATTTCTATGGGACTGTATTGCAGAACTCTCCTTCCCCCTTTTCAAGGGGAACCAGCAATGTGTGCAATACGAGTACTTGAGCCGAAAAATATTTGAGCTTCACATCCACAGATTGAACCCTGAACACTGCCTGATAGGTATGCGCTGCCCAAACTGCCATCATGACTCCACATACGTAGTACACCAACCAAATCTTAAGTATGAACTGATAAAAAACATTGCTTTTCCTTTACAGGATGTCGCAGTCAACACCAACATTTTTTTTGCTGTTGTGATCTCTTGGCAAGTTTATGTTCAGTAGTTCGCCATCACTTTCTGAACGACCGGCACCCATACCATTTCATAAAAAAACCAAACCAAGGCAACGCCAAATCACCCACAGCTGTGTTTTGAATGCAGATATACGGGATCACGAACTGCGTCCGTAACCCCTTCACAGCAGAGTCATCATGAACTGACAAAGATGGGGAAATGTCCAGAGAATCTCACCCACACATCACACCAACCAAATCTTAAGTATAAACTGATAAAGATGGGGAAATATCCAAAAAAATCTCACACGCATAGTACACCAACCACATCTTAAGTATGAACTGATGAAGATGAAAAAATGTCCAGAGAACCTCTCTCTCTCTCTCACGCACGCACACACACAGAGTTTAAAATAAATGTCTGCATATCCTTTACAGGACATCGCTGTCAACATCAGTATCTTTCAGCTGATTGTTGATTTCTTTGGCAAGATTACGCTCGGTAGTTTGCCATTGCTTTCTGAGCGGCCGACTCACATACCCCGTAAGTTACCGGCGCGATTCGAACCACTGCTGATTCTCACCGTCGTCACATTACTTACGAGAGTATACGAGATTACGGAGAAAAGTTGCTAACCTCTAGGCCAGGAAGCCGGCACACAGAGAGTACCCATACCCAAATCTTTATTATACCTTAATAAAGTTACAGTTGAAACATATCCAGAGAGTCTCATATACACACACAATACATATAACCAGACCTTAAGGATTCCTTGATAAAGATGGATAAATATCCAAAGAAAATATAACCAAATCTCAAGTATCAACTAATAACCATGAAACATTCCAGTATTTCACACAAGGTGTATCTTCCGGAACTTACCAGAAGCCATGGATGATTCAGGATATCTGCTGTTGTTATTCTCTTGCTTGGATCCACAACCAACATTTGTTTGATCAAATCAACAGCTGCGAAAAGAACATATACTACAATTAATTGATTGTCTTGTTAACTAGAAAGTAGATGGGACTTAATTTACATGAGTTCACAACACCATGAGATGATGCTACCAGTTTTTTTCCCTCATCACCTGATTTCTCAGACGTATTCATCAATTATAAATTGCTACAATATGTACACAGATGGTAATAAAACAAAGGAAAAGGGGGTGACAGGAGCCAAAGTCAGTTTTAAGTGTGCAATATGCTTTGAGCAAATTGCACACTTCGAATGAACCCAAGAGAGAAGACTTGCAACGAGACATCAAGCTGAGACCGTCATAGGAAACAGCATGGATCAGAAGCCGGACTGGCCATGGCAAATCATAGATTCCTACCGTGTGGTTATAATTTTAGAATAGAATGTTTTTAAGTAGTCATTAACCTGGATGAGTGTGAAGTGTATTTACTGAGAATATGATTGTCAATTTACGGAAACAATATATTATGAGAAACGTTATGGTGTCCTGTGAAGTATTTTTATAGTTAGAGGTTTGTTCGTGGTTCTAAAATGGAGGAAGAAGAGAAAGGGCCTACATGGCTTTTGAATGACAAATACAATAACTATCAAAACAATGTTTTCCTGTAGTGAATTTGAATAACGAAGACACAAACAATAGATTGCACGATTTATGGCCTGGCATATTTTGCTGCATATTGTCACGTACATACTGCATAAATCACACAACATAAAGTAAAGTAACTAGATAACTCCTTCAAGCTGAAATATACACATGTTCGCACAGTAATTTCAACTGTCTACCATGGTAATTTTAAACTGACTATCATGTCTTTTTGTTTGCACAAAACTGGCCTTTGTAGATTAACTATGATGGCTTCTGCGAACTTTAACAAGCGAATATTTTGTGTGTTAAACAACACACAAAATGCATTGTCTCTATCAATCGCATGACCAGTTTCCAAAACGTGCCATGCAATCGATGACGAAGGAGGTTTGTGGTGTGTCGGCTTGGACAGATTCCCATCACTTTTGTGTAGTATCTTCTTCTTCTGCTGCGTTCATCCAGTTTTTTTTTCCGGATGTGATTGCGTTGTGCCTGTTTACAGCAAAGCTGCGTTCTTGCGCCGTTAGGCCGACACATCCGACTTCTGCGGGCATTTTTTGACCGGGTTAACCATCCCGGGGTGTAGTATCTGATAGCTATGATAACTATAACCATAACAAACACAGATAAAACCCCTGGAGGAAAACATAGTAAGAATACCTAGACAACAATGAAATGGGGAGTTCGGTTGTTGATAGGAGGAGTGGATTTACAGAGGTCAAGACCCGACCTTCAGTTGAGCTGACGCAACAAGCTAAGCGACCTCCGAATTTAACCAGTTATTATTGTGTGTTCATGATGTCAAGCTCTAGAGAGGACAGGAATGATCCCAGTCAGTAACTTTGTCAAACTGACCCCTGTCAAGGGAAAAAACAAGTAAGTAATAAATAATTCCTTAGAATGATGACAACCTATGGTTATATGGCAGTGGTTTTCAACCTATTGAGCCCATGACTTCCCTAAACATTATTTTTACAACTACCCATGAGACGAGTGGTTATGGAATAGCAATATTTTGACACATAGCAAACTTTTTAAATGTTATTTCTAGTTTTTAAAAATTGCAAAAGAACAAACTGTAAAAACAGAGAAGTTTAAGTATTTAACAAAACAAAACAGCAAGAAGTTTAAGTATTCAACAAAACAAAACAGGCATATGCCTGCAGAACTATGGCTGTTGATCCACCCCAGATCTTTTGGGAATGATATATGCCATGTTTCTAGTAACTGGACAGGAGTTAAAATAGAATAGACGCAGGTAAACGACATTAACCAGTAAGAGAATGCAGTTCAGTAACACAAAAAGAACTCACAGGTTCACAGGACAGCTACGGCAGTTAGCGTCATGAATACAGAAATAAATCATTAAGCGCTGGGACAGCAGACTGGAAACATCAACTAGAAACAACTAACTAACAATCAATTAATATCTACTGGACTCGACGAGAATCAACTAGAGTCCACAATGATCAAATACCTGCTACCACTAATCTAAGGACGACGTTTTAACTGGTAGAGCCATCAAGCCTAGTTGTTGCTGAACTCATATTCATGGACAATATTCTGGTATTCACAACAATGAGCTTTTTGGGCGATCCAGCTTCAACAACGTACAGTAAGTTGGCTACTTAAGTTAAACTTAACCACGATTACATATGTGAATTATCAACTGAATATTGGACTGTCATACGCATAAGACATACATGCAGTGATGCACAGAAAATGTGATCCAGACATGGTCAGCGGTGAAGTGTTGATATGAGATGTTGCTAAATAAGATATTGTCAAGCTGCTACGCTGAGTTCTGCAAGTTATTTCCTGAGTATTGGCAAGCATAGTAATGTGCTAGCCAATTGAGTATAGCTGCCATCGGTGTTACCAACTGACAACGAGCCAGAAAGCTACCTAAGTAGCATGATGGCAACATACCTCTATAATTTAATGATTCATATCATTATGATGTGCATGCTGATAAGCATAGGTTTTCATGGTTTGCCATCTCACAAGATCACCAGTGTCTTAGATCAGGCTATATTCTTGTTCCAATTATACTTAGCCAAGCCATGAAGCTCTTTATCTTTGTCGAATCAGCGTACAACAGTGATTTTGCCTTGCATTCCACCTTTCTTCTATAGTTTAGCTCTGCGAGCCTTTGCCTAAAGAAGCAAACACTGTAAGCAGCAGCGAGAAGTGATTCTTGCACTGCTTTCACACTGTTAGTCGCATCACAGTTTTGAAACATTTGTAGTTATCTGCCCCCCACAACTAACTTGTCTCCCCTCAATGGCCACCACCTGTGTGTGTCCACAAATGCTTATTCAATATTTATAGATAACCTTATATCTAGAAGCCTTCCACTATCTGCTTAGGAGCAGGAAGCGCTCTTACCCAGCCATTGTGTTAAAGCATTGGAACTAGTTTGTGTTCAAGTCTTCAGTTTTACCTCTGTTAGTTTAATGGTAGACATTATCTCACCTGTTGCGGACACGTCCTTCCAATACTGTTTAGGAAATGTGTAATGCCCTCCTACGATCTGCTGGGGGAGATCCATGTCTGTGCGTTCATCTGCAAATGGTGAGTATCCCGACAACCTGCAAAACAGCAAGAAGTTTAAGTATTCAACAATACAAAACAGCAAGAAGTTTAAATATTTAACAAACCTGCAAGAATTTAAGTATTTAAAACAAATACAAGAAGTTTAAGTATTCAACAAAACAAAACACAGCAAGAAGTTTAAATATTTAACAAACCTGCAAGAATTTAAGTATTAAACAAAACTACAAGAAGTTTAAGTATACAAAAAAAAAAAGCAACATAGCAAGAAGTTTAAGTATTTAACAAAACAAAACAGCAAGAAGATTAAGTATTTAACAAAACAAAACAGCAAGAAGATTAAGTATTTAACAAAACAAAACAGCAAGAAGTTTAAGTATTCAACAAAACAAAACAGCAAGAAGTTAAGCATTCAACAAAACAAAACAGAAGGAAGAAGTTTACATATTTAAAACAAAACAAAACAGCAAGAAGTTTAAGAATTCAACAAAACAAAATGGCACATACTTTAAGTAATCAACAAAGCAAAACAGCAAGATGTTTAAGTATTTAACAAACTACACAAATTAGATTGTAACATTTTAAATCCAAGAAGTTTTTGCAGCAGCCCTGCAAATAAGCTTCAAATAAATGTTGGTTAAGGAATAAATAAGTAAATATATGTCCCAGCTACTAATTCTTGTCAAGAGTGATATACATGGATGGCTCTGTGCTAAGAGATAACAGAAGTGCCTGGCGGTTCATAGTGAAGATTGTGGACGGTGTTTGGTGCAGGACTGGCATATGATACAACATCTAGTCTGAGGATGGAGGTGAAGGCAGTCACATCGGCGTTCCGCTGGTTGGAGGACAAATAGTACACGCATGTCGTGATTGTAAGGACTCACAAAATATGAGAAGGTGAAGACAGCCATGCTTAGGGAAGAGTGTCAGGCTTCAATTAAACAATCAAAAATAGAGAGCATCTGTTGGATTTTTTTCTCAGGACATGCTGGTGTAGTGGGAAACAAGCAGGCCGACAGATTGGGTCTGAACCACTTGGTGCAAAAATTTCTCCTGAGTACAGCTGAAGGCAAGAGGCAAAAACGCAGACAAATAAAATGTGTTTAATCATGTGAAAACATGGAAAGTTACAGCACTGCCACAATTAATCTATTACTGAAGATATAGGGTAGTAGTAGACCTTGACCATGCGTGCATCCATCATTGCACATCAGCAATAATGGAACTATGAATTAGAAATAGTATAACAATATAAAGAGGTCAAAGCAAAATTACCAACTATTACCAATACAGTTTAATTTACTAATTGTTTAGCCTCTCATCCCTTACTCTGTCATTTTCTCAAAACTCTACATGTGTATTCCCCTTTCTTTGTGTTGTGCTCATCTCATGGGTGTCTTCATTATAGAGATTGACATTATAAGAAGAGAAAACATGGAACCTGTGACAACTGAAAGGTCTGTAAAAAAAACAAGAGAGAGGAAGATGCTAAAAAAGATTCTTCAGTCTGTCACCATGGCACAGAAAGATAACACCACACTATTCGATACATGTTGTTGGAGACTGAAAGATGTGGAGTCAGCAAGGTACTAGATGATGATGATTAGTTTTAAAGGACTCACATGATAAACAAAATGACACCCAAACTCCAACAGTCTATGGCTTTTGTGTATGTCCCGCTCCCAGCAGTTAACAAAATTTCTGGAGCCACGTAGGTCGGCGTTCCACAGAATGTCTTCAGCATGGACCCGGCATCCACAAACTTGGACAGTCCAAAGTCTGTAACCTGATGGACACAGAATGATGGAGGGCACTTTTGAGTCTAAAATTGATGAAAGGAAATTAATATCTTACAGAGTGTGATGGATGGGGACTGTGCTGTGTTTGCATGACAGTAAATTTACAATAATGTGATAATAATCTAAAGACATAAAGAAGAGCAGATGCTCCAGAGGTTTAAAGACAGACGAATAAAGATGAGGATGAAGTTGAGGGAGGTAACCTTATATACTAAACAAAAGAACAAGATAAGGTTATATCTTTATTTTACCTCAAATACAAGTAATAAAAGAATAAGAAGAGGTTGAAAAGTGTCAAAACATATGTTTATCCCATATACAAAAACAAAAGAAATGATGGGGCAACTTTTCTGATTAGTTTTACCATACAAACAAAAGTAGAAAAGTTCAAAGACAGATACTACCAAAGAGGTATCGTCTTCCGTTTCTTCATTTGCTCTCAACCAGCCACTTATATTTCTCATAAAGTTAGCACTCTCAGGTTCCCATGATGTCATAGTTTACCATACCCTTTAGTTGGTTTAGGAACAATGAAGAGACCATGTTATAGCTGTTGTGGCAGGAAGTGTTCCACCGTTGGTTTGACTTCATGGAGACTGGTGTATCCATTGTTTATTTGCCTGAAGAGATGGCACTCAAAGTCTGCAAGGGCCAGTTCTTACATCTACTAAGATCATCATCGTCAGGTTAGTCAGCCAAGACATCTTAGAGTCACCTCGTCATGTGCCTCCAATGTATCTTGTTCTCAGAAAGTCCCTTATGCTCACAGAAGTTTGAGCAGCCTTACATATTTGTGTGATGTAGTTATTTTTTTAGTCAGGTCTTAGTCACATTTGACAGAGCTACTGTATGCTAGTAGATGGTGCTACCTGCTTTCTGTTAGCGCCGATGTCGGGCAGCACACACGAAACTCGACACCCCATATTGTGGCAACGGCTTCAGGAAGAGGACACAATTTGGAGGGTACAAGCCTTATCCTGGTGCGAAAAAACCTAAAGACTAAATGTTACGGCAGGGCAGACCAGGTCCTAAGTCTTGGTCAGCAACTGGTCTAGGATCAAAGCTGTAACAGGCAAACATAGTATTGCTTTGCTGATCCGGCCGCTTTTTCAGCTAGTCTTGTTCCAGGTGTATTGTTACCTTTTCTCTGGAGTAAGCTAGGCAGGCAGAGGTGCATGGTCAACATATGATCTCTACAATTCAGCCCAGGCTTTGTGCAAAGTAGAGTTTATTATGTATGTAACAAACTATCATCTGTCAAGACACCAGGTGGCAGTACATTTACTTTTGGACTTTCTCTCTTCTGTTGCCCTTCAGTATTTTCAATAAGACTTTCATATCTCATATCGTGACTAAATTAAAATATATTTTTAATAGCTGTCTATTTTCCCAAATGCCTTGAAGATTTTGTTCATTGATCTTTTTTCTGTTCAGCTCTCTCCTTTGCATCCTGTGATAACACAGCTCAAATACTTCCAAGTTGTTTTCATCTCTTTCATTTACTATTATGGCAAACATGTTTAAGCAATTGTACGTAACATTAGTGCAGTCCGTATACACTACTTCTAGTACTGCTGGACTGCATTTTGTGTGTGTGGATTAGCTTTCCCTATTAGCAGTGTCACTCACAATCAGGCGAACCCACTCCGACTTCAGAAGTACTTGTAATTTATGTCCCCAAGTCAAGGATGATAGGTCAACATTTTAGTCCATCTTTTCGGTGTAGGGGTTGAACCCCTTACCTCGGCATCAGCACACCGAATGTTTAAGAACACACATTCTTATCTATTAGGCCATGCTGACGTAAACACAACTCATAATAATACTATATTATCATAACATTTCAGTAACAGTCAATTATTATGTGATAATGTTAATTACTAAATGAAGCCAACAAAAATACAGCTTACCTTTTTTTTTTATATTTCAAACTCATTCAATAGAACTTAACAAATGAAAATGGTTTGTTGAGTAACATCATTAATTACTGCAAATACAAGGATTAAATTACCTTTATCAATGTTTCCTGATCATTTGAGGATAGCAGGATGTTTTCAGGCTGTGGAAATTATGAACAATTGTCAAAAACAATCAACATTTCATTAGAAAAACTTCCATGAACTACTCAAGCCTTCTTCTTCCTGTTCTTTATATGTCCAATATGTTTCTACTGGAAGATGCATGCATTGTGCTTGTTTACAGAAGAACTGCAAAACTGTTGCCTTTCAGTCAAGACATCTGACTTCTTTCCAATGTCTGCTGATCGAATTACCCTTAACAAGTAATTTCAGGAGACATCCCACTATCTCAATGCAATGTCATCCGCATTCATTGCATCCACAGGAATGTGCCCCTATAAGCTCATGCAGAATAGCCATATGTAGGCCCATCAGTACTCAGAGAAGGCACAGGTAGCATAGGGCATTCCCCAGCAGCCAAGGAGGCTTCCAGTAATGCATAGCAGACGTATGCGGGCTACACGCTAGCCCCATCGCTTGTTTTGTATGTCAATAAAGAACACAGCCAGCTGCGTGAATTAATCTGAATTGCAGAACACATTGAACATCGACATCTTGAAAGAAAATGGCCACTTCAAAGGCAGCATCAGGCGGGGACCTTGTCTTGGGTTAATTAGTTACACACATGTTGCGTTATGGCTGAATGCTTCTAAGTCGTAATGAGAAGTGTGACATGGTGGTAGTAGCAATTATAAAAAGGGTTAAGTAGGTAAGGAACCTATTACAGATCTAGCAAACCGGTGGGAATTTTCTTGATTCTAGAAAAATTAATGCTCCAGAAATCTTGGTGGAAAGGCATAAGTCACAGGCGCTGGAACTTCATTTACACCTCCCCCTGACGCCTAAAGCACAAGTGGAAGACAAAACAAGCAAACAAACTCTAGCTCCAGATAGATTATGTCTCGTTTCGTAATCCAAACTTGCCAGTAATGGTAGGTAGGAGGGTCACCTTGTGTTTCTGGGCTCAAATCTCTATTAAAGCCAGGATTTCATTTATATAACCACATGGCCAAGTACCTCATCCTCTAGAAATCTTTGGCTGCAAAATTCAAACAATCCTGAAAAAGTCAAAATAGGGCTAGATGTGAGTTTGTTGAGGACCTATACTCCAATGAACGATAAAAGGCAATATAAGAAGAAAACCCTGCTCTGTCCTCATCAAACTCCAGACAACAAATGTTAAGGGAAGTAGACAGGCGGCAGACATATGATGGCCACTTTCATCCATCAAGATTCAGTGCTCAAGAAAATATAGGCCTAGCACAAAATCCTCAATACGAAGCATGGCATGGAAAGGAGGAATTTAGCAGTGGACTACAAACTGTGCATGTTGTGAGATTGCAAGAGAATCATAACAATTCTCCAAAATGATGGCAGTCAATCCATGCCTGAATCTTGCACTCACAGCATGGAAAACTCACAAGCATGGAAGACATATATGCTCAGAGAGAGCCACGGCAGCGCAGTAACTGGATACTCATCTGCCTCCCCGGAGGTTATTTGATCGAGTTCGCATCATGTCGAATTTTTATAAAATTTACCTGGGCTGGTAAAAAAAAAAGTCTGAAATGGATACCAGGAAAAACATCTCTTGAGAAATAAAAGCCACCGGTATGATACTCACAACATTGCGCACTGAGAGCCAATTGGTCTATACAAATAATACCAGCCCAGGTTCAACCAGCAGATGAAAACTCAAGCATAGTCCACACATATGCTACTAAAGGGTGTATTTTTAATGACTGTGCAGTGTTTGAAAATATTGCCTGTCCAAGTTTTGTATTTATCTATCATGGTGCATGAACTTTACAGAGGGCAAATACAAAACTAGGACCGGCAATATTTTCAAACACTGCACAGTCATTAAAAATACACCCTATACTATTAGCAATTACTACCAGGCGGTGCACGGGACTGATTTTGAGTGAGGGTTTGCTTTACCTATTACCAGTGTCCCTGGACATCAGACGAATGAACCCACTTCAATTTCTGAGGTACTTGTAATTGACTTCCCCAAATCAAGGACGAGAAGTCAACACTTAAGTCCAACTAACCGGTGTGTAGAACGACACCACTACACAGCGGTCACCAGAGTAAGTTTAACTGGTGTGTAGAACGACACCACTACACAGCGGTCACCAGAGTAAGTTTAACTGGTGTGTAGAACGACACCACTACACAGCGGTCACCAGAGTAAGTTTAACTGGTGTGTAGAACGACACCACTACACAGCGGTCACCAGAGTAAGTTTAACTGGTGTGTAGAACGACACCACTACACAGCGGTCACCAGAGTAAGTTTAACTGGTGTGTAGAACGACACCACTACACAGCGGTCACCAGAGTAAGTTTAACTGGTGTGTAGAACGACACCACTACACAGCGGTCACCAGAGTAAGTTTAACTGGTGTGTAGAAACGACACCACTACACAGCGGTCACCAGAGTAAGTTTAACTGGTGTGTAGAACGACACCACTACACAGCGGTCACCAGAGTAAGTTTAACTGGTGTGTAGAACGACACCACTACACAGCGGTCACCAGAGTAAGTTTAAACTGGTGTGTAGAACGACACCACTACACAGCGGTCACCAGAGTAAGTTTAACTGGTGTGTAGAACGACACCACTACACAGCGGTCACCAGAGTAAGTTTAACTGGTGTGTAGAACGACACCACTACACAGCGGTCACCAGAGTAAGTTTAACTGGTGTGTAGAACGACACCACTACACAGCGGTCACCAGAGTAAGTTTAACTGGTGTGTAGAACGACACCACTACACAGCGGTCACCAGAGTAAGTTTAACTGGTGTGTAGAACGACACCACTACACAGCGGTCACCAGAGTAAGTTTAAGCGCGAGCGCATTAAACTTCTCTGCAATGCTACCTGCAAACACACTACACATGACTCTTCATATGCCCAGCATCATAAAACTGAATTCCAAAGATGTCTCTATGAAGGACTGATGTAGTGACACATTGTTAGATTATAGTCATGAAGTTTGTGAAAATCTATTAGTACTCTGGATTATTGAGCAAAATATTTGCAGACCAGAAGCGAACAACTTGACGTCATAATTTATTTTATTTATATTTATTCATGTATTTCTTCATTTTATGGATACATACATCCTATGTGCATTATAAATTCCCAGATTGGAAAGAAAATGAAGTTGTCAAGATTAGTTAAAGAATACAGCAGATACAGTGATAGATATATGATGCCTAATTCTTCACACTATTAGAGCATTATCCACGATGGGATACACTTAAATGACCTATAAGGACACTACTTTTAATGCAATAGAAAGTAAACAAACAGGATTTTACCTTCAAGTCTCTATGGGTGATACCTTCGTCATGTAAGTACTGTATTTGGGAAAAACAAAAGTGTTGGTGAATTTTCAAATAGCTAAGGATATATATGGGAAGACTGACAAACACACACACATGGATGGGTGAATATGTAGGCTTGTAAGTAGGTAGGAGAGGAGCGGCTAGAATGCTGGATTCACCTTCGGGAGACCTGGGTTCGAATCCTCAGTAAGGTGTGAATTTTTTTCTGTTGTGGGGTGGAACAACAACTCTAACCTACACAGTTCACAGCAACTGCACTAGCCAGGCCGCCTTAATTCCTCAGGCTTAACACCCTCCACCCCCTGCCATACACCGCAAGGTAGTAAAATTGGCATGAAAGTAAGTAGGTAGTAGGGTAGGTAGAGGCAAGCAGGCAGGTAGATAGGAAGAGGTAGGTAAGTAGACAGGGGTCGTTAGATATATAGGTTGGTAGGCAGGAAGAGATAGGTAGGTAGGTAGGTAGGTAGGTAGGCAGGCAGGCTGGCTGGGGTTGTTAGATATGTAGGTAGGTAGAGGTATACATTATACATTGTGGGGAGGGGGGGGAGGAGAGAAGTTAGGAGAAGACAAAAACTAGAGAACTTTGTGACAACTGGCAATATTGAGGAAAAAAGAACAAGGGGAAGGCAGAGAAGTAATTACCTGGATGGCCTGGTGACATGGCTTGGTCAAGACAAGAACGCCAGAGCTGATCCACGACTGTGGTGATCGTGTGAGATGGTGAAACATGAAAGCCCAAGCTTATCGGCATGGCACATGATGATGAGGTAGTTAGGCAGGTAGATAGATGAGTGGGCAGAGAGATGTGCAGGTAGGAATGTAGGTAGGTAATGATAGGTAGGTAGAGGTAATATTTTTATTCCACTTCTGTCCCAAACCCCGTTTTTGGAATGCCAGGTTGCCTCAATAGGATTATTTTTACTTGAGCTTTCACACACTATATCTCCAGCAATATGCTGTTAAAAAAGTTAGTTGCATATCCTTTCACAGGATGTCACAGTCAACCCCAACATTTTAATGCTGTTTGTGATCTCTTGGCAAGTTTACGCTCAGTAGTCTGCCATTGTTTTCTGAACGAGCGGCACCCATCAATTTCATAAAAAACCAATGCAAGGCAGTCTGCTGCCAAATCACCTGCAGCTGTGTTTTGAAAGCAGTATGCGGGATTACGAACTGCGTACCTCTTCGCCACGGAAACTGCGCAATGTGTGTACACATGGCAATGCCATAAGCGGACACGTATCTGATAGGGAACTATGCTGATAATATCAAGAGGACTGTCCGACGAGGTTCAACGCCTGTGCTCCATGTCTCACTAAGTGAGGGAAAGACTGGCCATCTATTGCCGTGCCCCTACTAAATATGGTGTTTCTATCATATCACAGACCTGCAGCAGGTCCCTATTTCAGGACATACGTTTTTCTGTTGTGAATGACAATTCAGTAGTTTGCATTCTTTAATATTAGTCCAGTGTAGGGTGTATTTTTAATGACTATGAAGTTTTTGAAAATATTGCAGATCCAAGTTTTGTATTCACCCTCTGTGGAGTTCATGCAACATAGCAGGTAAATACAAAACTTGGAACGGCAATATTTTCAATAAAAAAAAAACACCTACAGTCTTTAAAAATACACCATGTATTTCTGCTAGTCTAGGATTTCTGCTGTCAGCCTCTGTTTGTCTGCTTGTCTACAATTGTACCCTGGAAAATGGTTTTCAACCAGGAATCCTTGCTAGTTACCTGGCCAAACCAGGCAAGCTTTCTAAACTTCACTCTAGGAAGAATGGCTATGGTTAGAGATTGGTTATATTATAACACATATAGAATTGCAACCTTGATTAATTACATCACAATAATTATAACCTTATCAATTTTGCTTATATATAATACCACAACAAATATAATGTGATTAATTTTACTTATTACAATACCAACAACAAATATTACATGGTCTAAAATTAAATATTTATATTATAAAATATCATTTACTGTAACAGTGGTGGTAATGGCTAGCATGATTACCTGCTGATCATGTGTTTAACACTCCCCCCCCCCCCGACCTTTCTCTCTCTATAGCAGTGGTTTCTCAACCTTTTTTTACCCATGCCCCCCCCCCCCCCCACCCCCCCACCCCCCCCCACCCCCCCCCCCCCCCCCCCCACCTTTCACCATATTTTCAGTTCAGAACGTCATTCCCCCAGCCCCTTTCGTATTTCCTACCTAAAAAATTTGGCCTGTGCCCCCCTTCACCATATTTTCAGAACGTCATTCCTCCCTTTCGTATTTCCTACCTAAAAATCCCACGTAATAATGGAAGCTAAATTTAATAGCACATACTAAAACAAATCTAGACGTCCACATAAAACATGATTTGTGGGGCTACTTTCTTTATAAAATGAATTTTAGAAGGGTGAGACGGACAGAACCATACAGTAAGAAGGGAAAAACAATATCAAGTAATTGGTTTTTTTATTAACACAATCTTGAAATAATCTTAATACCCCCCCCCCCCCCCCAGAAATCCTAAAATTACCGGAAAGGGGGGGGGGGGGGGGGGGAAGGGGGGAGGGAATTCCCCACCAGTTGAGAACCACTGCTCTAGAGGAAGGATATGTTTTCAAACTGACCTGGACTCTCAGGCCCAAAATGGGTAGCAAGAAATATTTTGGGGAGTAAAGGCAGCTACTGCCCACATCACCCAATGAGTGATGAGTGCCGATTGATCTATACCTCACCCAATGAGTGCTGATTAGTCTATACATCACCCAATGAGTGCCGATTGGTCTATACATCACCCAATGAGTGCTGATTGGTCTATACATCACCCAATGAGTGCTGATTGGTCTATACATCACCCCATGAGTGCTGATTGGTCTATACATCACCCAATCAGTACCGATTGGTCTATACATCACCCTATGAGTGCTGATTGGTTTATACATCACCCAATGAGTGCTGATTGGTCTATACATCACCCCATGAGTGCTGATTGGTCTATACATCACCCAATGAGTGCTGATTGGTCTATACATCACCCAATCAGTACCGATTGGTCTATACATCACCCTATGAGTGCTGATTGGTTTATACATCACCCAATGAGTGCTGATTGGTCTATACATCACCCCATGAGTGCTGATTGGTCTATACATCACCCAATGAGTGCTGATTGGTTTATACATCACCCAATGAGTGCTGATTGGTCTATACATCACCCCATGAGTGCTGATTGGTCTATACATCACCCAATGAGTGCTGATTGGTCTATACATCACCCCATGAGTGCTGATTGGTCTATACATCATCCCATGAGTGCTGATTGGTTTATACATCACCCAATGAGTGCTGATTGGTTTATACATCACCCCATGAGTGCTGATTGGTTTATACATCACCCAATGAGTGCTGATTGGTTTATACATCACCCAATGAGTGCTGATTGGTTTATACATCACCCAATGAGTGCTGATTGGTCTATACATCACCCCATGAGTGCTGATTGGTCTATACATCACCCAATCAGTACCGATTGGTCTATACATCACCCTATAAGTGCTGATTGGTTTATACATCACCCAATGAGTGCTGATTGGTCTATACATCACCCCATGAGTGCTGATTGGTCTATACATCACCCCATGAGTGCTGATTGGTCTATACATCACCCAATGAGTGCTGATTGGTCTGTACATCACCCAATGAGTGCCGATTGGTCTATACATCACCCAATGAGTGCTGATTGGTCTATACATCACCCAATCAGTACCGATTGGTCTATACTGCTCTTATCATGGCCTCCTAGAAAGACTCATTCTTGTGTCAGTTCTGCTTCATTCATTTTCATGATCAGGGTGTCTTTCTTGCCCCACGTTCCCCTTCATATTTTATCGGCCCTGCCTCTTTTTCTAAGAACCATGTCTTTTCGAAGCCACTGTGACATTTAATATTGTCAAAGTATTTCAGTTTCCGAGAGTTGATGCTATTTATGAGGTAATTTTCTTTGATGTTCAGATCTTGAATAAAGACAGTATATTTCTCATTGATCCGCAATATTCTATGAAATATTTTACCATTTCCTTAAGTTCAATGGCTTTGATTTTCTTTTTTTGTTATTTTGAGTGAGTATGTGTGCATCACCGGTCTCCATGGCAAAGACGTCACGGACGCGGTTCATAATTCTGCTTACCTGCGTATGAAACACAGCTGCGACAGATTTGACAGCAGACCGTGTCGCGCTAGGTTTTAACATGTTGGCATGGGAGTTGGTCGTTCAGAAAACGATGGCAAACTACTGAACATAAACTTGCCAAGACATCAACAACAGCAGTGCTGATGTTGACAGTGATGTCCTGTAAATAGGATATGCAACACCAAAAAATATGTGTATGGCAGGGAGTGTGTTTTTGTGTGTTATTGAGTGGGTACATAACTGTAAGAGTTTGTGTAAATGATGCAAGTTTGTATGCAGGTATGTATGTATCTGTTTATGCATGTGCTTGTGTATGTGTGTCTGGCTGCCTGCCTGTCTCATAACATGGTAATATGCACTGTTTATGTTTACAACTTTCATTTGACAATGTTTTTTCTTCCTATGTGAATGTAACATGCAAAATAGTTAACTGATGTACGAAAGATGAGTGATTGGAAGGGCCGAATGTAAGACGGGCCTGCATGCCAAATTTGTGACCCTTTGAAAATAAAGTTTGTTCATTCATCCTTTAGTGATTGTAAAAACGGTCCAAAGGAAAGATGCATGTTAAAATTACAAAAATCCAAAGATAAATATTGCTTACTTTTACTGCTGTGGCAATTTGAAAAAATAGTAGTTTAGCTGTGGCTTCATCATATTTGCCAATGGATACTATTTTATCAAACAATTCACCTCCCTCAACACTGCAAGAAACCAGAGCAACAGATTACACAGATGTAACTACTCCATATCTTTACACCGGCTTGTAAACAGGGAAGTAGGCAGGCAGACCTTCAAATAAACATGTAGATAGATAAATAGACAGACAGATAAATATATTGAAAGATAGATGAACAGATAGATAGATGGAAAGACTGACAGAAGGTAAAAAAGATAGACACATGGACAGATAGATCAATGGACAGACAAATGGATAAACAGATGAACAGATTATATATATAAAAGTTAGTTGCATATCCTTTACAGGAAATCACAGTCAACCCCAGCAATTTTTGGCTGTTTGTGATTTCCTGGCAAGATTTACGTTCAGTAGTTTGCCATTGCCTTCTGAACGACTAGAATACATACCATTGTAAGAAAAACCAACGCAAGGTGTTTCTGCTTCCAAATTGCCTGCAGCTGTGTTTCGAACGCGGTATGCGGCATTACGAATTGTATATATATTCATCTGCTTATCCACCTGTCTTTCTGTTCATCTATCTATCCATGTGTCTATCTCTACATATATACACACAGGCACATTAGTATGTAACCAGGTCAGGATTCAGCACTGCATCTACAGACTGCCTGGCATCAGGCCTGAGTTGGCGATGTTTCCTCCAGTTTTAGGGAATTTATAGCCAACAGACTGCAAAAATGTACAGAGAAAGATGTCAATCGGTCAGGTGCCGTCTCCACAATGAAGGTTGGCTGCAATGGATCTCCAACACTGTCTGTCTCTCACCTTGACTGTACATTCTGTCAGACTGATGTTCGTCCATCTCTTGATATTATCTTCCCACTTGTATCGTTGTCTACCTCTTGCTCGCTTGCCCTCAACCTTGCCCTCCAGTATGGTTTTTATAAGAGTGTTATGTCTTTTAACATGGCCAAAATATTTCACTTGCCTCTTTTTTATTTCTTTCATCAATCTCTTTTCATTCCCAGTTTTTCTAGAACCTCTGTATTTGATTGTTTCTGTTTCCATGAAATACGACATATTCTTCTGTATATCCACATCTCCAGGGCATCTATTCGACTTTCTAGTTGCTTGTTCAATGTCCAGGCTTCCGCGCCATACAGTAGTGTTGAAAATACGTAACATTTGACAATTCTCATTTTTAATGCGTTGTTAATATCTCTAGATGTTAATACTGATTTCATGCTGCTGAAAGCATTTTTGACCATTCCTATTCTTTTTTGATTTCTACTTTCACTTCTGCCATCATCTGTTATTACATGTCCAAGATAGGAAAAACTCGTTATTTGCACCAGTATCTCCCCATTTACTGTGATGTTCATTAATGACCTTTCCTTTCCATTGCAAATTATCATAGTTTTCGTTTTTAGGATGGTAATATCTAAGCCATATTCTGCACTATGAGATAGATAAAGATATAGATGTACATATATACCCACTATAAATATACTTGCATTTATATAGTTACACATATTTCATTTTAATAACCTGTGTCTTATCAGTTTTTGGATATCTTTAATACCTCTAGTGGTTATCGAGAATGTAAATATGAAGTCATAAAATGATGTAATAACTCACAGTTCCAGTACTATATACAGCATGTCAGCAGTGTCTACAACATCCACAATACTAATGATGCACGGCTGAAAATAAGATCACGAGTCATCTTGTGATTATTAGGTGTTTCAGAAAATCAATACAATGTTTTCCTGTAGTGAATTTGAATAACGAAGACACAAACAATAGATTGCACGATTTATGCCTGGCATATTTTGCTTGAAATAAATCCTTCAAGCTGAAATAGGCAAGTTCTGTGCAAACAGAAAGACATGACAGTCAGTTTAAAATTACCGTGGTAGACAATTGAAATTACTGTGTGAATATGTGTGCTGTATATTTCAGCTTGAAGGACTTATCTAATCACTTTAGTTTATGTTGTGTGATTTCTGAAGTATGTCCTTGAAGAGATGCAGTGAAATATGCTAGGCATTAAATCGTGCAATCTATTGTTTGTGTCTTCATTAGTCATTCTTTGCATATTTCATACACAAACTATGCTGCTTTATTTCATACTTCTCGCTGCTCATTAATCTAACACACTAGATGTTTTCTTGTAAAAGATGGTGCTCAACATTTAACCATCAACTCAACCTGACTACTAATTATCATTAGAGTTGTATACCCTCTCTAGAAATCATTATCATATCATAGCAGGTCTGAAGTCAGCATGGCCGAATGGTTAAGAGCGCCCATGCTTAAACATCCGTTGTGCTGATGCCGAGGTAGCGAGTTCAACCCTTACACCGGTCATTTGGATTAAAATGTTGACTTCTCGTCCTTGGAGGATGTAAATTACAAGTGCCTTTGAAGGCGGAGTGGGATCGCCTGATGGCGAGGAACACTGGTTACAGGGAAAGCTAATCCACACGCAAAAATCAGTCCGGTGTACTAGCAGAAGTAGCACATGTATGGACTACACTTGTAGCAGGTCATGTGATGAGAAGAGAGGCACAGGTGAACATTGTGACAACTGGAAAGATCGAGGGGAGCAGAGGGAGAGGCAAGACCAAGAGAAATGATACTGGATGGATTGAGGCGGTGGCATGGAGGAATATCATCAACAGAGTTGATCCAGAAAACAAAGACCAAGATTTGTGGAAAGTCATGAACGCCTACGCCAGCCGGCATTGGCACTTGACGATGATGATGATGATGATGAGCAGGTCCTGTACAGAACATCACAGCCTGCCAATTTGTCAATCCTCTGTCAGTTTTCCTGTCTCACACAATTTCATGACCAAGGTGTCTTCAATGCCATGTCCACCTTCATGCTGGTCGAACATTGCCTCTTTATCCAGTTTTCCATCAGTTTTCTCTCCAAATTATGTGGTGTTTAAAGTATTCCAGTTTCCAAGGCAGGATGCTTTTGTGAGTCAGTTAATTTTAAGCTCATATCAAGTAGAATATTATTATTAATTTTTTGTTCAGATCATTTAGAATATTATTATTTATTTTTTTGTTCAGATCATATAGAATATTATTATTTATTTTATGTTAAGATCATGTAGATTAGTAGTATTTATTTTTTGTTCAGATCATATCGAATATTATTATTTATTTTATGTTCAGATCATGTAGAATATTAGTATTTATTTCTTTTTGGTCCCAATTTTCTTCTTTAGTTAAGAACATAACAATTATATCTCATCTCATCATGTTCCTCTTGTACCTTGCGGTGTCGAGGTGAAGTATAAACAGCAGGGAGAGTGCCCGCTTATGGGCTTCATGTATCAATATGCCCATGGACTCTGTTATTCCCTGTGTCCATTGTTTACGTGGTCGGCCTCTTCCTCTGCTTCCCTCTGGTCTGTACATCATTGCTTGTGGTATACTGTTAGTTGGTAACCTACTTGCATGGCCAAACCATTTGACTTGCTTGCCTTCTAATAAAATCTAGTGCAGCTATAACCCCCACTTTAGTCCTGAATTCTTCATTTCTGATCTTATCTCTTCTTGATACATTGAGTATTCTTCTCAGGAATCTCATTTCTGTTGTGATTTTTCTTTTCTCTTTTTCTGTCATTGTCCAGGTTTGGCATTGGTAACATAGAGTTGGTAGGAAGATTGTGTTGTAAAATGCTTTCTTAGTAGTTATTGATACATGTTTGAACAATTCTATAATTAAGAATATTATAATGGCCACTACACTGTTAACTTAAGACATTCTTACTAGGGCATCCAGTGACAGGAAGATATTACCAGAATGGATATTTAAATGCTTGCTTACCACTATTAATGTGCTATCTGAACTTCTTTTATATTGCTGGTTATTAGCATAAAAAGTAGACATCTGGCATTCTTTCGACATGTCATGGGAAGAAGAGAACTGCAAGATGCTGGAAGGAAAGCCCTTTATCCCCCATTGCCAGGGATCAGACGTATGTAATTGGGTTTTTGATTACAGCACTCAAACGTATATATATTTTGTTATGCCGTGAATATTCCATGAGCGCTGGATGCAAAATACTTGACCTGTTTGCGATGGTGATGATGGCGAAACATATTATATATTTGTTGGAACAGTCATAACATCTGATGGGAGATGCCTTGAAGAGATTAGAACAAGAATCGCCATGGCGAAAGTAGCCTTTAGCAAGATGAAAAACATTCTGACCAATAAAAAGATGTCAATTGAAACGAGAAAAAGAGTGTTGAGGGGATACATAGAGCCTGTTCTTTTGTATGGATGTGAAACTTGGACAATGAGCAGTCAAGCTGAAAAACATCTGATGGCTGCAGAAATGTGGTTTCTGAGGAAAATGCAAAGAATACCATGGACAGACAGAAAAACCAATGACCAAGTACTACAGGAGACAAATGGACATCGTAAACTGATTATAGAAATTAGACGTAGATAGTCAAAATTTTTTGGACATGTTAGGAGAAGAAATGGATTGGAGAACTTGGTGACAACTGGCAAGATCGAAGGGAACAGACCAAGAGGAAGACCGAGAGGAAAATACCTGGATGGCTTGGCCACATGGCATGGACGAGACAGGAACACTGAGCTGATCCACGACACTGGTGATCGAGTGAAATGGAGAGTCACGACCGCCCACGCTTTCCGGCATGGCACATGATTGATTGATTGATTGTTGCTGCTTTGGTCACATTTCTGTGCCAATGCCTTTCTGCCTGGTGATGCTGTGTTCTTCTCACTAAAGCCACTCCGCTCTTCTATTACAATATGTTATAGTTAAACTCTTCTATTCTTACCAAGTCATGAACTTTACGGTTAAACACAACCCAGCACTCCTGTAAGAATATGACTCTGATTCGGCTTGGTTTTTTAAACACTCTATTTCGCTAAGCACTGTACGATAAACATTGTCAATTACACGTACAGTTATACCACAATGTTTCACAGATATACACTACAGTTCTAAACATTCACTAATATGATAGCGGCATAATGTAAGCCATAGCTATCTTAGTGACGTGGTGCATCCACACTCGTCAACCACCACGAACCTGAATGACTCTCAATGCCCTTGTCACCTTCGCGAATCGTCTTTATTCGTTCCCGTGACAACTTCAGCGTGCCTCTCATGGTCCACGATCCACGATTGTCATGACCCTCAGCGTGACCATATTTCATCATGCCATGAGCTACAACTTGACTCATGGCACCCATTAGGGTTTAAGCCCTCAACCAACTCACTCCAAGCCCTCCTATCATTAATTACCTCATGCTGCTCTTGCTTTGTCATTCCATTAATGTTCATTTCTGTTTCTACTTCTCTTCTCAGTGAGTTTTTAAGTCTTCCTCTATTTCTGTTTCCCTGTGGGTTCCAACAGGATGTTCTAGTTATACTATTCTTGGGTTTTCTCTAATATGGCCTATCCACTGTCTTTTCTTCACCTCTTCGTTCATTGATGTTCGTTCAGTTATCTCCATGAGCTCCACACAATAGTAATTTTTTATACCATTTTATTCTTTCTATTTTGTGCAGGCACCAATAGAGAAGATGCTAACCAGCACAGTGTCACAGAAGGACACTTGTATCAGAAAGGATTATGAAATAGGAGACTGTTAGCGTATGTGATGATCAAAGCCACACAGTAGAACTACAGGAGAAAGAAGAGTAAACATAAAATTATATGAAATGCACAAGATATCACATACAGTATGTCATAGCTACAGTGTAATGTTTTATTTAGATAACTCAGAAACAAGTCAGGTGTTTATTTTATAACCTGGTACATCAAAGACATTAGGAATTTGTTCACAGACCTAGGCTCTTGCTGGACACAGCATAAAATGTTATAACTTGGTACAAGAAAGACATTAGAAGTTTGTTCAAAGATCTGGGCTCTTGGTAGACACAGCATATAATGGGTACCAGGAACTATCCTTGGAGGTAAAGGCTGCTGGTATGATACAGACCACGTCAACTAGAGTGCCAATTTGTCCATATAAATATGGGACCTTTACATTTTACTTACTTATATCAATGACATGCTTTGGTTTTGAACAGGCCACTTTAACAATAGAAGTAACACTTTTAGCAGCTGAACAATCCCTTTATAAAAACTTTCCTTAGAATTAACAAAGATGCAGTAAGATTACATTAAAAACTAACAAATAACATAAACACAAGCAAAGATGCAGTAAGATTACATAAAAATTATCAAAAATGCAGTAATATTACATAAAACTATTAAAGATGCAGTAATATTACATGAAACTATCAAAGTTCACGCCTTTACTTCCAGGAACATTCCGTGCTCCCATTTCAGGCTGGATCAACCAGGGAGACCAGGTCAATTGTGAATCATACCTGCCTTGATTAGGCTTTAATCACATGACCATGTGCTAGCCAATGAACTACCGCGGCTCCTCCTCAGAGCCGTAATGATAAAAACAATAAGCCTGCCATTGGTGGGTATTGAACCTGAACATCTTGCTAGGCTTTATATATATTTTACACATAACTAGATTCTAATAACCGCACAGGATGTAATGTATTAGATTGTTAATATAAGATATTAAATAGTAAATACGGTTACTTACATGTTTTAACGCTTTCAATATTTTCACTTCACTCATAACTCTGGATTCATGATTCTGAAACATAAGTTTAACATAATCCACTAGTGCTAGCTAAATCATCTACACATAGATAAAGCTGTGTGAATACAGGTGCATTTGATTTCTTAGACGTAAGAGATTCAACTTTTATTAAATTATATCTGACTGATTTTAAGATACCAAAAACAAACTGACATAATGTCAATTTTAGATTATACCATAAATTAGAAAATAAAATGTTTTGGTCATATACATGAGCCTGAGACAAATTTATCAACTGTTTTTTTCAAGGTACTTTTGTCTTTTTCAAGGTTGTGTCCACAGAAAGCAATAACACAGATAAAACAGCAATCAAGGAAAATGCTATCCTTACAATAGACATATATATTTCCTTGCAAGGGCAATAATCACCAACCACAATTTTTGACACACATAAGAACTCTCTTGACGTCGAGAATAAGTAAAATTAAAAAGGAAATGACAAGTAAATGACAAGTCTTTCTACTTTCACTATGCCAGTCGCATGTGGAAGACCATGCTGGACAGAGAATGCCTTTACGTATTACATTAGAAAAAGCATTCTAAACAGAGCATGCCTTTCATAGCCAGATTAGGAAGAATTTTCCAGACAGAGGACGCCTTTCATAGTCACATTAGTAAGAACTTTCTAGACAAAGGACACCTTTCATAGTCACATTAGGAAGAACTTTCTAGACAGAGGATGCCTTTCACAGTCACATTAGGAAGAACTTTCCAGAGAGAGGATGCCTTTCATAGTCATATTAGGAAGAACTTTCCAGACAGAGGACGCCTTTCACTGGGAAGGTTAATCCCATCAACAAATGCCTGATGAAGTCGGATGTGTCTGTCGAAAGGTGTAAATAATGCAGCTCTGCTGTAAACATGCACAATGCAATTACGTCTAAAGCAACATTCCGGACGAATGCAGAAGAAAATGAAGAAGATGCCTTTCATAGCCACATTCAGAAGAGCTCTCTAGACAGAGGATCCCTTTCATGGTCACATTAGAAAGAACTTTCTAGACAGAGGACACCTTTTATAGTGACATTAGGAAGAACTTTCTAATCAGAGCATACCCTTCATAGTCATATTAGAAAGAACTTTCTAAACAGGGCATGCCTTTCTGGGTCACATTAGGAAATCTCTCTAGACGGAGGATGTTTTTCATACTTTCATAGTCACATTAGGAAGAGCTCGCTAGCCAGAGGATGCCTTTCAGTGTCACATCAGGAAAAACATTCTAGAATCAGGACATGCCCTTTTGTTTCAGCTGTTTAAATGTCATTGTTTTTTGTATTTGATACATGACAGAAAAAATCACCACTGTCTCTTGATAAAATCCACTGCTGGTCTTGCACCAACTTGCTTACTGATGTCAATATTGCTGATTCTGCATTTTCTTGACACATTCAGTATTTTTTGTAGGAATGACATGTGTTGCTACAATTATAGCATTTATAATGCTGCAAGGAAAATTTTGATGAACAATGCTCTTCTGTATTCTTTTGCCCGTGTGTTGCCGGGGCCCATACGGGGAAGCAAAGAATAGTAACACTGTTGCCTACCATGCACGTCGTAAGAGGCGACTAAGGAGGATATGGTTCCGTCGCCCTGCTACTGAGTGAGTATGTGGCGCGACACTGAGCTAAGAGTTTCGCGTGGAATGCTTTTACATCTGTTGGTGGTTGTTTGTAGTGTGAACTGCATGTTCGGAACGATGGCGGCCGGCTGTTGCTGGATTGACTGGTTTGCCTTTTCGGCTCACGGGTGCATTTTTCAGGAGACTCCTGGGAGTCACCGCTGGAGCTACGGAGTTCGTGCTTTGTGCGGCGCTTTCGGTGGGTCGTCCTGCGGAAAGAGACCAAGCCATATGGGATAAAACCCAGGTCAATGAAGTCTTTCTGGTGACTGCCGTTTCCATCGACGATGAACTGTATTTTTCATGGAGGACTTTTGTGTTGGCATTCTGGCGGCGGCATTATGCACAGTGTACCTGTGCGGGCTGTTGGCTTGCCGATACTCCTGTCTACTTCCATTGTTCACATTGGGCAGTGAGGAGCATTTTATGTGATATTCACTGGCACAGGAACGGAGCAATATGGGGACGACCCAGTTGCCGTGAAGTTGGAACCACGACTAACTAACTAACTAACTAACTCTTTTGCATCTAATGACGTTGCTCATTCTGTAGTATTGGTGACAAATGGCCAATGACATTTATTCTATAATATTGGTGACATCTGGCCAATGGCATTTATTCTTTAATATTGGTGACATCTGGCCAATGAGATTTATTCTTTAATATTGGTGACATCTGGCCAATGACATTTATTCTTTAATATTGGTGACATCTGGCCAATGAGATTTATTCTTTAATATTGGTGACATATGGCCAATGAGATTTATTCTTTAATATTGGTGACATCTGGCCAATGACATTATGCAATATTGGTCACAGGGTAGGTATAGGGTCCCTCAAGCCAAATGGTACCTCAGAGTTGCTGCAGACAGGGATCACCCCCTGCATGAAGCCATGGATATGGTCAAGGGTCATAGACTAAGATGAGGCAGGTCCTGGATGGAGCAGACGGAAATATTTATATGTCAGGTGTGTGATCTAGAGGCCATTAATCGTAAAAAAGAGTGGGTTGAAGTACCGGAAGACATGATGAACTGGCGCAATGTAATAGTAACACTGGGTCATGAGTGCAGATAATGGGCAGCGGGCCGCACAGAGTTTGAGATGCAACAACTGATCCAGAGAAACACACATCAAGGTGACATAGTCATCTAAACCCATGGGTCAGTGGTGAGAAACAGACAGAGTGGTTGGGGCTTCATCGTGAAGACTAATGGACGATGCTTGAAAAAGGAGAGTCTGGCATATGAGGCTATGACCTCCAGCATGAGAATGGAGGTGGAAGAGTCATAGTGACATTCCGCTGGTTAGAGGAGACCACTGCAACACACATTGTATTCATTATGGACTCAAGGAGTATGCTTAGTAAAGTGGAGAAAGGAATGTTTCGTGTGGAATGGCTCACCTCCTTCAGAGGTCAGATTGTGAGAATTGTATGGATATTTTTGCGCTGGCCATGCGGGAGTGTGGGAGAATGAAAAGACTGATAGGCTGGCAGGAAATGCAACTCTTGGTGGTAGATTACCTATGGACAAGGGAGAGGTGGTTGTGTGCTTGTGGGACCAGGTGGAGAAGGCGAGGGAACAGATTTAGAACCTGTATGTGGAATAAATGATATGGCGGGGGATCGGCAGGGGTTCTGGAAGAATCTCAAAACAGAGGGAAGACCAGGAGAACTTTCAGTCAGATAGCGGTGGGAACGATTAGTAGTGTGATTCTTCGCTGGCTGTTGAACGAGGGAACGGAGCGCTTATGGGAATGCCCTGAGTGCAGTGATGGCAGTTCTTAGCTCAACTGAACTGAACTACTGGTGACATCTGGAGAATGACATTGTTTATTCGGTAGTACTGTTGACATCTGCCAGTGACACTCTTTGCCTTGTTGCATCACTGTTCAAATTAACATAATTGGAAGACTGAAACTATAAACATCTTATTTTTCTACAAAAGACACACAAAAGAAAATCAGAAACAAGACTTCCATGAAGTGAAGGATACTCACAATATACATCTTTCCACCACCTGAAAATGTCTTTTTTGATATAATTTTGCAAGCATATTTTTCACAGGAACCTTTGGCAAAAGCAAGTCTGACTTCACCACAAGTGCCCCTAAAAATAAAAGACAATCAAAAACAAAACACTTTTATAATGACAACACAAGGATATTTAAACACAATAATATAGGGCTATTAATAACGTAAATTTAAAAAAAACTTGACATGCCTTAAGACACTTCAGACATATGGTGCTAAACCCACCATGAGGAGATTAGTATGGTTGAATGAATAAGAGCGCTCATTCTTAGATATCTGGTGTGCTGATGCTGAGGTGAGGAGTTCAACTTCTATGCAGGTCAGTTGGAATAAAATGTTGACTTCTCATCCTTGACTTTGGGACTTAAATTACAAGTACCTCTGAAGTCGGAGTGGGTTCGTCTGATGGCGAGGGACACTGGTAATAGGGAAAGTTAATCCACACGCAAAATTCAGTCCAGTGCTACTAGAAGTAGCGAGAATGGTCTATGCTTGAGTTCAAAGTGAACGAGCGTCCAAAATAAATGACCCACTATTTTTGTAGACCAATCAACACTCAAGGAGCAATGAGAATATCATGCAGGTTCATGTTTACTTCCCAAGACATTTCGTAGTACCGATTTACCTATTTTAGCCAAAGGCAAATTTTAAAATCTCCCTCGATGTGAATTTGAACTCAAGACGATCAGGCCGACAGGCAAGCGCCAACCCACTATGTTACCATAACATCTATACTAAGGCACTACTATTCGCCAGCTCTGTGGCGAAGGGGTCATTGACGCAGTTCGTAATCCTGCATACAGCATTCCAAACAGTTGCAAGCGATTTGGCAGCAGACTGCTTTGCATTAGTTTTTATAAAACAGTATGGCTGCCAGCCATTCAGAAAGCAATGGCAAACTACTGAACATAAGTAAACTTGCCAAGAAATCACAAACAGCCAACAAATGCTGGGATTAGATCTGATGTCCAGTAAATGATATGCAACTAACTTTTAGCTATTACCAAACTAAAACAATGAATGAACACAAAATATAACTATTAAGCTTGACAAAGATAAAGACACACACACACATACAGCCGAACATTTCAACCAATTTCTGAAGTCTTATTTATACACCAAAGTAACTTGTAATACAAGTCTATTGAAAACAAAAACAATCATAAATGTTAACACAAATGCCTGATATAAAACTGGCAAGTCTACAAACATGAAAACTCTATATCATCACCATCATGTGCCCTACAGACTTGCTTAGGCATCCATGGTTTTCTAAATCAATTCTATTGATGGTATTCTTTCACGACAACTATGGCCTCCAGCATGAGAATGGAGGTGGAAGCAGTAACAGTGGCCTTCAGATGGTTAGAGGGGACCACTGCAACACACATTGCATTCATTACAGACTCAAGGTGTATGCTTAGTAAGGTGGAGAAAGGCGTTTCATGTGTAATGGCTTTCCTCGTTTTAGAGGTCACAGATTGTGAGAATTGTATGGATATTTTGCCTTGGCCATGCGGGAGCGCGAGGGAATGAACAGGCTGATAGGCTGGCAGGGAATGCACCTCTGGTAGTGGATTACCTATGGACAAAGGAGAGGTGGCCGAACGCCTGTGTGACCAGGTGGAAAAGGCGAGGGAGCAGATTGAGAACTTGTATGTGGAAAGAATGATATTGTGAGGGATCGGCTGGGGTGCTGAAAGAATCTCAAAACTGAGAGGGAAGACCAGGACATCTTTCAATCAGATAGCGATGGGAAAGATTAGTAGTATGACTCTTTGCTGCCTGTTGAACGAGGGTACAGAGAGTGTATGGGAATGTCCTGAGTGCAATGATGTTGGTTCTTAGCTTTACTAAACTCAACTCCTTCACGCCATCATCACAGTTCATCCAGTATCATTTCCCTCGGTCTGCCCCTGTACCGCTAATCTTTTCAGTTGTCACAATGTTTTCCAATGTCTTTCTTCTCGTTACATAACCAAAAAAACTGTTGTCTCCTTATTTCTGTGCATGTTCTACGTTCATTCGCCTTTTCTGGGTATTTGTTGTTAGTTACTCCGGCAGTCCAAGGTATTTGCAATGTACATCTCAGAAACCAATTCTCTGTTTCCTGATATTACAAGATGTATGTCTGGTGTACCATACATGTATCAAAACAAAGAGAGAGAATGGAAACAGATATACCTTCCTAAGATGCTAGTTAATATGTACTTCTGTGTTAGCTCAGACGGTAAGTTGCTCTTATGCACATTTATATCCATGAATACGTAGGCTGCATATGAAAAATAAAGATATATAAATATAGATTCAACTATGTCTTAAAATGTCACATCAAAGTCTGTCTTTGCTTGTGGCTTATCTCATTCAATACCAAATAAAAAGTAGGTTTGGATCAATACTTGGGACACAATCAAATAAACAAGTATTATAATGTACATTTTCATTCACTAAACAGTCTAAACATAATCTAAACACAGTCTAATTATGTAGTTTAAACACTTTCTTCACATACAGTCTTAATACATGGCCTAAACAGTCTAAAAATACTGTCTAAACGTAGTCTAAACCAGTGGGGAATTCACTGGTACACAATCAAATGAACAAGTATTATAATGTAAATTTTCATTCACTAAACACAGTCTAAACATAATCTAAACAGTCTAATTATGTAGTTTAAACACTGTCTTCACACACAGTCTTAATACATGGTCTAAACAGTCTAAACGTAATCTTGGGGTTTCGGTGGGTGGGGGGGGGGGGGGGGGGGGGGGAGAGATAAGAATATTTCCAGATCGTGTTAATACAAGAACCGATTATTTGATATTGTTTTTCCCTCCATACTCTACAGTTCTGTACTTCCCGCCCTTCTGAAATTTATTTTATAATGAAGTAGACCCGCAAATCACGTTTTGTGTAGACGTCTAGACTTGTTCCAGTATGTGTTATTAAATTTAGCTTCCATTTCTATGTATACTCTCTCTCTCGCATGCGCGTGTGTGTGGGGGTGGGGGTTTATAGGGAAGAAATACGAAAGGGGGGGGGGGGGGGGGGAGAATGACATTCTGAACATATGGTGAAGGGGTGCATGGGCCAAAAAAGGTTGAGAACCACTGGTCTAAACACACTATCTTAATATGTAGCCATTATTCAAAAACATGATCTAAAGCCAGTGTCCAAAAACACAGTTTAAACACACTATCTAAACATAGTCTAACGTACTTTTTAAACTTGAGGTCTGAAGACACTGTGCAACACGACCTAATCACACTGTCCAAAGATACAGCCTAAACACACTATCTAAACATAAGGCTTGAATAGTCACATAATCACCTTTATTTTGTTTCACTGCCAGAGCAATTTCATCATTGTTCTTCAGAACATACTTTTTTCCTTTACCTGAAAATAAACAAACACGTTTGAGTAAGATAATATCTACCCCCCATTTTTTTAGCGAAGTTTTAGAAGTTGACTCTCTCAAGTAGCAGGTTCTTTGTAGAACGTCACTCTCGTCACGGTGTACAGAAAAACTAAAAGCTTGTTGATCTGTGATATTCTAAGAACTAGTCACGGGGGCTGAGTGGTCTCGAGGTATGGTGTCTACCGTCACTCTCGTTACGGTGTACAGAAAAACTAAAAGCTTGTTGATCTATGATATTCTAACGGGGGCTGAGTGGTCTCGAGGTATGGTGTCCGCCTTGAGTGCTGGAGGTCCCGGGTTCAAGCCCCGGTGAGGGCCGGGAATTTTTTCACATGGACTTCTAGTAACAAAATTTCCCCTGGTCTCTGGTAGTGAGATCGGACGCCGTGTGTATTGTTGCGCATGTAAAAAATCCCTTGGCAGTTGGAAATCGAAAAAGAGTAGCCTAATGGCGCTGCCTGGGCAAAATTTTGAGTTAAAAATCTACCCAAAGTATTTCAGGATCCTCGCCAGTGCTACAGAGTTCGTGCACTGAGCTGAGATTCTCCGGACTCAGGCTTGAGTTAGGAGTAGAACGGAGCACTTATGGGTTACACCCGTGTGCCATGATGTTGATCCGTCGACTAAACTAAAACTAAGAACTAATCAGAGTATCACATACTGGGATTCTGAGATAAGTAGCAAAACAATATGGTTTCAATAAATTTTTGTTTTCTCTTCAATGTTCCAATTTGTTCATCTTTTCATTCTTATCAAAACGTTCTTATGCCTTAATTTAGTCACTGGAGGGTCTTCTCCATGATTACATGTTGTGTTTTGTGTATGCATTTCCTTGCTGATGAAGGCTAGTCAAGGCAACGCCCTGTATTTTTTGTGATTCTGTTCTGTAAAGCGGCACTACTTTGTGTTATTTTATACTGTTTACATTTCCACAGCTTTACCGCAGTTGCACTAATTTTATTCATAAGAACTAGCCTATAACATGTAAGTTCAAAGGCCAAGATTTCCCTCTTTAGTGACTGCAAAATGTTCTAAGGCTGACATCCATGTTGCCACACAAAATATAAATGTTCTCAAACATTTTACTTTCATTTGTTTGCTGGTGTTGCACACATTTAATATTTAAATAACATGAAAAGTTAATTCACAAGTATAGATCAGCACTCATAATGTGAAAAGGAAAGTACACACAAGGCAACATTAAAATTTTAAACTATAGATAGGCACATCAAAATCTGAACTTCAAATGACAACATCCTTTTGCTGAAGAAACATTTAAACAGCTCTATAAAGATGTGCACTTATTTATTCAGTGAAGTACTGTCAGCATCTAGGCATTTAATTCATGTATCATGGACTATGCTACAGAATAACTGGCACCTTGCTGTCTTGATAGACGATAGTTTGTAAAATGGAATTATACCTCTCCATAACACAAAGCCTGGGCTGAATTTAGAGACCATGTGTTGCCCATGCAGCATGATCCCTCTCACAGCCTGCCTAGTTTACACCAGAGGAAAGGTAACACCAATACATCTGGAACTTCTTCTTCTTCTTCTGCGTTCATCCAGAGTTTGTTTTTTTTTTCGGACGTGATTGCGTTGTGCCTATTTACAGCAGAGCTGCGTTCTTACGCCGTTAGGCCGAAACATCCGACTTCTGCGGGCATTTGTTGACCGGATTAACCTTCCCAGAGATACATCTGGAACAAAACAAGCTGCAGAAGCTGCCGGATCAGCACAGCAATACTCTGTCTGCCTGTCGAAGCTTCCATCCTAGACCAGTTGCAGACCAAAGCTTAGGGCCTGATCTGCCCTGCCATGACATTTAGCCTTTAGGTTGCATTTCCTCGCACTAGGGTAAGGCTTGTACCCTCCCGGCTGCACTCCTCCGCCCGAAGCCGTTGGTACAATGTGGGGTGTTGGGTTTGATGAGTGCCTCCCAACATTCGGCGCTGACAGAAATCAGTTAGTACCGTCTACTGTCACACGGTAGCTCAGTCATATCTGACTAAAACCTGATGTTTACGCTACAGAATACATTTTTAGTTAATGAAGCATTGGTAACTACTACTCTGAGCCTCCATAAATTTTTCTGCCAGTGTTCTCAGACAAAATATTTCTTCTCATGTTACATTTTTCTTTCAAAAGTCAAATTGTTCTTCTGAAATTTTAATAACTATTTTATTCTGAAGTCTCTAATGTAAATCTGGAGTACACTGACCCTAACCCTTAACCCTAACTTATTCACTGCGGAACTATTTAGACCCGTCAATCGGAAGAGTGCCCAATTTTCTGTGCTTGGCTCATAACACAGATTGCTTGCGTGCTGCCAATCATTTCTGATACTGATGTTCATCCATGCCATGTTAAACTGTCCGTGACCTCCTCTTTTGGTCTCTTTCTGCTACTCCTCTCCTCCAATGTTCCCATTGTGATGACATACTCCAGCTTTCCCCTTCCCATGACATGCCAAAGAATGTATTCTTCTGATGCATTAACCGGTTCTCTTTGCGAGTTAACTTCTTTCAAGACATCTTCATTGCTCTGTCTATCCGACTATGGTGTTCTTATTATTCTTCTGTAAAACCACATCTCCGCAGCATCCATATAATTCCTCACTAATCTGCAAACTGTCCATGATTTGCTTCCGTACATCATGACTGACTCAATATAGCTCTTAAGAACTCTTTTCCTGACATGCATATGGCATTGCATAATACATGCCTAACTTTCAAACCTTACCTTCAAGCTTTACCAATTTACCTTCAAACCTCACCCTCAAACCTTACCTTCAAGCCACTCCCAACCATATAATTTTATCAATAACTTAAAAAGCAAACACTTAAGGAAGTTTGTTTTTTACACCTCAATGAAGTGGTAGTAAAATAAATACATCTCCCCTCTGTTGTGTCTCTTCCTGGAAGTGATATAAGTGCTTGCCCCTCTGCTGTGTGTCCACCGTGACGAGGTAGAGGGGCTTGTGCGTCCCAATGACCCCAAGAGCTATGCCGACGGTAGCACAGCTACTGGTAGGGCCACCCATGTCGGACAGGTCAAGGGAGAGGGACCAGACGAAGAGACACACAAACCTGCTGCCTTGTAGGTAGACTGGGGACAGTCAAAGGCTAGGGAAAGCACCCCAAATACATGCTTGTCGAAATCGGATGTACTGAGCCACAGGCTTGACAAAGCAGTGCAACGTGAAACCTGCTGCCTTGTAGGTAGACTGGGGACAGTCAAAGGCTAGGGAAAGCATCCCGAATAAATGCTTGTCGAAATCGGATGTACTGAGCCACAGGCTTGACAAAGCAGTGCAACGTAACTTAATTCATGATGTCACAAATCAAAATTAATCGATATGGTGCTAATCCCGTGAAGTCCCATCAGGCGGTGATAGTGCCGGGCCCCCTGCCTCGAGGGGGTCCACCCATGACTACTGGTGGTCACCTTCCCCTGTGCTGTGGAGTCAAGGCACAGAGGAGTAGGTTAAGAGCTATTGACCAAATACCCCGGACACTCAACATACTACAGTGGAATGCCGAAGGAGTTTACAAGAAGAAAGACTCCCTAACACAGCGTCTTCATAAAGATAGAATAGATGTGGCATGCATTCAAGAGACACACCTCAACGCCAATCACAAATTCTCAGTCAGAGGATATCAGGCCACACGTTTTCGACCGCGAAGGACACAAAGGAGGAGTTCTAATACTTACACGAAATACAATACCTTGCAGCGAAGTATCTGTGATCTCTAACAACCAAACGGAAATTATAGGTGTTGATATAATGATAAAGGACGTGAAAATAAGAATCTACAATCTGTATAGCCCAGCAGATAAGGACCTTACACTCTCAAACATGAAAATAACTGACACAAACTGCATTATTGTCGGAGACTTTAATAGCCGTTCAGAAAGATGGGGATACCCAGATACTGACAAAAGAGGAGATGAATTGGAGGACTGGGAAATAGACTCAAATCTCCATCTACTCAACAAAGCGGATGACACACCAAGCTTCTACTCCAGAAGATGGCTTACCACTTCTACTCCAGACTTAGCTTTCTGCACAGGAGACATCCTCCACAAAATCGATCGCCATGTGCTGGACCAATTAGCAGGTAGTGACCACAGACCAATCAAGCTTGAAATGAATATGGAGTATGTTCCACAGGAGCAAAAGCCCTTGCCCCGCTGGAATTACAAACGAGCAGATTGGGACAGATTTGCCATACTAACAGACAAATATTGTGAAAACATAAATACACGATATGGCAACATAAAGCAAATGGTGGAAAGTCTAAACAGAGCGATAATACAGGCAGCCACTGAGTCCATTCCAAGAGGAGCGAGGAAAAATTACAAACCATACTGGACTGAAGAACTACAAAGTTTGGAGGACAAAGTTGAAGATGCCAGGAAGACAGCAGAGAGAGAACAAACAATTGAAGCAAACATCTCTCTCAAAGCCATCTCAGCAAAATATAAAAGAACAGTAAATCAAACAACAAGAGATTGTTGGAGGGAAAAAACAGAAAACCTGAATTTTGACAGGGATGGAAACAAACTATGGAAACTAGTGAAAGCCATGAACAATGAAGGACCTAGAAACAAACAAATAACAATTAAACAAGGAAATGCCTTGCTTACAGGCAAAAAGGCTGCAAATGCACTAATGGAACACTATGCAAATGCAAACCACATTGATATTACAACCGAACAGAAGAAAGCAATCAAAGACAAACAGATACATCATAGAAATAAAGAGACAGCAGCAGAATATATGATGGCAAATCTAACAATGGAAGAAATGGAACAGGCAATGAATACCCTAAAAAAGAAGAAATCACCAGGAAAGGATGGAATCACAAATGAAATGCTAATAGGACTAGGCACCAAGGCAAAGAAGAAACTACTAGCAGTCCTAAATAACAGCTGGAAGAGAGGAATAGTCCCACAGGCATGGAAGGAAGCTATACTAATACCAGTCCCAAAGAAAGGAAAAGACCTGGAAGAACCAAATGGCTATCGACCTATCAGTCTACTTAGCTGTGTAGGAAAATTAATGGAACGCATTATCAATGGCAGGCTAACATGGCATCTGGAAGAAAACAAACTCTTAACACCTCACCAAGCAGGATTCAGAAAATACAGATCCACTGAAGATCAAATAACCTATATAGCTCAGGAAATAGAGGATGCCTTCCAAGAGAAAAAGCACACACTAGCAGTCTGGATAGATTTAGAAAAAGCATTTGATAAAGTATGGAAGGAAGGACTGAAAGTAAAACTGCAAAACATGCATGTTTGTGGAAAAATGTATAAATGGATCAGCCACTACCTTGAGAACAGAACTGCCAGGACAAAAGTACAAGGACAAACAAGCAAAATGATGCTGCTGGAGCAAGGTGTCCCCCAAGGAGGAGTTCTTTCACCAACATTATTCCTAGCATATATAAATGACATCACAGAAAATTTTCCAGCCAGAGTACACACATCCTCCTTTGCAGATGACCTAGCCATATGGACATCTGAAGAATATATTAGTACAGCTAACAGCAGAATACAGCAAGCCTTATTAGCGCTAGAGGACTGGTCAAAATCATGGCTAGTGAAGATAAGTGAGGAGAAAACAACATGCACAGTGTTCTCCCTCTCAAATAAAACTCAGCAACCTAAGCTGGTATTGAATGGAAAAATATTGCGCCATGAAGAAAATCCAAACTATCTAGGAGTCACCTTTGATCGTCGCCTGACATGGAAGACACAGGTTGAGAAAAATCGAACAAGAGCAAGGCAGAGAATGGCAATCATGAAAAAGCTTGCTGGTACAACGTGGGGAGCAGATGAGAAAGTTCTCAAGAAGTTATATACTGGACGGGTGAGGCCAGTACTGGAATATGGCATTGCAGCTTGGGCAACAGCAGCTAAGTCAAACTTTAACAAAATAAGTAGAGTCCAAAACCAAGGAATGCGAATCATAACTGGAAGCCTGAAGACAACGCCTATTAATGAACTAGAAAAGATCACTTGCTTACAACCAATGCAGGATAGAAGAGATAGCAGAGCCCAGCAACAAGCAGAAAAATTTAGAAGATTGACAGACCACCCTATGTACAACAGATTTAATGGTTTTGGAAAGGGAAGACTGAAGCGTAGCAACTTTGTAGAAACTGCAAAACGAAGGATTAGGGCAGATCCTATACTTAACATATCAACAGTCAAGCCCATACACAATGCACACAAGTTCCCAGCTTGGAGACAGCAGCAACTGCCTGAGATGATAGAAAACATTCCTGGTATTGAGAAAAAGAACACTCAGCATGAAACCGAAAGAAGAGAAATAACCCTAAACTACATAAAAGAACATTACCCAAGCAGGAATTGGACCCATGCATATACAGATGGATCAGCCAAAAATTCAATAGAGAATGGAGGAGGAGGAATTCTCCTAAATTTAAAAAATGGAGTGAAAAAAACACATTCAATGGCAACTGGAAAATTTTCAAGTAACTTCAAAGCGGAGGTAGAGGCTTTGAAAACTGCAGCAGAAATGCTCCTGATGGAGGAAAATAAAGAGAAGCAAATAGCTATCTTCACAGATGCAAAGTCAGCTGTCTCAATACTCAAGAGCAATAACAGCACAGAACTAACTGACCTAAGAGCAGCACTCCATGGTCTATGCCAGAAATCCAAAAAAGTTGTAATACAGTGGATCCCATCACATTGCAGTATACCTGGAAACGAAGAGGCTGACAGACTGGCAAAAGAGGGCGGACGACTACCACAGCCTGACATAGACATAACCTATAATGAGGCAAAGAGGTTGATAAAAAGCACTTATAGAACCAAATGGGAATCTGAGCATCCAGGCCATCAGAAGGATGATGCATATTACAAACTCGACCGAAGAGAACAAGTAGCAATCTTCAGACTCCGCACAGGACATAACAGGCTGAAATACCACTTGTTCAATAAACTAAAGATAGGAGATACCGATGAATGTAATTGTAGAACTGGAAAAATGACAGCAAAACATTTGCTGCAGGATTGCCCAACGTATGCAGAACAGAGAAAGATATTTTGGCCCACACCTGCTTCATTTGAGGACAAGCTCTATGGAGATATCAACAAGCTCAAGTTGACCGCAGCTTACTTTAACTACATACAGGTTGACATTTAAAGGTGCATGAAGACCCAGAGGCATGAAATGGAATATTGCTTGGATAGCAAATCCATTATGTGGAAAGTCCAAATCGAAAGCTCGCTGTGTGGGCTTCATAAAAGGTGGAAAAGTGTCCTAGTGGCACGAAATGGAATATTGCTTGGATAGCAAATCCATTACGTGGAAAGTCCGAATCAAAAGCCCATTGTGTGGGCTTCATAAAAGGTGGAAAAGTGTCCTAGTGGCATGAAATGGAATATTGCTTGGATAGCAAATCCATTACGTGGAAAGTCCGTATCTAAAGCCCACTGTGTGGACTTCATAAAAGGTGGAAAAGTGTCCTAGTGGCACGAAATGGAATATTGCTTGGATAGCAAATCCATTACATGGAAAGTCCGAATCGAAAGCTCACTGTGTGGATGTCATCTGCAGACTGCATACTTCTGGTTTCCGGAAGAACAGCCTATGGTGAACGGAAGGCCCAATATACGGAAGTGAGGCTAAGCAGCCATGTGCAGGACGTGACGATTCCTTGGGTGAGCCCAGTACCAGAGCGCTATGTATCGGCTCTGCAATTATGGAAGCCTCCTTGGATGGCGGGGAATGCCCATGGTCTGCCCCTGCCTTCCCTTGAGGGCTGACCAGGATCTTTGGCTGTTCTATATGGACCAGCTGGGATGGGGGATAACACCACAACAGTGAGAGTCAAACGTCCTAAGAAACCCCCGGGAAGGTTAACCCGGTCAACAAATGCCCGCAGAAGTCGGATGTGTCGGCCTAACGGCGCAAGAACGCAGCTCTGCTGTAAACAGGCACAACGCAATCACATCCGAAAAAAAACTCCGGATGAACGAAGAAGAAGAAGATATAAGTGCTTGTGGGTTCCAATATTCCAAGAGTTATTTATCCTGCTGCTAAGAGAAAAACATGAAATGAAAAGCGTAACAAAACATGCAACATGAGTACCTACCAACTTTCTGCCCATTAACAAATGTCCCATTACTACTGGTATCTTCCAGGAATACATGAGTACCTGTACTTGTATCTATCTGTTGATGAAACAAAGTCTTCAAACAATTTACATCAAAGAAGTAGACAAGCATTTAATATGCCAGTATTAATGTGATATTCACATCAAGGCAAAGTTTTTAAATTGATTTGGGCTCCCAGATCAAACCAGCCTAAAATAGACACCAGAAAATGTCATGAGAAGTGAAGATGGCCAGCGAACTATTAAACACATCGCTCAATAAATGATGATTGATATATAAACATATGGGGCTGGGTTGAGTTGAGCTGAGACAAGAACCGGTATCAAAGCAGTCGAGACATTCCCTTACAAGATCCGTGCTCATGTGGAACAGCCAGAGAAGAGTCCCAATATTAATGGTATTAGCAGCAGTCTGATTACATATCCGTCTGGCCTTTTCTTGGAGTTGTGAGTGTGGCCAGATCCTCTGGTCACTCTCTGCAGCACCATTTTCTCTGAGCCATAACAATCTATCCATTTTTCTGCACTATACAGATGATTCCAAACAGCCCCGACCACATCTGCCTTATCATGCACCAATACCAGACCAAGGGGTGCAGACCCCGCCAGTCTGTCTGCCTGCTCATTTCCCCCCATACCAGCATGTCCTGTGGAAAACATCCAACAGATGTGGTCTATTTTTTATTGTTGTCTGTAAGCCTGCCACTCTTTCCCAAGCATGCCTGTCTTCACCTATCTTCTATCTGAAAATACTTTTTTAAAGTCCAATACAATTATGATATGTGTGTGCTGTTTGTCTTCCTGCCAGTGGAATGCCGCTGCAACTGCCTCCATGTTCATTCTCAGACTAGTTGAGGTGTCATATGCCAAGTACTCCTGCATCAAATACCGTACAATAATCTTTGCCATGAAACCCCAGGCACTTCTTTACCTCTCAGCACATGGTGTTTGTCCATCAAGAATGATGATGACCATTCATTTCATCCAGTAGGATTAAAAGTATGGAGCCGTGAGTTCTAAGATGGCTGCTCTCAGCACATACTTGTAGATGATTACATTGACTGTTCATGAATTGTATATCGGGCTACCACAGCATACCCAATAAATCTCAAGTTGTGTAAAAGAATCCTTTGCTTCACTATCATTGATAATAAATGGGAGCTCTGGTAGTGCATTGGCTAGTAGGTTTGCTTGCACGCCGGGCATTCAAGTGGTTGCATTTCTGGGAGGATTTGTTTCCAGATGATCTGTGCTCCCAGGGTGACCCCCTAACATGGGTGCGAGGAAATTACCTGGCAAGTAAAGAAGTAAAAGTGGCCAGTATGATAATGACCATGTGACCCATCGAGTGCTGATTGGTCTAAACCTATGGGACCAGTACTACTTACCCAATACACCTCGTGGCATGGGAAAGGATTAGTCACAGGATCTGTGACATATCAGTCACTGGATCAGTCAAAGGATTGGTCAAATATAAGTCACAGGATTGGTCACATATCAGTCACGGGATTGGTCACATATCAGGCACGGGATTGGTCACATATCAGTCACGGGATTGGTCACATATCAGTCACAGGATTGGTCACATATCAGTCACGGGATTGGTCACATATCAGTCACGGGATTCGTCACATATAAGTCACGGGATTCGTCACATATAAGTCATGGGATTGGTCACATATCAGTCATGGGATTGGTCACATATCAGTAACGGGATTGGTCACATATCAGTCACAGGATTGGTCACATATCAGTCACAGGATTGGTCACATATCAGTCACGGGATGGGTCACATATCAGTCACGGGATTCATCACATATAAGTCACGGGATTGGTCACATATCAGTCATGGGATTGGTCACATATCAGTAACGGGATTGGTCACATATCAGTCACGGGACTGGTCACATATCAGTCACGGGATTGGTCACATATCAGTCATGGGATTGGTCACATATCAGTAACGGGATTGGTCACATATCAGTCACAGGATTGGTCACATATCAGTCACGGGATTGGTCACATATCAGTCATGGGATTGGTCACATATCAGTCACGGGATTGGTCACATATCAGTCACGGGATTGGTCACATATAAGTCACAGGATTGGTCACATATAAGTCACAGGATTGGTCATATATCAGTCACAGGATTGGTCACATATCAGTCACGGGATTGGTCACATATCAGTCACAGGATTGGTCACATATCAGTCACGGAATTGGTCACATATCAGTCATGGGATTGGTCACATATCAGTCACGGGATTTGTCACATATCAGTCACAGGATTGGTCACATATCAGTCATGGGATTGGTCACATATCAGTCACAGGATTGGTCACATATCAGTCACGGGATTGGTCACATGATTGGTCACATATCAGTCATGGGATTGGTCACATATCAGTCACAGGATTGGTCACATATCAGTCACAGGATTGGTCACATATCAGTCACAGGATTGGTCACATATCAGTCACAGGATTGGTCACATAACAGTCACTGGATTGGTCACATATCAGTCATGGGATTGGTCACATATCAGTCACGGGATCGGTCACATATCAGTCACGGGATCGGTCACATATCAGTCACGGGATCGGTCACATATCAGTCACGGGATTGGTCACATATCAGTCACGGGACTGGTCACATATCAGTCACGGGATTGGTCACATATCAGTCACGGGATTGGTCACATATCAGTCACGGGATTGGTCACATATCAGTCACGGGATTGGTCACATATCAGTCATGGGATTGGTCACATATCAGTCATGGGATTGGTCACATATCAGTCATGGGATTGGTCACATATCAGTCACGGGATTGGTCACATATCAGTCACAGGATTGGTCACATATCAGGCATGGGATTGGTCACATATCAGTCACAGGATTGGTCACATATCAGTCACAGGATTGGTCACATATCAGTCATAGGATTGGTCACATATCAGTCACAGGATTGGTCACATATCAGTCACGGGGTTGGTCACATATCAGTCACGGGATTGGTCACATATCAGTCACGGGATTGGTCACATATCAGTCACGGGATTGGTCACATATCAGTCGCAGGATTGGTCACATATCAGTCGCAGGATTGGTCACATATCAGTCACAGGATCTGTCACATCAGTTACAGGATCTGTCACATATCAGTTACAGGATCTGTCACATATCAGTTATAAGATCAGTCACAGGATGAGCTGCTAACTACAAGGGGAGACCACATCATTTCCATGAATCTTTGGTTTGTAAAGGAACACTTTCACTTCACTTACTACTTTAAAAGTGATCGAGGTAAGTGGATAATTTAAGTGAATGTGGTTGGTTGCTTGTGAATCCTCTGGAAGACAGTTTTAAACTCTCCGAAAAGTCCGAAGCTTTGACAGTCGTGTTGTCAAAACCCTCAAAAGGGCTGACTGCAGAGTGAAGGTTAGTGTACAGACGTTACTCCCGAGTTTAGGTAATCTCCGTAGCGAAGTGGTTACGCCACCTGTCTCATGCTCCAAAGGTTGTGTGCTCAATTCCAGCCTACAAGTTCATGAGTGCAATTTTCTCCGATACTCCTGGGGTCGTCACTGGAGCTATGGAGTTTGTGCTTTGTGCAACGCTTTCGGCAGGCCGTCCTGCGAAAAGAGAACAAGCCATATAGGAAAAAGCCTGGTGCAATGAAGTCAATCCTCTTGCCTTTTAAAGCCTTTTGTTTTGCTCACGACCCAGTACTAAAGTATCATCTTCGTGGGGACTGTGTCACACAGCTCTCGGTCCCCCTCTCCAAGTCCAGAAACCAGCTGAAGAGGCATATTAGGGTGTAACTAGGTCAGGATTCAGCACAGCATACAAGGACTGGCAGGGTTCAAGCCTGTTTGGTCAAGTTTCCTCCATAGGTATAGGGCATTTCATTTTCAATTCCAACCCAATGTCCACAGGGGAAGTGTTTTTTTTTTTTTTTTTTGCATTTCCTCGCTTTGCACTCAAGCCTCGTCCATATACATGCTACTACTACTAGCACACTGAATGGTTTTTTTTTTCAGTGTGGATTAGCTTTCTCTATTACTTAACAAGCGGAAAGGAATTATCTGTTCATTTCTTTGCATTTCTGGTAATCAATCAATTTGTCTGTCTGTCTTCCAAGTTAGCTAACTGTCTGTCTATCTATCCCTCAATCTGTATATCTGTCTGTCTGTCTATCTAACTATCCCTCCCTCCCACACTCTGTGTGTCTGCCTGTCTATCTATCCGCCATTTAGTCCTTCAGTCTGTTTGTGAATGTCTGCCCGCTTACCTGCCTGTCTGTCCATCCATCCATCCATTCATCGGCAAACCCACTCCCACCTTCTGAGGCACATGTGATTTATGTCCCCAGGTCAAGGATGAGAAGTCAATAATTTAGTCCAACCTAACCAGTGTAGAGGGCTAAACCCGCCATCTCAGCATCAATACATCGAAAGTTTAAGAGCGAAAACTCTTTTCCATTCAGCCATGTTTACCTCCTGGGGAAGCGAATGAGATAAGTGAACTGAAATGATTGAATTAATGAGTGGAGTGAATTAAATGTCTGAATTAAGATAAACCAACACAAGTTTCATTACCCTGGACAACTTAAAGTGTATTTTGCTGTAAGCGTCATAGCGCAGGTTATTTTCCGCAGAGTCACTAAAGCAAACATCGCAATCCATTCCTCGTCCAAATGTATAATTGTTGGATAACAAATCTGGGAAAGTTAATAATTGAGGCAATTATTTTCAAGCTCATGAGAAGAAACTCATTAAAAACAAAATTGCTTGATACATTTTACAATTCAGAATTACTGAAATTCCACGGAAAGTTTACATATTTTTTACAATGATAACACAAATTCAACTCTCTCTCTCTCTCTCTCATGCCTCTTAAAAAATAAAGTCTGTTATCTGTTCTGTTTCTCTGTCCCTCTCTTTCTGTGCCTATCTCTGTCTCTCTCTCTTTCCAGCTCTCATTCTATCTTGCTCTCTCTCTCTCTCTCCAAGTGTCTCTTTCCAGGTAAGTCTATTCCGATCTCATGTTGTGCCTTTACTCATGTATTTCCCTATATAAACTAGAATAACATTCAAAACATACAAGCAAATGAAGAGACAGATTTTATATGTTTATTTTCTTCCTAACTAATTGAAACATCTTTGCCAGAAAAACTAAATTAGAAACTAGAGGCAGGAGATATGTGTTTTGTGTGAAACACATATTTTGGCTGATGCATATGCAGGGCGTTTGTAAAGTCTCACTACACTTTGTACGTAGAACAGCTGTGTGTTGGAGAGTATGTTTTCCGTTTGCAAGATGGAAAACATACTCTGCAACAAACAGATGTTCTACATACAAAGTGTAGTGAGACTTTATAAACACCCTGTACAAGCAAACATGCTAGAATACACAATATATTTTGGTTTCACAGCACACATATTTTGGTTTCATTTGTAAGGGATCACTTTTATTGTGCACAGATACTTCCATAGGTGATCCAGTCTCCACCCACGGATTATACAAGGCAATTCTCAGCACAGTGCATGAACTCTGTAGCACGAGCAATGATCCAGATGGGTGTGTATACCAGAACACATACAAATTCTTATGTAAGTGGGTTTTTTTCATTTTACTGTAGCTTAGGCAGCAGCCTATGTAGCTTGCTCTTTTAAATATCTGACAAATGATTTTTAATGTGGACAATATTAAGTTGCATGTCCTTCACAGGACGTAGCAGTCAACCCCAGCATTTTCGCTGTTCGTGATTCCTGGGCAAATTTTACGTTCAGTAGTTTGCCATTGCTTTCTGAACAACCAGCTCCTATATCTTTTTCGAAAAAACCAGCATCGCTGTGTTTCGAACCCGGGTATACGGGCTCACAAACCACGTTCGCAAGCCCTTAGCCATAGAGATTATCCTCAAAGATTTCTGGACAATATTATCCTCGAAGATTTTTAATGTAGACAATATTCAACTCCAAGATTTTTAATCTGGACAATATTATCCTCCAAGATTTTTAATGTGGACAATATTATCCTCCAAGATTTTTAATGTGGACAATATTATCCTCCAAGATTTTTAATGTGGACAATATTATCCTCCGAGATTTTTAATGTGGACAACATCCTTCACTATTTTTCATGTGGACAATATTATCCTCCAAAATTTTTAATGTGAACAAATATTATCCTACAAGATTTTCACCCAGATGTGAGAAAACTAAGACATTTAATCCACCACCCTAGAGTTTATAGCCAAGGGGTGTATAGTATCCTATTTATGGCAGCCACTAGAATGCCTGACAGCTCAGGCCATGGGTTCGAATTTACACTGAGGCAGATTTTTTTAAACCATCTATTCTCCCAGGCAGCTTGTTGTTTCCAATATATGTTTTTTACAAGTCTAAGGTCTTTCCCATCAATTTGTAAATCTTCAAGCATCCTTATCATGTTGACATGTCTCACTTTATCAAAAGCCTTTGTGTAGTCAATAAAGCAAAGGTGTAGATCTTTGTTTACTTCTATAGAACGTTCGATTACGGTTCTCAGTATATACACAGCATTTACTGTACCCTTGCCTACTACAAACCCACATTGTTCTTCTCCTATTTCAGGTTGTATTTTCCTCCTAACTCTTTGCATGATAATTCTTAGCAAAATCTTCATGATGTGACTCATTATACTAATTGTTCGATGTTGATCACATTCCAAGGCTCCTGATTTCTTTGGGATTGCAATAAATACAGAATTACATAACTCATGAGGTATATTTCCAGTATCATATATTGTATTAAGCAGACTGGTAACTTTATCTATTCCATATTCTTCTAAAGCATTAATCATTTCTGTTGTGACGCTGTCTGGACCGGGGGTTTTGCCAGATTTCATATGATTAAGAGCATTCTGAACCTCCATCTTCAAAATTGCTGGCCCTTCATTGTTATTTTGAACAATATATTGTTCGTCTCTGTTATCGTCATAAAGGTTTTTCATGTAATCTGCCCATACATGTAAAATCTGATCTTTTTCTATTATGACTCTTCCATCTTTTGTCTTTAGGCAGCCTGCTGATGTAAGTGTTCTTTGATTAGTAATCTCCTGAAATCAGGAAATCAGGAAATCAGGAGCCTATTAAGAGAGGTGTGAGACAGGGATGTGTAATGTCTCCAGATCTGTTTTCCCTCTATAGTGAAAATATTTTCAGAAATATTGAAAATATGGAAGGAATCAACATTGGGGGACGATGCATCAATAACATTAGATATGCAGATGATACAGTCTTGATTGCAGACAATGAACAGGACCTGCAAAATTTAGTAGATGCGGTTGTTACACACAGTGAACAACAAGGGTTAGAATTAAATTGTAAAAAGACACAGATTATGGTCGTCACTAGGAAGAACGAAATACCACAGTGTAATATACAAGTAAATGGGAATATTCTTCAACAAGTGAATAGGTACAATTATCTCGGAACAGTAATAACATCTGATGGGAGATGCCTTGAAGAGATTAGAACAAGAATCGCCATGGCAAAAGTAGCATTTAGCAAGATGAAAAACATACTGACCAATAAAAAGATGTCAATTGAAACGAGAAAAAGAGTGTTGAGATGCTACATAGAACCTGTACTTTTATATGGATGTGAAGCTTGGACAATGAGCAGCCAGGCTGAAAAACATCTGATGGCTGTAGAAATGTGGTTTCTGAGGAAAATGCAAAGAATACCATGGACAGCCAGAAAGACCAATGAACAAGTCCTTCAAGAAACAAATGAAGATCATAAACTGATCAGAGACATTAGACGTAGACAGTCACAATTTTTTGGGCATGTTATGAGAAGAAATGATTTGGAGAACTTGGTGACAACTGGTAAGATCGAGGGGAACAGACCAAGGGGAAGACCTAGAAACAAGTATCTGGATGGCTTGGCCTTGTGGCATGGTCGAGACAGAAACACAGAACTGATCCACGACTCTGGTGATCGAGTGAGATGGCAGAACATGACCGCCCACGCTTACCGGCATGGCACATGATGGATGGATGGATTCTCCCAGGCTGATCAAGCCTAAACTGGACATTCATTGGGAATTCAAAACAATGTTTTCCCATAGTGAATTTTAATAATGAAGACACAAACAATAGATTACACGATTTATTGTCTAGCATATGTCGCTGCATCTCATCAGGTACATACTGCATACAACATAAACTAAAGTAACTAGATAAATCCTTCAAGCTGAAATATCCATCCATCCATTATGTGCCATGCTGATAAGCGTGGGCGGTCATGTTCTGCCATCTCACTCGATCACCAGAGTAGTGGATCAGCTCCGTGTTCCTGTCACGACAGTGCCATGCGGCCAAGTCATCCAGGTATTTATTTCTCTGTCTTCCCCTTGGTCTCTTTCCTTTGATCTTGCCAGTTGTCACCAAGTTCTCCAAGTAATTTCTTCTCATAACATGTCCAGCACATATATTCACACAGTAATTAGAATTGTCTACCACGATAATTTTAAACCGACTATCACGTCTTTCTGTTTGCACAAACTTGGCTTCTGTAAATTAATGGTGATCGCTTCTGCCACCTTTAATATGCGACTATTGATTGATTGATTGATTCCAACACTAATAGTTCCAGTAGCTAATATGCGACTATTTTGTGTGTTAAACAACATGCGAAATGAATTATCCCTATCAATCACATGACAGTTTTCCAAAATGTGCCGTCCATTTAATGACGTTGCAATGAAGTCAATCCTCTTTCCTTTTAAACCCTTTTCTCAAGGGCTATCCTCCAATGTGAAATTCCAGTACCATTCTTGCACACCCTGCTGATTGTTTTTTTTTTTTGGATTTGGAAATAGGAATTTCTTGGGAAGTAACAAAGGTGTCTGGCATGATAGTGACATCACCCAACGAGTGCCAAAGGTTTATAAAGAAAATGGGGCTAGCAACATATGCCCAAATATACCTCAAGGCTGAAAAAAGGTTCTTTCACTATTCACTATTTGTTAATAATGCCATCCTGGGGATGGGGGTGGGGGTCACATGGTGGTAGCATGCTTGACTTGCCTGCAAGCCTGATGCCTGCAATGGCTAGTCATGAGTGTGCTTGTGCTTGCACTTGAATGAGGTGCCCTGAGGTTGAATTTTGTCAGCTCTATCCGAAATTGTTACAGACGTAGTTCGTAACCCCACATACCCGCATTCAAAACACAGATGTGGGCAATTTGACAGCAGACCGCCTTGCGTTGGATTTTTACGGAATGGTATGGGTGCTGGTTCAGAAAGTGAAATCAATGGCAAACTACTGAACATAAATTGCCAAGAGATCACAAGAGAAAATAATGCAATGCTGGTGTGGTGTTGACTGTGATGTCCTGTAAAGGATATGCAACTAACTTTAACTATCCCGCAGACTTCTTCCGTGGTTTTTTTTTTTTTTATTGGTAAATTCTCAGCACTTCAATCAACTTTATTAACATTATGCAATCTGCTTGCATACAGAAATTTAAAACACTGCTAACTGCAGCAAAATTGTGTTAACACTAACACCTACACCAACAAAAGAAAATTCAGAAAGACTTGCCAAATGCAACAAAACTTGAACTCAACGGAAACAATCTCCCCCATGCCTGTGATTTATTAACATTATTCAATTCCTCATCCCCAGATAATGCTTCTGATAAGTCCATGGACTGTGTGGGTGATAAACTGGCCATAATCTACTAATGCTGTTTTATGTTACGTTGTAACAATGGGTAAATAAAATAGTGTGAGCTGGGATTAGAACACTAAGACATAACACGCTCTATCATCTGTATTTTGGCCCCATGCAAACCGTAAACCGGATGTTGTGATTAGAAAAAACGCGCCGAATTTTAAGGTCAAAGGTCATCATCATCATTAAGGAAGTGCTTTACAGAAAGCAGGCGTGGTCAGGGCCCTTTGGGATCGTATGTATATTGCAAAAGAACCGATAGATCACGGCCTGGAGAGAATGGTGCTGCAGGGAGTGACCAGAGGATCTGACAGCCATTCAGGAAAACGTGGATAGGCCAGACGGACACATAATCAGACTGCTACTGGTATAGTTATTATTGGGGCTGCACTGGCTGTTAAAAATAAAGGATGCGCACGTATGGGAATGCCCCGACTGTTGTGATATCGGTTCTTGACTCAACTCTCAGGGCCATCTGTCGAAAAGCCTCTCAATCTCTTGCCATTTTTCATGCTCATTGTCTATCCAATGTCCTGTTTCCATCTTCGTACTGGTCTACTCCTGCCTCCATTCCCGGGAACCATTCATTCATTTATCATGAATAAATCATATACGAAAACGAATGTATACGAGTCAAAGACGGTAAGTTTTACTAGAAACATGACAGAAGTAAGAAAAGCTCAGTGAGTTTGTAACACTCTTCTATAACATGTATATTCGTATATTTAGCTGAACTCAGCTCCTGGCGAAGAAGTTACCGACACAGTTCGTAATCCCGCATACCCGCGTTCGAAACAACTGTAGGCGGTTTGGTAGCAGACCGCCTTACATTGTCGTTTTTTTATGAAATGGTGTGGGTGCCGGTCGTTCTGAAAGCAATTGCAAACTACTGAATGTAAACTTGCTCAGGAATCACGGACAGCCAAAATATGCTGGGGGTGATTGCTCAATCAATCATTGCATTGCCGGCAACCGTGAGCGGTCATGACTTGCCATTTCACTCGATCACCAGAGTCGTGGATTAGTTCAGTGTTCCTATCTCGACCATGCCATTTTGCAAAGCCATCCAGGTATTTACTTATCGGTCTTCCCCTTGGTCTGTTCCCTTTGATCTTGCCAGCTGTCACCAAGTTCTCCAATTTATTTTTCTCAAATTTTGTGGGCAGCCGACAGATAGTTGTTAGTTATGGTCTCAAGTTTCGCGACGGTAGACAGAATATCTCTCTCACGAGACAATGGCTGCGTTCCCCGACCAGTATAGTCACTGCCCAGGAAGGAAAGCAACGGCAAACTACCTTCTTTAAAAGTGCCTAGTTCATTATGATTCGCCTAAAGACAGATCATCGCAAGACAAGGACAGAGACATTAAAATTAGCAACATGGAATGTTAGGACGTTAAACGACGACGAAAAATTAGATAACTTAACATCAAACAAGAAATGAATACCACGGACAGACAGAAAAACCAATGACCAAGGACTACAGGAGACGCATGAAAATCGTAAACTGATTAGAGAAATTAGACGTAGACAGTCAAAATTTTTTGGACATGTTATGAGAAGAAATAAATTGGGTGATTGCTACGTCTTATAAAGAATATGCAATTAACTAACAACTCAGCTCAGCTTGTTGTATTTCAAGCCAAATATGTGTCCACGCATATCGGCATGGTACATGATTGTTTTAAATCCTAGACTACCGTGGGGATAACATACTCCACATTTGAACAATAGCAGTGACTAAGTATTTGGAACTTCAGCCAAAGTATTATTCGTTTATTCACTTCATTATATATATATTTTACTCGGAGACTTCTGGGGATCGTCGCTGGAGCTATTCAGTTCGTGCTTTGTGCGACAATTTCGGCAGGCCGCCCCTTGGAAAGAGGTCGAGCCATGTGGGATAACCCCGGTGCAATGAAGTCAATTATCTTGCCTTTTAAACCCTTTTTAATGCATATCCTTAGATGTCAAATTCCACTACCATTCTTGCACACTCCGCTGTTTTCTGGACTTGGAAATAGGAAGGAAATCACCGCAAAACCGGCCCAAATGAGATGGTATAGGGTGTATTTTTAATGACTGTGCAGTGTTTATCAATATTGCCGGTCCATGTTTTGTATTTACCTTTTATGTTGCATGGACTTTACAGAGGGTGAATCCAAAACTTGGACCGGATATATTTTCAAACACTGCACAGGCATTAAAAATAAACCCTATACTTTGGTACAGAGAAAACAAGCTCCATGCCAGTTTCACTTCTATAATGGCAAGCTACTTCAATGGCCTAGACTACCAGAACGTCAATGCTCATGACTAAAGATTTAAACTCACAGTCTTTCAGAGGCCTGTCAAAGAACAAACCGAGCTTGTCACATTCAGTTTCAGCCGCATCAAGGGTTATCTCTTAACCGAGTCAGTACCTAAGGATAATATTAATATTTCACCAAATGTGACCTCTCATTTGGACAGAAGGGCGATATATCGCCATACTGGAGTCATAGTGGTGTGTGTTTTGTTTCGTAGTAACTTCCGAAATTTCAATGCTCAGTGAAAGGATATGATTGATTAATTGATTGATTGATTGATTGATTTAGGAACCGACATCACAGCATACGGGCCATTCCCATAAGCGCTCCGTCCCCATCCTCAGCAGCAAGCGAAGAGTTCCAACACCAATAGTACCAGTAGCAATCTGATTATATGTCCGTCTCGCCTTTCCTCTGAGCGTCGGCCAGATTCCCTCGTCACTCCTCGCTGTCTCTTTCTTGCCAGACCATGATTGCTTGCTTGCTTGCTTGTGTTCGTTGGCTTGAGCTCCAACGCGAAGTCCTGTGTGTCGGATGAAGGCATCCTGTTGTCCAACATCAGTGTGATGTCATACAGGACCTGAGTTTTGCGTGAGTATCCGTTGTCCCATGTCTGGCTTATTGGTGTGCAGACTGGTGGTTCCTCGCCGTACAGGCAGACACTCTCCGACTTCGGAGGAATCGGCGATCCTACTGACTTTAGCCAGGACCCCGAAAGGACGTGTTGCCCAGGACGCTCGACGAGGACGCGTCAATAGGTCTTGGCCAGTATATAACCCGGCCCTGGTGCCTTGGAAACACCTCTGCGTCCCGCCAGACCATGATGATCCATTTGCTCCTCCGAGGTGTACACGCGCTCCCACAAGGCCGTAACCACGTCTGCCTTGTAGTGAACGGATATTTACATTATAATACATGTTCATTTGATTTTGCACCATGTTCTGTCCAAAACCTATTTTGCGTGAGACACTGGCCCAGTTAAATGGTGTAAAATGGCATTCGCGAATGCGTGTCTCATCTCATCTCATCTCATCATGTTCCTTCCTTAGCCAATTGACCAGCTCTGTCGTTTCCGGATACTCCACAGTGGGATGGTATCCACTGTATCGTGACCTTATGTTGACTGCTAAGTTCAGAAAGTAGTGTCCTTAGTACTGGCAATTTCCCAGACAGGGGCGCCTCGAGTATGATCAATGGGAAAAGACGTTTGTGTGGCTCAAGATATCCACTGATGGTTCTGAATCGGCATATTGCGAATTGTGTCGGAATAGACTCCAGCTGTCCCTCTTAGTCGCAATTATTAGAATTAGAGCAGAACTATTATCTTCAAACAAGTGCTATAAGGAATTTGTTCCTTCATCCAATATGTTGAATGATGTTTATGCTGACATTTGATATTCCAAGGGATCCTGTACTGAATATCTCAACAATGAAGAGGAATACTTATTTGAAGAAGAGGTTTTCATGTGATGTAAATATATTAACAAATTATGTTAGAAGTTATATTATTATTTTTATTTTATTTACAACATACAGCAAAAATTCTCCTACCAACATATTCCTTGTGCAATCCCCTTTATTTTGATATATAATACAACATTTCTGCTAAAATTTTAACCATTTTCATAACATTATTGCGACATACACCAATTTCCAGATTTCGGCCATTAGTTTTTTTCATTTTTTTGAAAAAGACATGGTTCAGAATATGCACCAAAACTTCCTTTTGGGTGATTTATATGAGCAATACTATTTATAGTCTTGAAGACAAGTGGTGTTTGTTTGATTATTCAGTAAATTAAACATGATTAGCAGTATAGGAGTGTAGAAAACACATTCTAAGTGCAATGTTTACATTATTTTTACCTACTTTTGTCCAATTATTTTACAAATTATATTATTATTTTTATTTTATTTACAACCTAAAGCAAACATTCTCCTACCAACATATTCCTTGTGCAATCCCCTTTATTTTGATATATAATACAACATTTCTGCTAAAATTTTAACCATTTTCATAACATTATTGCGACATACACCAATTTCCAGATTTCGGCCATTAGTTTTTTTCATTTTTTTGAAAAAGACATGGTTCAGAATATGCACCAAAACTTCCTTTTGGGTGATTTATATGAGCAATACTATTTATATTCTTGAAGACAAGTGGTGTTTGTTTGATTATTCAGTAAATTAAACATGATTAGCAGTATAGGAGTGTAGAAAACACATTCTAAGTGCAATGTTTACATTATTTTTACCTACTTTTGTCCAATTATTTTACAAATTATATTATTATTTTTATTTTATTTACAACCTAAAGCAAAAATTCTCCTACCAACATATTCCTTGTGCAATCCCCTTTATTTTGATATATAATACAACATTTCTGCTACAATTGTAACCATTTTCATAACTTTACTGTGACAGACCCCACCTTCAAGATTTCAGCCATTATTTTTTGTCATTATTTGTGACAAATACATGGTTCAGAATATGCACCAAAACTTCCTTTTGGGTGATTTAAATGAACAATATTGTTTATATTCTTGAAGACAAGTGGTGTTTGTTTGATTATTCAGTAAATTAAACATGATTAGCAGTATAGGAGTGTAGAAAACACCTTATAAGTGCAGTTTTTTAAATAATTTTTACCTCTTTAATTTCAGTTGTTATTATTAAACCTCTCATTATTGTCATAATATTTGTAACCTATCAATTAATTATTAACACTGTCATGTTCCTTGTGCAATCCTCTTTAATTTGATATGTAATACAATAGATCTTCTACCATCTTAACCATTTTAAAAGCATTATTGTAACACACCCCTAGTTCCAATTTTCTGCCATAAATTTCTGTTTGGTCACAGCCCAGTTTTTGTTTGGTAGTGAAAGAGTTAATAGATATGTTTATTGGCTAACGTTTGGCTTTTTTTTTGGCTATTTAAAATCTCATGACTTAGCTTTACTTGTTCACAGTGATCTGGCTACCCTGGTGCCAGCCAATGAAATACCATGGCTCTTTCTCAAAGCCGTAATGGTCGAAAAAATAACGAAGTGACTATTCATAGTCAAACTATTAATAAAGCTCAGTTTTATTCGTAGCCGAACACTGTTCCGGTTAGTCACGTGATTAATCCCGGCCCCGGAAACCCCGGCTGGTCACGTGACGTTTCCTTGGCGCGCTGCAGATGATACAGAGTGTACTTCCAAAAAGACATTAGAGAAATCAGCGTTGATTTCAAATTACGAAGTTTTAGGTTATTCTTAAAAAGCACGAAAACGAATGTGGTGTGCTGTATGTCAATGCAAGCTCAAAGAAAGTAAGATTACGTTATATTATTGTATTGTCAGTTTTATTATTATATATTAATATTATGAACATTACATTCAAATGACGGGTTTGAACGAGTACTTAACTATGTTGTCCGTTTAAAAATAAACAAGCCACTTGGAATAGAAGGCAGAAGTTCTTAGAACCCAGTTTTTTGGGCCGTGATCAGCTATGTTCAATTTACTATAGTGTGTTTACTTTTTTTTTGCCCCAATATAAAATTCAATATCTCAGTAACCAACTGAGGGAAAATGATGAGATTTAGCATATAACCTTATAATTAATCATCTTTGCCAGCCGAGACCGCTCTAGAGACAGCAACCACTCTCTTCGGATCCACCCCGTTTCTATCCTCTTGAGCATGCTCATTGAGTGGCGAAGGAGACATACTCTAGTGAATGTCTGTATCCTAGAGTAGTTTGCCATATTGTATTTTCTTTGGCCTTTTCCTAGGGTAGTTTGCCGTATGGCATTCTCTTTGGTCTTCCTAGAGTAATTTACCATATGGTGTTCTCTTTGGTGCTTAAGATATATTAGCTTCTCGAAACTGCAGTTGCGCAGTGGCTACCACGCTCGCCCGACGGTCATGGGCTCCAACTGGAGATGGATGTTTACAGATTGCCCCAACCTACATTTTGGCAAGGAAATGATTTGAGATGTAAAGACGGTTGACATGGTTTTGACCACATCACCCTTCGAGTACCGATTGGGTCTATAAAAAATATGGGGCTACCATCATATATCCGACCACATCACCCTTCGAGTACCGATTGGGTCTATAAAAATATGGAGCTACCATCATATATCCGACCACATCACCCATCGAGTACCGATTGGGTCTATAAAAATATGGGCCTACCATCATATATCCGACCACATCACCCTTCGAGAACCGATTGGGTCTTTAAAAATATGGGGCTACCATCATATATCCAATACACTTCAAGGCGAGTAAAATGAATTCTAGACTTTTGTTTTTATTTGTTAAACCATATGGCAAACTACTGGTACTATTAGTGTTGGAACTCTTTGCTGGCTGCTGAGGATGGGGACGGAGCGCTTATGGGAATGCCTCAAATGCTGTGATGTCGGTTCCTAAATCAATCAATCAATCAATTACAAATCCGCTTAACTGATTAAGTACCATGGAATGGACTGAGCGCTTATGGGAATGCTTCGAATGCTGTGATGTCGGTTCCTAAATCAATCAATCAATTACAAATCCGCTTAACTGATTAAGTACCATGGAATGATTAATCGTCTTAAGCGACTTTCCTAACCTGCCATGGGCTTATATATGGCCACAATGGCAACATTGTGTTATACTACAACATGTCTGATACCATATTAACAGCTTCTGTGTCATAACTGTGACACGTCACTACTTCCAGTTTTGTGCATCCATTTTGTTTGGTTCAAGCCTATGTTTTGTTTGGCATTGAAGCTGTTAATGAAGGTCATGTGTGGTGTGACTAGTACCAGTAACGGATTGGCCGGGCTGTCATCTTACCCAATGACCATGTGAATGAATGTTTAGTAGCTCTGTCACCTGACAATCAATATCTGTTGACCCATCCCTTCACTGACTATAACTACTGTAAACAGTTGTCATGTAACGGTTTGTTTTTTTGTTTTGTTTTGTTTTTGTGTGTATGTCTATGTATTGTATGTGTGTTGAGGATGGCTTTAGCCGCAACGTTCATTTTGTTATTTTTCATCGTGTTCTAGTAGAGCTTCTACTTTTTGTTTCTTTGGTGATTCATTTATTGTACTGTAAACGTGACAAATTATGAAATATACACGCTTTCGCGAATGCCATTTTACAACATAAAAATCCCTTGGCAGTTGGAAATCGAAAAAGAGTAGCCTAACGGCGCTGCCCGGGCAAAATTTCGGTTTAAAAATATACCCAAAGTATTTCAGGATCCTCGCCGATGCAATGGAATTCGTGCATTGAGCTGAGTTTCTCCAGACTCAGGAAGGAAAACGGAGCACTTATGGGTTAAACCGTGTGCCGTGATGTTGATCCAACGACTAAAACATTTAACTGGATCAGTGTCAAACAAAAAGTGGGCTTTGGACAGAACATGGTGCAAAATCAAATGAACATGTATTATAATGTAAATATCCGTTCACTGAACATTGAAATTGTGTAAGTTACTACGAAACAAAACACACACCACTATGACTCCAGAATGGCGATATATCGCCATTCTGTCAAAATGAGAGGTCACATTTGGTGAAATATTAATATTATCCTTAGGCACTGACTCGGTTAAGAGATAACCCTTGATGCGGCTGAAACTGAATGTGACAAGCTCGGTTTGTTCTTTGACAGACCTCTGAAAGACTGAGTTTAAATCTTTAGTCATGAGCAAGTTCTGGTACTCTAGGCCATTGAAGTAGCTTGCCTATATCGAAGTGAAACTGGCATGGAGATTGTTTTCTCTGTACCAAAGTATAAGGTTTATTTTTAATGACTGTGCAGTGTTTGAAAATATATCCGGTCCAAGTTTTGGATTCACCCTCTGTAAAGTTCATGCAACATAATAGGTAAATACAAAACTTGGACCGGCAATATTGTCAAACACTGCACAGTCAATAAAAATACACCCTATACCATCTCATTTGGGCCTGTTTTGCGGTGATTTCTTTCCTATTTCCAAGTCCAGAAAACAGAGGATTGTGCAAGAATGGTACTGGAATTTGACATCTAAGGATATGAGATGGGACGCAGAGGTGTTTTCAAGGCACCAGGGCCAGGTTCTATACTGGCCAAGACCTACTTGCACGTCCTAGGGCAACAGGTCCCTTTGGGGTCCTGGCGAACGTAGTAGGATCGCTGATTCTTCCGAGGTCGGAGAGTATCTGCCTGCACGGCGAGGCACCACCAGTCTGCACACCAATAAGCCAGACATGGGACAACGGATACTCACGCAAACTTCAGTCTGGTATGACATCACACTGATGGTGTGTCTGTCTGTCTGTCTGACCCGGCCCGGCTTCGCACAGGCCCTGGTGGGGAACATCTCATTTAATTCATATAAGTAGTCATATAAGCTCCCGTTCCTGACTATGTCTGTCTGTCTGTCTGTTTATCTATCTGACCCGGCCCGCCCAGCCCCTGGCGGGGATCTATCTATCTATCTATCTATCTATCTGCCTACCTACCTACCCCCTCTGTTTCTCTCTGTCTGTCTGGGACAGTCTGTGTGTGTATGTATGTTTGTGTGTGTATATGTATGTGTGTGTGTGTACGTATGTATCTATGTATGTATGTATGTATCTGTGTGTGTGTATATATGTCTGTCTGTCTGTCTCTGTGCGTGTGCGTATGTATGTTTGTATGTATGTATGTTCGTATGTATGTATGTGTGTATGTTCGTATGTATGTATGTATGTTCATATGTATGTGTGTGTGTGTGTGTGTATGTATGTGTGTATGTTTATGAACAAGAAGGAGGGCCAGGATATCAGCTTGGAGTAAGTATGACTAAGCATTTGGATGAGTTTTATGAAAATACATGTTTAAATTAATTGTGTTTCTAGTCATGAGTCATTTCTATTTTTTATCTTGTAGTCACACTGGATGTTTAAAATATGAAATGTGCCTGATAAATGTCTTGGAATTATCAGGCGCTAAAGGTGGCACCTGACATGTCTTGGCCAGAATATGACCCATTTATTTGTAACATTCTTTTCATCCAGGCTGTCGAATGTCATCCGTGTGTCCAGTGATTGAAAGCCTTACTTGAGAAACAGAGGACTTAACCCTACCAGACCTGAGGCCCTGAACCTAACTGTCCCTATTACCTGGGCTCCTGAGCATTAAATAGAAAAAACCAACATGATATAGAAAAATGTTAGTTACATGCAAACAAATGGTTAGAATAAGATGTAACTTGGAGACATTGTAGAAAATAGGTCTACTTTTCATCTAGCGCCGATATTCCACCTTTGTGTGCTAATCCAGTCTGAATAAACCAAAGTATCGATCACCTGTTGGACTGTGAAAAGCCTAGACCTACTTCGCTTTCTTGTTGAAGTGATTGGTTCATCAGCCGCTCGTTTCATTGTGAATTTGCAGAATTTTTTCGCGTTAAACAACACAAAGTCAATTAAAACCTATGGGGGAAGACATTTGCAGTGGTTTTACCACGATTGGTTGGTTATTTTTAGTTTGTGACGCATTTTTTTCATGTACTAGGCAAAATATCGAAAATTAGGTAAAGCGGTATAGCGGTAGATTAGGAAATTACCGAAAAAATGATACAGCGGTCTGGTAGGGTTAATCAACACCACAACTGATGTATTTGGGAAGGAGATGAGGGATGTGCAGCCAGAATTACAACACTTGGAGATGACCACTAAGGATGAGTTCGTGGAGACCGTGAGAACGTTAACAGAAACTTTTATTAACACTCATAACAGGCAATTAGGTGATAGTGCAGATGAGTCTGGTGTATCATCTCAGATGACTGAAGCGACAGCTTCAGCTCTCATGCATAATATGCATGCCGAGCGTGTTCTAGGCATGATGTATGCCTTAATGTGGAGAGCTCCGATTGCTAGGCTTGGCTTCAATGCGGCCAAGGTGAGGGCTCACAAAAATAAAACTGTGCAGTGGCTGAGGTCTTTCTCAGAAGATGAGCAAGAGGAACTTGTTAAGTTTGCTATGCAGCAAGAACCAGTGGTTAGCCGGAAAAGAGAGAAAGAAAGTTATGGAAACTGCAGCACATAAGAAATATGAAAACGATAGTCAGTTTTGAAAAATGCATAATATGCATGCCGAGCGTGTTCTAGGCATGATGTATGCCTTAATGTGGAGAAAGAAAGTTTTGGAAACTGCAGCACATAAGAAATATGAAAACGATAGAGTCAGTTTTGAAAACTGCATAATATGCATGCCGAAAACGATAGAGTCAGTTTTGAAAAATGCATAATATGCATGCCGAGCGTGTTCTAGGCATGATGTATGCCTTAATGTGGAGAGCTCCGATTGCTAGGCTTGGCTTCAATGCGGCCAAGGTGAGGGCTCACAAAAATAAAACTGTGCAGTGGCTGAGGTCTTTCTCAGAAGAGGGCCAGGAGAAGAGAGAAAGAAAGTTATGGAAACTGCAGCACATAAGAAATATGAAAACGATAGTCAGTTTTGAAAAGGAGCTGAAGACAAGCTGACAGTTAGAGATCAAATCCATCATTAATAGATTTAGATATGTTTAGCCAGTTAAATGTTGAGACCAAACAGAGAGTGAAGGACTTTATTGTTGATAACAATGCTTTATCTACTTTGTTGTTGCGTCATGTGTGGCAGCTGGAAGGAGAGGACCGTGTCTATCTGGAGATGATCAGGGATGTAAGTACCCATGAGTTGAGAGGTAAGGTAACAACAGAAATCGACCTGTGGTGCTGGAGGCTGAAATACCCTCTGATGACACCTTCAGTATGGACATGATTGAGTTCTTAGTAGATTTCGCTGTACTTGATTTATCATTTCTGTAGCCTTATTGCCGATCATCTTGATTACTTATCTTTGGCATGATCTGTAAGTAATATTTGGTTAGCATTTAGATTAGGTTTGGTTCTTTGGTTTTTTTTGGTTTTTTTTATTGTAAGCATTGCTAAGTTTTCAAATTTTCTAAATTGCTTTCAATATTTTCTCTTGATATCCATTATGTTAAAATCAAAATCCAAAATTATTCATTATCTTCTTGAAAAATCACGCATGTGCGAGGTTTTTTGATTTTCTGAAGAAAGATGACAGTTCCGCCGAGAATTTCTTCTATTTTTAATCAGGGTATTCCTTGCAGTACAGGTATCTCATTTCTTATGGCATGGAGCTTAACATTAAACTCATCTTGTCGTTCATTTTTGTTCTTGGGCCGTTTATTAGTCTCTGTGTTGCTTTCATTAGTGCAAACATTTTTTTAAACCTTTTTAAGATACAGTAAAACGGCGTCAAATATTTCAACATCCTTTAAGCCCATTTTCCTTTGAAGACTAGGAACTTCTTCTTGGATTGCCATGATCTTTGCGAGAAACCGTTCTCGTTAAAGTTTATTCAGTGCAGCTGGGCACTTGCTCCGTATAGAAATAACTTCACTGACTGTTGTGTCTACAGCCCCATCACTTGGTGATGGCGTGTCAGTTGACCATATACAGTCTGGCATATTTCACACAATTTATTGTCTGGCATATCTCACAGTTTATTGCCCGGCATTTCTTGCACAATTTATTGTCTGGCATATCTCGCACAATTTATTGCCTGGCATATTTCACACAATTTATTGCCTGGCATATTTCACACAATTTATTGCCTGGCATATTTCACACAATTTATTGCCTGGCATATTTCACACAATTTATTGCCTGGTATATTTCACACAATTTATTGCCTGGTATATTTCACACAATTTATTGCCTGGTATATTTTGCACAATTTATTGCCTGGCATATTTTGCTACATTTTGTCAAGTGCATATTGCAGAGTTATAAATCATATGAAGTGATTACATGAATAATACTTTAGCTGAAACACTTTTGAAGAAAATGTGAGCCTGGCATCATAAACCCCATATCCCATAACATTGTGGTAGTTGCATCTGGTAACTTAAACTTGTATGAAGTTGAAGTGTCCTGAAATACGAAAGAAAAATAACAGTTGTCAGTATTTCAATGTTTGTTCATTGCAGCGTATTCCCTATGATAATTGTGCTTGTAGGTGTAGTGTTTATTTGTTTAAATTTTATTTTCTGTTATTGACAATGTGAGCCATATATCAGAGACAAATAGAATGAGACGATTACAGATTAAGAATTGGATGAAATCTTAGATTGCTTGTACTAATGAATTGTATTTCTTTCATTACATGTTAACTGATATTTTTACTATACATTGAAATGCATTGGATTTAGAAGTGTAATGGTATGATTTTTGACATTGAAGGAGCAGGATTTGAGGGCAAAAGCTTGTGGGTTGTTGATAAGAACCAAAATATTTATAAAATGTTTAACATATGAATGCTTGAATTTAAACAATATTAAGGTAGAATTTCTAGCAAGGGGAAACAATCAAGTTAGTTTTCTCAAGATAAGCTTATACTACCATATTCTATCTCCATGTGCGTCTGTTTATTTAACTACTTGCAAAGCTTTCATGTTACCATGTTGTTGTTTGTTGGATTTTTTCATGTGAATGTAACATATAATTGATGTGCAAAAGATGAGTTAGAAGGGCTGAATGTAAGATGGGCCTGTGTGTCCAATTTGTGAGCTTTTGAAGATAAAGTTTGTTCCTTCTTTTGTTTCATTTGGCCTGTGTCTTTTACTAGATCTCTCCTAAAAAGCTGTTGGCAGTTTCACTCCAGATTCCATATGCTGCCAATAGGCATGTGTGTGTAGAGTAAACTGTAGGGATATGCATGTGCTTGGACTACTTCTGGCAAATTAAAACACAATGCAATTTGCAGGAAAAACGAAGGCTTTCATAGAATATATCTAGATATCAGAGAATATCTTCTATTTTTAATCCGGGTATTCCTTGCAGGATGGGTATCTCATTTCTAATAGCTTGAAGCTTACCGTTAAACTCATCTTGTCGTTCATTTTTGTTCTTGGGCCGTTTATTAGTCTCTGAGTTGTTTTCATGTACATTAAGTGTGCAAAGAGAACATTTTTATTTTACCTTTTTAAGATACAGTAAAACGGCGTCAAATATTTCAACATCCTTTAAGCCCATTTTCCCTTGAAGACTAGGAACTTCTTCCTGGATTGCCATGATCTTCATGTGAAACCGTTCTCGTCTAAATTTATTAAGTGCAGCTGAACACTTGCTCCGTATAGAAATATCTTCACTGACTGTTGTGTCTACAGCCCCATCACTTGGTGATGGCGTGTCAATTGACCTTATACAGTCAATTTATTGCCTGGCATATTTCACACAATTTATTGCCTGGCATATTTCACACAATCTATTGCCTGCCATATTTCGCACAATTTATTGCCTGGGAAATTTTGCACAATTTATTGCCTGGCATATTTCGCACAATTTATTGCCTGGCATATTTCACACAATTTATTGCCTGGCATATTTCGCACAATTTATTGCCTGGGAAATTTCGCACAATTTTTTGCCTGGCACATTTCGCACAATTTATTGCCTGGGAAATTTTGCACAATTTATTGCCTGGCATATTTTGCACAATTTATTGCCTGGCATATTTCACACATTTATTGCCTGGCATATTTCACACAATTTATTGCCTGGAATATTTCACATAATTTATTGCCTGGTGTATTTTGCAAAATTTATTGCCTGGCATATTTTGCTGCATTTTGTCAAGTGCATATTGCAGAGTTATAAATCATGTGAAGTGAATACATGAATAATACTTTAGCTGAAACACTTTTGAAAATAATGTGAGCCTGTCATCATAAACCCCAAATCCTATAACATTGTGGTAGTTGCATCTAGTAACTTAAACTTGTATGAAGCTGAAAAGTGTCCTGAATACGAAAGAAAAATAACAGTTGTTAGTATTGTTTCAATGTTTGTTCATTGCAGCGTATTCCCTGTGATAATTGTGCTTGTAGGTGTGTGTGTGTTTATTTGTTTAAATATTATTTTCTATTATTGACAATGTGAGCCATATATCAGAGATAAATAGAAAGAGACGAATACAGATGAAGTTGATGAAATCTAAGATAGATTGTACCAATGAATTATATTCCTTTCATTACATGTTAACTATTTTTTACCATACATTGAAATGCATTGGATTTAGAAGTGTAATGATATTATTTTAGATAGCTTGTACCAATGAATTATATTCCTTTCGGGACGCAGAGGTGTTTCCAAGGCACTAGGGCCGGGTTATATACTGGCAAAGACCTATTGACGCGACCTCGTCGAGCGTCCTGGGCAACAGGTCCCTTCGGGGTCCTGGCTAAAGTCAGTAGGATCACCGATTCCTCCGAAGTCGGAGAGTGTCTGCCTGTACGGCAAGGAACCATCAGTCTGCACACCAATAAGCCAGACATGGGACAACGGATACTCACGCAAACCTCAGGTTCTGTATGACATCACACTGATGTTGGACAACAGGATGTCTTCATCCGACATACAGGACTTCGTGTTGGAGCTCAAGCCAACGAACACAAGCAAGCAAGCATATTCCTTTCATTACATTTTAACTGATATTGTTACCATACATTGAAATGCATTGGGTTTAGAAGTGTAATGATATTATTTTTTACATTGGAGGAGCAGGATTTGAGCGCAAAAGCTTGTGGGGTGTTGATAAGAACCAAAATATTTGTAAAATTTTTAACACATGAATGCTTGAATTTAAACAATATTAAGGTAGAATTTCTAGCAAGGGGAAACAATCAAGTTAGTTTTCTCAAGATAAGCTTATAAGATTGTTATCTCAAACATGTAATTCTGTTGTAGCGACCAAGAAACGTTTTTACGTCTCTTGTCTCTTATGACACGTGTGTAAGTGAAACCCAGGAGGGACCAAAGAATAGTAACACTAACCTACCATGCATGCCATAAAAAGCCATTAAGGAGGTTTGGAATGGGACTGGCTACCCTATCTTGTAGAAAACTTTAGCTGTAAAATCCAACTGTAGGTCAGCATGGCCGAATGGATAAAAACGTGTGTTCTTAAACATCCGGTCTGCTGATTCCGAGGTAAGGGGTTCAACCCCTGCATCGGACACTTTTACAAAAATGTCGACTTATCATCCTTGACTTGGGGACATAAATTACAAGTACTTATGAAGTCTTGAGTGTGTTCGCCTGTACTGTGGGTACTGTAACTAGGGAAAGCTAATCCACATGAAAAATTTATTCTGGTGCTACTAGAAATAGTGTGTATGGACTACACTTGAGTTGAAAGCGAGCGAGGGCCTCCCCACCCCCAAAAAATATCTAACCAATCAAAAACAAGTCTACAAAGGGCTTAGCATGGGTTGGTTGTGGCCCTCCCCTATTTGGAGATGAAAGGCAATAGAAGAAAAGATGTCTCATGTTGGGATTCAGCTACATTTCAGTACTTCATTTTCTGATATTCAATTATAGTGAATAATTGCATAAGATACTTTTCATTTGCTAAAATGTGGCTTTTGCTTGGCCTATTCTGCTTTTAATATAGATTGAAATAATAAACAGTTACAAGAACACATTTTCCCCCATCTAGTGAATTTTTCACCCAGGAGCAAAAAGAAAATAGGTTTGCTAGCTGGGGTTCAAAAGTGTTCATGCAGGTACACATGGCCGAATGGATAAGAACGCATCTTCTTAAACATCCGGTGTGCTGATGCCTTAGCAGTTCAACCCCTACACCAGACAGCTGGACTAAAATGTTGACCTGTTGTCCTTGACTTGGGGACATTAATTACAAGTACCTCTGAAGTCGGAATGGGTTCGCCTGATGGCGAGGGACACTGTTAATAGGAAAAGCTAACCCACACGCAAAATTCAGTCCATCACTACTATAAATAGTGTGTATGTACTACGCTTGAGTTCAAAGCGAGTGAGTGCCAAAAAGGTCATTAAAAATTATAATAATTATGTACAAGTTGAATGAACAGATAATGTAGAATAGACAGTGCCTCATCTGCTTTTGTTACACAAGACTGTCTACATTTTTGTATATTTGTCAAAACTTGTCTGTTTTCCCCGCAGCACCTTTTTGTTTATTTGTTCTCTTTTCTGTCCAGTTCATTTTCTACAGCGAGATATGGTAGTGCAGTAGTTAGCATGCCTGCTTAACAGCCTGGTAGTAAGGGGTTCGAATTTGCACGAAGGTGTACTTTTAAAATTGACCTGGGCTCTTGAGTTTGCAGCCTAAAGTGGGTACCAGGAAATATTTTGGGATATAAAGGCAGCCGATGAGACATTGACCACATCAGCTCTCAGATGTCAATTGGTGTATGAAATTATAGGACTTGTATCATGTGCTTGATATGTCTAAAGGCATGTAAATATGGTTTGTTACTTTACTTTTGCTCATTCTTTACATCCTGTGATAATACCACGTGACTTTTGTTCATACTTTACACTTGTGATAACACCACATGACTTTTGTTTATGCTTCAGAGTCACAAAGTGCCTCAGGTACAGGCCAGATCAGTTTAGTGATTATTAAAAACAGTAAACAGATTTTTCTTCTGCTACACTAATTCTGTTCATTTTCCTGTGATTATTTTCTTTGTTTCCTGGCTGTTTTATTTCTCCTCTACCATGTAGACACCTGTTTTTATTCCATATTAGTATTGGTGCCTCAGTAGTTTCCTCGAGTTCTCTGAGATATTAACCAAAGTCTTCTGTTTCCACGAATCAAACATTTGAAGATGGGGGTTGCATTATGGCACCCAATTTATGATGATGCGTGTTTCTGGGTAAACTAGCACTGCATGACCATAACATGATGTGGTGCAGCCTTTCCTTAAGAATAAGCCCTAATGATGAAGCAGTTAGTGCGCTCATTATCTTATCTTGGGTTCAAGCTTTACAAGTTCAGACATTTTTTTCTCTCTATGGTTTAAGAATTAGCCATAATGATGAAGTAATTAATGCACTCATTATCTTATCAGTAATCTGGGTTCAAGCTTTACAAGTTAAGACATTTGTTTCTATGGTACAGCCTTTCCTTAAGAATAAACCATAATGATGAAACGGTGCACTTATCTTATCAGTGATCTGGGTTCAAGCCTCAGAAGTTAAGACATTTTGTTTTCTGATCAATGCCAGTCTTGGCTTAACCAAACCTTATATAATGAGTTGCCGTGGAAACAATTGTTCGAATACCCATCAAAGTAGGGATATTTTTAAACATTGGCCTGTGCTCCCAGGTTGATCCGACCTAAAATGGGTGCCAGGAAATGTGGGAAATAAAGTGGCCATCTTGATATTGTCCATTGAGTGCTGACTGGTCTGTACAAATATGGGGCTACCACCATATTCTATCTCCATGTGTGTCTGTCTATTTGACTACTTGCAAAGCTTTCATGTTGTTGTTTGTTGGATGTTTTCATGTGAATGTAACATATAATTGATGTGCAAAAGATGAGTTAGAAGGGCAGAATGTAAGATGAGCCTGTGTGTCCAATTTGTGTGCCTTTGACGATAAAGTTTGGTCTGTCTTTTACTAGATCTCCCCCAAAAAGCTGTTGGCAATTTCACTCCAGTTTCCATATGCAGCCATCAGGCATGTGTGTGTAAGGTGAAGTGTAGGGATATGCATGTGCTTGGAATACTTCTGGCAAATTAAAGCATTAATGGAATTTGCAGGAAAAACGGCTATCATAAATGACCAAGGATGTTGCCAGGTTCACAATTCACACATTTATTACGTTTTCACAAAGTTATTACATTGTATTTACAAATTTATTACAATATATTCACATATGGTTCCATCCATGCTACTGTCCACTGTCATTTCTGTGTAAATACATTTGCTCAAACAATCTCAACATTATTGCTGAGGAATATTGATGATAGGTTTATTGTCAGCAATCTCACTTTTTTGGGTCATGTGATGAGAAGAGAGGCATTGGAGAACGTCGTGACAACTGGAAAGATCGAGGGGAAGAGAGGCAGAGGCAGACCACGAGAAATGATGCTGGATGGATTGTGACGGTGACATGGAGGAATATCAACGACAGAGTTGATCCAGAAAACCAAGGATAGAGATCTGTGGAGAGTCATGAACGCCTACGCCAGTCGGCACAGCAGTTGATGATGATGATCTCGCTTCATAGTTGTGCACTTAATAACACTTTAGAATACTGATCTGTTATGGACAAGAAGCATGATTTGCTGCAGTCTGTAAGATTGAGATAATAGTTTTCATATTTGTTTCTTTTTCTTCTTCGTTCATCCGGAGTTTTTTTTCCGGATGTGATTGCGCTGTGCCTGTTTACAGCAGAACTGCGTTCTTGCGCCGTTAGGCCGACACATCCGACTTCTGCGGGCATTTGTTGACCGGGTTAACCTTCCCGGATATTTGTTTCCATGTATGAATGTACACTTTAAAGATGTACAAGTCAATCAATGTATTTGAACTTTTTGGGAGAGAACTATAGACACCACTACAGGATAAAATACTGTAAAATAACCAGCTGTACTTGATAAGTAGAACAGATACCTTACTCAGCAATATTTTAAACATCATCATCTTCACCTAGAGCCATGCCAAACTCCTCCCCAAGTTGTAACAAAAGTTAAACAAATGTGGACACAATGTTTTGAAAAAAAGCACTTACAGATATTCTAGGTCATCGACTGAGTGGAGTCACCAGGTTGGACAAGATGATGCTCCTTGAGAAGCATAGAGGAGACACCACAGGAGAGTAATGTTTAGAGAAGTAATACAAGATTTTATTTAGCTGCTAAATTGTTATTAACCTGTTATTCTTCATGGATAGAACCTCCCATGTATGTGGAAATGTATTGAAATTTATTAAACCCTAATGCCTTCTATTGCTTTTTGGACTTATTCTTTGAATACTATAAGAATATTATGATCCAATTGTTTTGTCCCCCCTAGTGATGTGTAATCTATCATCAGAGGTAAAGAAGTTTATATGAAAAAGACCTAATGGAATTAGAGACAAATGAATAACATGGAGAAGACATATAAGGAAGCTGAACGAGATGGCGGCTGATAGGAGGACTTGTCGTGACTTGGTTAAGAGATGTTCCATCAGTGGATAAACAGCAGCAGAAGAAGAAACAATTTTACACATATCTAAACCTGAAAGGGCTTGGTATTCTAAAATGAAGCAGGCAAGAAGCAATGTGAATGGTTGTGAGTTGGTTAGCTGGCTGGTTGCTTGCTTGATTCCCTGGCTAATTGTTTGCTTGGTTGACTGGGTAGTTGGTTGACTGGTTAAATGCTTGATTGGTTGCTTGCTTGGTTGACAGGTTAGTTGGTTGAGTGGTTGCTTGCTTGGTTGACTGGTTAATTGCTTGTTTGGTTGACTGGTTAGTTGCTTGTTTGGTTGACTGGTTAAATGCTTGTTTGGTTGACTGGTTAAATGCTTGATTGGTTAGTTGCTTGCTTGGTTGACTGATTAAATGCTTTGTTGGTTAATATGCTTGTTTGGTTGACTGGTTAGTTGCTTGGTTGACTGGTTAGTTGCTTGTTAGGTTGACTGGTTAGTTGCTTGCTTGGTTGACAGGTTATTTGCTTGCTTGGTTGACTGGTTAGTTGCTTGTTTGGTTGACTGGTTAGTTGCTTGCTTGGTTGAGTGGTTAGTTGCTTGCTTGGTTGACTGGTTACATGGTTGACTGGTTAGTTGCTTGCGTGGTTGACTGGTTAGTTGCTTGGAAGACCTGGTAGTCTTGAGTTCTAACTCTTGAGTCCCCTGTATTGACTGTCAGGTCATCTACACCCTATAAAGGCCTAGCATCTATTGGAGTCAAGCTGATGTAGAGACTTTCCTCATGACCCAGTACCACAGTGTCATTCCCGTGGGGACTGAGTTAAGAGCTTTCCTTCCCTTCCCCAAGTATAGCAACCAGTGGGGTGTGCGTTGCCGCTACTTGAATTTCATATCTGCAAAGAGGCATCGAAATCCTTGAGATTGATTTATTTGGTTGTTTCGGGATTTGAAGTTTAACGATTGAGCACAATCCACTACTGGCAGCGCTGATTGTATTCCAGCACGAACCTTAAATTCTGTCCACGTTAGATTGGAAGCATTAGCTTAGTGCTTCCAATCTGACGTGGACATGGCTTAAGATTCTTGCCGGAATACGATCAGCGTTGCCAGTAGTGGGTTGTGCTCAGTCTTTAAATGCTTGAGGTGCTGGCCAGTCTTGGAAGGGACCATACCATCGAAAGTTGCTCTAATGTCTTGGTCAGTACTAAATCCTGGTCTTGTGACTTCTGAGCCTGGGTTAATGTGTATGGTATGGTAAATGTACTCATCAAAATACAACTGAGTGATGACTGTCAGCTGCACTTAGAAAAGGAGTGCTATATAAAAGAGGTTTAAAGGCAAAATTATTTATTTCATTGCACTGGGTTTTATCCCATATTGCTCGGTCTCTTTCTGCACAGTGACCTGTCAAAAGCATCACACAGAGCACAAACTCTGTAGCTGCAGACAAGCTTAGAAACATCCAATGGCAGTGGGAAAACTGCAAAGAATACATTGGATAGTCAGAAAGGCAAATGAGACAGTTCAAGAAACAAATGGAAATCTTTAAGTGATTAGTGAAATTAGATGTAAACAGTCAAGCTGTTTTGGGCATGTTATGAGGAGAGAAATAAACTTGAAAATTCAGAGAAACTAACACACCTGAGGGGAAACAACCAAGGGAAAGAAATAACTGGATGGCTAAGCCAAATGGCATAATCGGGATAAGAATCTGATCCGAGACTGATGATGGTTTGAGATGGCAAACCATGATTTACTATGTGTATTGGCATGGCACATGATGATGATGAATAATTTGGAGGCGTCCTTACTTATATGTAAACAAACCATCTCTACAGCATTTGCGTCATAGCTGGTGTCTGTCAGGAGGGGTTTTCCCAGGCTGGGAAATAAAACTTGCTTGCCAAGGCAGTCGCCATGCTGTGTACAAGCTGTGGTGCTTATTTTACTTCAAATAGACGCAACACCCTGCCTTACTGAGGAATAGACACACATTCCACTATGTGCAAGGTGGGCATCCACCCCGCTAGGCCTTACATGTTTCTGTGAACAATGTTAATGTTGGGAAGGCTACGGAAGCACATTTGCTTGCCAGTCTGGTAGTCATGTGTTTTTATCCACATCAAGTTAGATTTCTTTAATTGACCAGTGTCCAGGCTGGCCCAGCCTAAAATGGGTACCGGGACATGTATGAGGAACTAGCTAATCCGGCCCGGCTTCGCCCAGACCCTGGTGGGGAGCATCTAATTTAATTCATATAAGTTCCCGTTCCCGACTATCTGTCTGTCTGTCTGATCCGGCCCGGCTTCGCCCAGCACCTGGTGGGGAGCATCTAATTTAATTCATATAAGTAGTCATATAAGTTCCCGTTCCCGACTATCTGTCTGTCTGGCCCGGCCCGGCCCGGCTTCGCCCAACTCCTGGTGGGGAGCATCTCATTTAATTCATATAAGTAGTCATATAAACTCCTGTTCCCGTTCCTGACTATCTACTGTCTGTCTATTATTAGAAAGAGCACTTGAAAGATCTTTACATCTTCCCCCAACAATTAACTTGGGTAAATGGAACGTCTTATTTAATTCATATTCGGCCCCTGCTCCCATTCCCAAAAAAAGACGACCCGGCCCGGCTTCGCCCAGTACCTGGTGAGGAGCATATAATTTAATTCATATTCGGAGGAGAGGTTGGAGGAGGAGGGAGGGGGAGGAGGATTATAACGCATATGCCAGATAACTGCAGCGAAAAGGTCCACCTATTTGAGAAATATGCAACAATTTTACATATATAGCAATTCTATTAGAAGTTATGTCCCCTCGCTATATATATATATACATTATAACGTAAATTAAATATTAAATAATAAGAAAATATGTTTGTACACTAAAAAAAAACTATGACAGTTGGCAGCACGGGAATGATTAGAAGACGTGTAGAAAATTTCATCTCAATCGGGTGGACCGTTCGCGAACGCATTAAGGACAGACAGACGGAGATTCTGTTTTATATATATAGATAAAGGCAGCCAGTGAGATATTGACCACATCGCCCATTGAGTACTGATTAGTTATAAAACATATGGGGCCTGCATTAAATACCCAGTAAATTGTCTGCCATGTAAAAGGCTTCTTTATTTTTTTTTTTTTTTTTTTTTTTACTTTCTAATAATATATATAATGTATAAGGGGCGTTCAATTGAAATCCATTCATGCCGCACCGCGCGTAATTGCGTACGTTGAACATGATCATGTCATAGTCATGTGATAAGTACTGACCAATGAATAAAAGAGCACGTGCTTATCGTCCCATGATGCATAGGTACTGTTTCTGATCGTTGAGAAAATAGCCGGGTTGATCCAAAATCCGTCCAAAGAAGCTCAAAGAGCGGTGATTCAGTTTCTTTCATTTGAAGGATGTCGACCAAAGGACATTCATCGAAGAATGCAGGCAACGTACGGTAACAAATGTGTGTTGAAGACAACAGTGACAGACTGCTCGAATGTTTCGGAAAGGACGTCAGATCTTCGACGGCCGGGTCAAGCGCATATTGTTGCAACAGAAAACACCATCACCAAAATTGACGCAGCAGTACAGATGCTGGCAAGTCTGACCGTTGTCGAAGCATACGTTCGCTAGCAAAAAAATTTGATGTGTCAATTGGGACAATTCAAAAGGTCGTTCGTAAGAAACTGCAATATCGGAAGGTGTGCTCACAGTGGGTACCACGGATGTTGACCGACCACCAAAAAGAGGAACGCATGGGATGGTGTTTGAACCACTTGCTGCGTTACAATGTGGAGGGTGATGCATTTCTCTTCCGCATAGCAATGAATCATGGTGTCACTACTTTGAGCCGAGCATCAAGAGAGAGAGAGAGAGAGAGAGAGAGAGAGAGAGAGAGAGAGAGAGAGAGAGAAATGCAATGGAAGCATGCTGGATCACCAAAAGCCAAAAAAATCAAGTTACAGGTTTCCACTGGTAAGGTTATGCAGAGCGTATTTTTGTTTATCATGAAGGGTTATTGTTGGCCGGCTTTAAAGAACCTGGTGTCAACATCAACTCTACCCATTACTTGGAAACACTAGACAAGCTGCAAAAAGCCGTCAAGAATAAACGAACCGGCATGCTTTCTCGCGGTGTGATTTTGTTGCACGATAATGCTCGTCCGCATGTTGCAAAGATTGTGCAGGAAGCATTAGCAAGGAAGAAGTGGGAAATTCTGCAACATCCAGCCTATAGTCCTGATTTGTCACCATGTGATTTTCATTTGTTCGGATCTCTAAAAAAAAGCTCTCAGGGGGTAACGATTTCACACAGATGCAGACGCGGTAAACACTTGGTTCAGTGAGCAACCAAAATCCTTTTTTGCGGACGGCATTCGCCGCCTACCTAAGCAATGGGATGCTTGTCTGAATGCTTACGGCGACTTCTTCTGACAAACCCACGGTGCATAATTCATTCAAAATGAATGCTTTGTTTAATTCTACCACACCTAATGTTTCTTTCATGCTTTTGTAATAAAGCCATTGGAACGGGTTTCAGATGAACGGCTTTTATATATATATATATATATATATATATATATATATATATATATATATATATATATATATATATATATATATATATATATATATACACACACACATACATACATATATGAGTGTGTGTGTTTGTATGGGTTTTATGTTATGTAGTTTGCCATTGCTTTCTGAACGACCGGCTGACATACCTTTCCGTAAGAAACCAATGTGACGAGATCTGCTGCTTAATCTCGCGCAGCTGTGTTTTATACCTGGGTATACGGGATTACGAACAGCGTCCTTAACACTTCACCAGGGAGACCGACACACACACACACACACACACACATATATATATATATATATATATATATATATATATATATATATATATATATATATATATATATATATATATATATAAATATATATATATATATATATATATATATATATATATATATATATATATACACACACACAGCTGGTCTCAGTGGTCTAAAGGCTTGCGAACGCGATTTGAGAGCCGCTTACCGCGCGTTCGGAACGCGGCGGTGACCGATTTGGCAGCAGGCCCTGTCGCATTGGGATTTTAACGTTTTGGTATGGGAGCTAGTCGTTCAGAAATCAATTGCAAACTACTGATCGTGAAACTTGCAAAGTCATCAACAACAGCAGTAAAAGGCTGGTCTTGACAGCGATGTCCTGTAAATAGGATATGCAACAACAAAAAATATATATTATATACTGTTGTTTCTCTTATTAAAAGTGAGAAGAATGTACACTTCATTATTATTCTTTAACACATGCTCCGACCTACTTAAACATTGTAAATGGGTAGTAAAATATGCAGCTTTCAATGTAAATGTATGCACACATTTTTGGCATGCTTATTAAGTTATTATAGACACTGGCACTACAGTATAATTTTATTGTGGGACGGCAAAGCAAATCAAATAGATTGGTATAATGATTTATTATTGCAAGATCTGACCTAATGGAAATAACTGAAATGTGACCACGCATGGTCCAGTGACCACAGTCTCGTGGGTTGTTTACTCGAAGTTTAACTTTCTTTCGGTTGAGTTTTTACTGTTTCTTTTCCGTCGATTATTCGCGCTGCTTCTGAGTTTGTTTCCTTGTTCGGCAATTTCTTTGCCTCGGATTTGCCTCAGGTTATCATTTTGATGGTTTGTCCAGATTTTTAGTCAGTTAAATATTTATAGTATTTTTATTTGTAATGGTTTTTATTATTTGTAATCTAGATAATTAGCTACTTAATTTAGTTTGATTTAATTAGTTTGTTATTTGACAATGTCTGCTAGTTACGGTTTATTACTTTTGAAATATTTATCACAGTACTCAAATAGCAGGAAATATACACCACCAATTCCAGTGAATATGATGAGCACCACGCAGCAGTCAAAGCACCAATAGACGTCGCCAATGACCACTTCCAAGAAGAATGTAGTCGCCTTTCCACACATAAATAAGTCCCTCTGAAAAACAAAGAAAGCACAATGCGAGCATATGTAAAGTTTCTGAAGAGTGGCGAGAGGTAGCAGTTATGGGTTATAAATCCTTGTTAATTGGCGTAGACAGGGGCGCTGCTGGTTGCCTCTGATGGTGGGAGACACTCATAGGTGTCACTGATCAGCCACCGCCCGCCTCAAACTGGGCAGCCCCCGGCCAGTTAGGTGCTGATCCACCTCAGCCATGAACGACCGGCTCACATACCTTTCAATGGGTGCTTGGGGCTAGGACAAAATCTGAATCGCAGGCTGTACTATCAATGCACCAGGCACTAAAAAGAAAAATAGAATCCTCAAATTGCGGCTTGCAACCTTGAACATAAGAACCATATGTCCTGGATTTTCCACTGACCTGATGAATATTGACGATGTGAGAAAAACGGCTGTGATTGATGCCGAACTCAATCTTCTTTGATTTTGCCGGCCTGCAGGAGACACGCCGAACAAGGGTCACTCAGGGTCACTATTACACCTAATTTGTGTGTGAGTGGAAAGGTAGAGGGCAGGAAGTAAAAAGACAACATGGAATGGGCTTTCCAGAGAAGAATTCACTACTGGGAATGATTGAAATTCCAGCTGGTGGAAATGAAAGATTATTATCCCCAAGCTTGGCAACCACTTGTGATTGTGCCATCATTATCACTGCATATGCACCGACACTCACTTCCTCTGATGATGTGAAGGATTCATTCTATGAGGAGATAGACTCTGATCAATGTAGTACTAAAATCTGACTACATTTCGGTGATTTTAATAATCGTATGGGCAAGGACTCGAGTTCATGACCAATGTGCCTGGGAAAATACAACATCGGTCGCATGAATAACAATGGGCAAAGGCTGCTGAAGCATTGCATCAGAAACGACCAATGTATTACAAACTTTTTTAAGACAAAAGAGCGGCATAAGTCACATAGATACACCCGAGATCTCCTGCCATTGGCATCAGCTAGACTTCACCATTATACAACATTTGAATCAAACAAAATTAACTCGAAGTTACCACAGTGCTGATTGTGATATTGATTATTCCTTAGTTGTTGCAAGGGTTAGACTGAGACCGAAGAGGATATACACGGCTAAATACAAATCTAGCCCCAGGTTTAATATTATGAACACTCAAGATCATGATAAGTGCTTTCAGTTTCAATAACAACTTGAAGACGCTTTCACTGATACACCAGAAAATTGTACAGCAAGTGAAAAGTGGGGTAAACTTAAGGAAACTCTATAAAACAGCGATAGCAGTTTATGGCATTGCGGATCATATCATCACTGATTTGCGGCAAACAGCCAGACACTGCAGCCCTTGATTGATAAAAAGAAGATAGCTCTCTTAAGAAACATAGAAAGAACAATGAAAAACACTCTCAGTGAACTGAAGCAAGCTAGGAAGGATGTGCAAAAGACTGCCAGGCAGTGTGCAAATGACTATTGGATCAAGTTTTGCGAGTACATTCAAAATGCAAGTGATACGGGAAACATCAGAAGCATGTATGAATGGATAAAGAGGGCCTGCGGTCTAATGATCAAAAGCAGTGCACCACTGAAAACCTTCACTGGAGAAATCATCACTGATAAGAAACAGCAGATGGATAGATGGGTAGAGCACTAATTGGGGCTTTTCTCAAGTGAGACCAAACTAGTGGATGATGCCCTCAACACCATAGAGACCCTGCCAACTCTTGACCACCTGGACACACTTCCCACCATAGCAAAAGTTAAGTGTGCTATTAATGAACTTTCATCTGACAAGACTCCAGGTAAGGATGGGATTCCAATAGAGGTTATCAGGAGTGGGTAATGCACACTCACTATTCAGATTCACCAGCTAACAGAGCTATGCTGGTGAGAAGGAAAAGTCCCATCGGATTTTAAAGATTCAAGCATCATAACACTGTACAAGAACAAGGGGTATCGGAGTGACTGTAACAACTATAGGTGTATCTCACTTCCATGTATTGTTGGGAAAGTACTTGCCAGAAGTGTTCTGCGCAGACTTCAGGGCCTGGGAGATCAAGTCTACCCCGAATCACAGTGTGGCTTTCGACGGAACCGGACTACCATTGATATGATATTCTCATTGCGACAAATACAAGAAAAATGCCATGATAAAAAACAGCCACTGTTTATTGCCTTCATCGACCTCACAGAGGCATTTGATTTGGCCAGTCATGATGGTCTGTTCAAGGCACTAAAGAAGATTGGCTGCCCAGCAACTCTTCTGTCCATTATGGAATCGTGCCACACAGGCATGGAGAGTATAATTAAGTTTCTCCTTCTTCTGCGTTCATCCAGAGAGTTTTTTCGGACGTGATTGCGTTGTGTCTGTTTACAGAAGAGCTGCGTTCTTGTGCAGTTAGGCCGACACATCTGACTTCTGCGGGTATTTGTTGACCGGGTTAACCTTCCCGGGGGTTTCTTAGGACATTTGACTCTCACTGTTGTGGTGTTAATCCCCATCCCAGCCAAAGACATTCTGGTCAGCCTTCAAGGGAAGGTAGGGACAAACCATGGGCATTCCCCGCCATCCAAGAAGGCTTCCATAATTGCAGAGCCGACACATAGCGCTCTGGTACTGGGGCTCACCCAAGGAATCGTCACGTTCTGCACATGGCTGCTTAGCCTCATTTCCGTAAAATGGGCCTTCCTGTCATCACAGGCTGTTCCTCCGGAAACCAGAACAATGCAGTCTGCAGATGACATCCACACAGCGAGCTTTCGATTTGGACTTTCCATGTAATTGATTTGCTATCCAAGCAATATTCAATGTGGTGCCACTAGGACACTTTTCCCACCTTTGATGACGCCCACACAGTGAGCTTTTGATTCGGACTTTCCACTTAATGGAATTGCTATCCAAGCAATATTCTATTTCATGCCACTGGGATGCTTTTACTACCGACATACCGTAGCTTGAAGTGTAGCAGTCTAAGTTATCTAAGTACTTCAGGCACCTTTAGATGTCAACCTGAATGTAGTTAAAGTAAGATGCGGTCAACTTGAGCTTGTTTGTGTCTCAGTAGAGCTTGTCATCAAATGAAGCAGGCGCGGGCCAAAATATCTTTCTCTGTTTTGCATATATTAGGCACTCCTACAGCAAATGTTTATCTGTAATTTTACTAGTTCCACAATTAATTAAGTTTGATTGTGCAACTCCAGAAGAGTTTGAAATCAAGAGTGGAGTTAAACAAGGTTGTGTACTCACTCCAACCCTCTTTGGAATATACTTTTCACTTCTGCTGAAATATGCCTTTGGTGCTCAGGACGGTGATATATACATTCACTCACGCTCAGATGGTGAATGCTCAGAGATTGAAGACCAAGACCAAAGTTAGGAGGGTACTGTTCAGAGAGTTGCTTTTTGCAGATGATGCTGCAGTTACAACCCACACTGAGTAAGAATTACAATGTCTACTATCTGCATTCTCCAATGCTTGTTCTGAATTTGGTTTAATAATTTTCAAAAAGAAGATACAGATTATGTCACAAGATGCGCATAGAATACCATCAAACTTTATTGACGACGCCGAACTGTAGATAGTAGATCATTTTACATATTTAGGATCAGGGGTAAATAGAAAATTATCCCTAGAACAGGAAATCAACATCAGGATTAGTAAAGGCAGCATATACAATGAACAGGTTAACAAAAAGAGTCTGGGAAAACAGGAAGCTTACTGCCAAAACAAAAGTACTTGTCTATCAAGCCTGTGTCCTTAGTACTCTTCTTTGTGGCAGTGAAGACTGCTCAACTTACTCACACCAAGAGAAGCGCTTGAACAGCTTTCATATGTCTGCAAAGAATACTTGGTATTAAGTGGCAAGACAAAAATCACTAATTCTAAAATATTGGAAAGGTCAGGTTGTGTGATGGTTTGTTCCATGCTCAATCTTCGTAGACTTAGATGGATAGGATACATTAGGAGGATGAATGATGGTAAAATACCAAGATATCATTTTTGGTGAATTACAGATGAGTAAGAGATCTCTACTATGATACAAAGATGTGTATAAGCGGGACATGATTGATACAGGCATTGATAATGCACATTGGGAGCAAGTCGCTGCCGAAAGTGTTGCATGGAGGGCAAATATCAGAAATGGAATAAAGACAAAGGAGAAAATGATTGCAGATAGGTCACACACTGATCACGTGAGACGTAAGATGGTGTGTGATGGCGAAAATGACCATGTTTTCACATGCACCTATTGTGGACAAACATCTATAGCGTTGATTGGTCTGATCAGTCACATTCGCTACCGCCATGGGTTATAGTCATTAAGCATTTTTTATAGTGCAATGTAACAAACTACTACGAACAGCATCTGTCAAGACGGCAAGGTCCCAATGGAGCTTTATCTGGGAGCCCAGTCAATGCCAATTTTCTTCATTTTAAAAGAGGAATCAGTTTATGATGTCCATTATATAGGGATTTTTCCAGTGATCCCCCTTTTTTAAAATTAAAAAATGATGTAATAGTGTGAATCCTCTTGGGTTCGATCTTTAATGTGATATGGCACAGTATCATGACCAGAGACATTGTTTACCATGGGTGGTTTCCTCCACGCTGATATCACAGTACAGGAGGTCAGCATGGCCGAAAGGACAAGAGCACTTGCTCTTAAACTTCCGGTGTGCTGATGCTGATTGCAGTATTGCTTTATACTGCAGTAAAGCTGTTCCACGACTCTCAATCGTATTTATCGTATGAGATGGCAAAACATGACCTCCCATGCTTTTTTTCACACCCACACACACCCACCCACACACACACACACACACACACACACACACACACACACACACACACAACACACACATTGTATATAGAAGATTGACAGTCCACCTTACGTATAACATTTTAATGGTTTTGGAAAGGGAAGACTGAAGCGTAGCAACTTTGTAGAAACTGCAAAACAAAAGATTAGGGCAGATCCTATACTTAACATCTCAACAGTCAAACCCATTTACAATGCACACAAGTTTCCAGCTTGGAGACAGCAGCAACTGCCTGAGATGATAGAAAACATTCCTGGTATTGAGAAAAAAAAAACACTTAGCATGAAACCGAAAGAAGAGAAATAGCCCTACACTACATAAAAGAACATTACCCAAGCAGAATTGGACCCATGCATATACGGATGCATCAGCCAAAAATTCAATAGAGAATGGAGGAGGAGGAATTCTCGTAAATTTAAAAAATGGAGTGAAAAAACACATTCAGTGGCAACTGGAAAGTTTTCAAGTAACTTCAAAGCGGAGGTAGAGGCTCTGAAAACTGCAGCAGAAATGCTCTTGATGGAGGAAAACAAAGAGAAGCAAATGGCTATCTTCACAGATGCAAAGTCAGCTGTCTCAATACTGAAGAGCAATAACAGCACATAAATAGCTGACCTAAGAGCAGCACTCCATGGTCTATGCCGGAAATCCAAAAAAGTTGTAATACAGTGGATCCAATCACAATGCAGTATACCTGGAAATGAAGAGGCTGACAGACTGGCAAAAGAGGACGGACGACTACCACAGCCTGACATAGACATAACATATAATGAGGCAAAGAGGTTGATAAAAAGCACCTATAGAACCAAATGGGAATCAGAGCATCCAGGCCACCAGAAGGATGATGCATATTACAAAATCGACCGAAAAGAACAAGTTGCAATCTTCAGACTCCGCACAGGACATAACAGGCTGAAATACCACTTGTTCAATAAACTAAAGATAGGAGATACCGATGAATGTAATTGTCGAACTGTAAAAATGACAGCAAAACATTGGCTGCAGGATTGCCCAATATATGCAGAACAGAGAAAGTTATTTTGGCCCACACCTGCTTCATTTGAGGATAAGCTCTATGGAGATATCAACAAGTTCAAGTTGGCCGCAGCTTACTTTAACTACATACAGCTTGACATTTAAAGGTGTATGAAGAAGTATTCAAACTGCCACACTTCATGCCACAGGTATGTCAGTTACAAAAGCCTCCCAGAGGCATGAAATGGGATATTGCTTGGATAGCAAATCCATTACGTGGAAAGTCCGAATCAAAAGCTCACTGTGTGGGCTTCATAAAAGGTAGAAAAAGTGTCCTAGTGGCACGAAATGGAATATTGCTTGGATAGCAAATCCATTACGTGGAAAGTCCGAATCAAAAGCTCACTGTATGGGCTTCATAAAAGGTGGAAAAAGTGTCCTAGTGGCACAAAATGGAATATTGCTCGGATAGCAAATCCATTACGCGGAAAGTCCGAATCGAAAGCTCACTGTGTGGATGTCATCTGCACTTCAAACTCAGTGCGGCCCGCTGCCAATTTTATGCACTCACGACCCAGTGTTATTGTTACATTACTTCTTTCTTTTCTAGGCTGAGTGGTGTTGGCATAGTAGTGTGCTTGCCTGCTAAGACAGTGGTCCTGGTTCAATCCCCAGCAGATGCTGAATCATGTTCATGTCAGCATGGCCCTGGGGTTGACCCCATCTCACAGAAGATCTAGATATATCAGACATGGCTTTGGACTAATGCAAACATTTTGAAATAACATACTCGAGGTCTTCAATGCCAAAGTAGACAACAAAAAAGTGTACGACATGACAGGTGGCTATGGACCATGTGATAGTAATGAGAGGGATGACAGGTTAAAATATCATGCAATGATAATAGATAACACTTGATGTAAACACCCTCCTCGATGATTTTGGACATGGAAAATCCCTGGTGAAAATATTTGCAATTAAATTGACTACATATTGATCCTAAAGAGATTCAGAAGCAGTTTAGTAGGAGAAAAAAACTAGACAAGGAGCAGATGGGCATGGCTACCAGTGTGCCAGTTACAAGAAAGATGCTAAATCTTAAAAAATATGCAGACAGAAGACCCCCAAACAACATCAAATTAGATCTAGCATTACTTAAAAGAAAGAAGAAATGTACAATACAACTGTATAGAACATATATAATATAATGACATAGAGATATTACAGACTATTGATGAACAACGGGACATGTACGAATTACCCCAACTGACGAAAGAAATCATAACACCTAGACATAGAATCGCAAAAAAGAAATGGTTGACACTGTGACATTTCTATTCACAAATCGCCGCAAATCATCCCCTTCTGAATAGAGAAGTATAATTGTTTCAAAGTTCACAGTGTGGGCATTCCCAGATTACTAACGGTGACAATAATCCTCCTTGCTCCTTTCCCTTTTAGAAAATGGGCAACGACTGGAATTGTACACAATGCCTGTGAAATTTGACACCTAGCATTTGATCATAGGCCAGACGGGGGAGTGAGTCCATCCTAGAAGATGTTTGCCTACATATGTCACGGAGAAGTAGGGATTGTGAAAGGTCAGGGGCTAACAACCACCTGTAAAAAACAGGATCGACGACTAGGAAAATTATCTCCCTCATTCTACAATTACAGGAATATCAAAAACACCCACGCTAGTGATGTCATGTTCGCGAGGAAATTGAGACGTACCATTGGGCCGGCAAGAAGTTGTATTGTCGAGGAGCAGTAGCCAGAATTATCTGCCAGGACAGGACGTGTTGGCCAGTCCAGTATGATGTGGTGCTTTTAGTTTTAAATTCAATATGTTTTTTTTTGGTAAGTTGAAAACCATAGTAAAATTAAGGTTAGTACATCTAAATTTATATTAGAGTTTTCTTTGTGTAGACCTAAAGATATTCCTCATATAATTCAGTGCATTTTCTTTGACGTAGAGATGTCTTTCTGGTCAGTTCATACCCTTTATAAGGAATGAAATTCCCGTTTTCTAGTTATTCAGTCTTCCTGTGTAGATAATGACGGGGAAAAGATCTACATTGTTTGTTTCTGGAATATCAATCGTATTCTTCATATATTCTTAGGGAAAATCTCGTGTAATCTATTTCTATTCTTTATGTTCAGAGGAGACTATGTTTTTTAAATGTATATTCATGCATAAGAATTAATAAAGAATTTATTTATAAATGTATGGATATAGTGTGAGGTTACCTATACATTATACGGGCGAAAAGTGACCATGCTATGATTGAGAAAAAGTACCAGCCTTGATGACATCCACCAGATATTCTCAGCAGAGTTAGGAGAGCCTGAGAATAATCCATACGATGCCTTGAAGAGATTAGAACAAGTATTGCCGTTGCGAAGACATAATTTTGCAAGATGAAAAACATGCTGACCAATAAAAATGTAAATGAAACGAGAAAAAAGAGTGTTGAGGCGCTCCATGGAGCCTGTATTTTTGTATGGATGTGAAGCTGGATGACTTGGCCACGTGGCATGGTCGAGAAAGAAACACGGAGCTGATCCATGACTCTGGTGATCGAGTGAAATGGCAAAACATGACCGCCCACGCTTACCAGCATGACACATGATGGGTGGATGGATAAGGCATACATATATGCAAATCACGTTTTATGTAGACGACTAGACTTGTTCTAGTATGTGTTTTTAAATTTAGGTTCCATTTTTATGAATACTGGGTGGGGGGGGGGGGGGGGGGGGGTATGAGCATTTATAGGGAGGAAATATGAAAGGGGGGGGGGGAGAATGACATTCTAAACATATCGTGAAGGAGTGCATGGGCCAAAAAAGGTTGAGAACCACTGTCCTAGAAGATTATGGACATGGAGGAGTCCTGACAGCAGGATTAGAAACCAGATTGATTACATACTGATTGGAAGAAGGTTTCAAAATGCGTTAACAATCGAAAGAACAATTCCCAATGCAAACTGTTACAGTGATCACAGATTGCTTAAAGTCGAGGAAGGCTAACCTCATTAAAAAATGCTCGCCGAAGCCGGAAGTGCCGTCCTACGGGTGGCAAAATAAAAATTGGCACTACGCATTTACGTCCGAGTGAAATGTCTTGTCCGAATGTATCTCGTGCTAGGAACAGCTCTGACTACCTAGTTTCCGAATGCCGCTCTTGTTCGGAACAGCTCTAACTAGGTAGTTTCCGAATGTTTGTCATGCTTGGAACAGCTCTGACAGGCGCAACGACAAGCACATGTCAGTGTCGAAAACTCGCTGAGTGGATACTGTCTCCAGACCTGTCTGGTTTGTGCGGGAACGGCCCGGGGCGAACGAAATCCCAATATATTGGAGTGAGGAATTAAAGCAGCCATGAGCAGGACGTGACGATTCCCTCGGTGAGGCCAGCACCAGGGCGCTATGTGTCGGCCCTGAGCGGCCCTGCAATTATGGAAGCAACCTTGGATGGCGGAAAATGCCATGGACTGTCCCTGCCTTCCTTTAAGGGTTGACCGTTGTCTTCGACCGTTCCAACTTGGCCAGCTGGGTTGTGGATGGTACCTCTAAAGTGAGAGTCTCCCAGGAATGCTACCTGGTCAAAAAAGCACGCTGTAGCTGGATGTGTCGGCCTCCGGGTTTCGGCCCACGGGCGCATAACAGACACACCGCAATCACATCTGAAAAAACACTCCGGATGAACGCAAAGAAGAAGAAGAAGAAGAAGAAGAATGCTTAAAGGCACATTGAGCGCAAACCTAAAGAAAGTCAAGTATACACCAGGAAACACTAAATATGATCTGTGTGCATTGAAAAATGACAAAAGAAATACAAGACAATTTCCACATTGAAGTAAAGAACAGATCTGATATATTGTTTGATTTAGAGATCCTATTTCAAGATGTGGACGATCAATAGGAAATGTTGAAGACTTCAGTCAGTTTGGCTGCAGAAAGAAGTATTTCAAAATTAAAGAAAGTGGGTCGTAAGACAACGATGACTAAAGAAATTTTACAACTAATGGAAACAAGATGACACAACAAAAATAATCCTGCCAAATATGAAGAGATTCATCGGAATGTCAGAACATTATCTACGGAGACAAAAGAAGCATGGCCCGAGAACATTTGCATAGAAATCGAAAAACAACACAACAGTAAAAGTACCATGCTGCACAAACGAATTCAGGACCTTGATAATAAAAGAAAATGTACATCAACAGGCTGCCTAAAAACAAAAGTTGGAAACATCATACTAGAAAAATATCAGATTTTACATGTATGGTCAGATTATGTGAAAAACCTTTATGATGATAATAGAGAAGTGTATATTTGAAATAATAACGAAGGACCATCAATTTTGAAGATGAAGGTTTAGAATGCTCTAAACCATATGAAAACTGGCAATACCCCTGGTTCAGACAACATCACAACAGAAATGATCAATGCCTTAGAAGAATATGCAGTAGACCGGGTCACCAGACTGCTGAACACAATATGTGATACTGGACATATACCTCTTGAATTATGTAATTCTGTATTTATTGCAATCCTAAAGAAATCAGGAGCTTTAGAATGTGATCAACATCAAACAATTAGTATATTGAGCCACATCACTAAACATTTTACTAAGAATTATCATGCAAAGAGTTAGGAAGAAAACACAACTATAATTAGGAGAGTGTGGGTCTGTTGAAGGCAAAGGTACAATTAATGTTGTGTATATGCTGAGAACATTAAAGGAGCAAAGTGACTATTCATAGTCGAATTCTGAATAAAGCTCAGCCTTTATTTGTAGTCGAATTGTGAATAAATCTCAGTTGTTTTCATAGTAGAATTGTGAATGAAGCTCAGTTTTATTCATAGTCGAACTGTCCCGGCTGGTCACGTGATTATACGCGGCTCTGGAAACCCCGGCTGGTCACGTGATGTACGTTACGTCAACGGGACATGCATGCGACTATATTATAAACTTTTGTTGATCTACTATCGTGACCTCAGTAGCATAGTGGTAAGTATCTGCGTTTGTCATGCGGGAGTTCGAGGTTCGAGGTTCGATTCCCTGCCATGGGGAGGCAATATATTTTTTTTCATTTTTCAGAAATTAATTAGGTGAAAGTGACTTTTAAATAAACAAAAATTAAACACTAGCTGACCCGGCCCGGCTTCGCACAGACCTTGTGGGGAGCATCTCATTTAATTCATATAAGTAGTCATATAAGTTCCCGTTACCGACTATCTGTCTGTCTCTGTCTGTCTGTCTGACCCGGCCCGGCATCGCCCAGCTCCTGGTGTGGAGCATCTCATTTAATTCATATAAGTAGTCATATAAGCTCCCGTTCCCGTTCCCGACTATCTATCTGTCTGTCTATCTGTCTGTCTGTCTGTCTGATCCGGCCCGGCTTCGCCCAGCCCCTGATGGGGAGCATCTAATTTAATTCATATAAGTAGTCATATAAGTTCCCGTTCCCGACTGTCTGTCTGTCTGTCTGTCTGTCTGTCTGTCTGTCTGTCCGTCCCTCCCTCTCTGTCTGTCTGTCTATCTGTCTGTCTGTCTGTCTGCCTGTCTGTCTAATCATTTATTGGTTGCGGTTAGAACAACCTTAGATAAACGAAGACCAAGTTACAAAAAGCATTAGAAAGAGCACTTGAAAGATCTTTACACCTTCCCCTACAATTATCTTGGGTAAATGGAGCGGCGGCGGCGGCAGCAGCAGAAGAAGAAAAAGGAGGAGTAGGAGCTGGGAGGAGGCAGAGGGAGGTGAAGAGGGAGGAGGAGGGAGGAGTAGGAGGGAGGAAGAGATAGGCGGAGAGAGGAGGGGGAGGGAAGAGGAGGGAGGAGGAAGGAGGAGGAGTAGTAGGGATGAATAGGAGGGAGGAGGAGAGATTAGGAGGAGGAGAGAGGAGGAGGAGGGAGGAGGAAGAAGGAGGAAGGAGGAAGAAGGAGGAGGATGAGGGAGGAGGAGGCAGGAGGGAGGGAGGAGGAGGAGGGAGGAGAAGAACGCAGGAGGAGGAGAGGAGGAGGAGGGAGGAGGAGAGGGAGGAGGAGGGAGATAGAGGGAGGAGGGGGGAGGAGGAGGAGGAGGGAGGAGGCGGAGGGAGAAGGAGGGAAGAGGGAGAAGGAGGAGGGAGGAGAAGGAAGAGGGAGGAGGAGGGATGTGGAGGGAGGAGGAGGAGGGAGGAGGTAGAGGGAGGAGGAGAGAGGAGGAGAGAGGATGAGGAGGGAGGAGGAGAAGGGAGGGGGAGGGATGAGGAGGAGGGAGGAGGAGAGGGAGGAGGAGGGGGAGGAGGAGGGAGGAGGAGGAGGGAGGAAGTGGGAGAAGAAGGAGGAGGAGGGAGGAGGGGGAGGACGTAGGAGGAGGAGGAGGGAAGAGGAGGAGGGAGTAGGAGGAGAGAGGAGGAGAAGGGAGGAGGAAGGAATCGGAGTTATTAGGAGGAGGGAGGAGGCAGGAGGAGGAAGAGGGAGGAGGGAGGAGGAGGAGAAAGAGGGAAGAGGAGGAAGGAGAGGGAGGAGGGGGAGGGGAAGAGGAAGAGGGAGGAGGAGAAAGAGGGAAGAGGAGGAGGGAAGAGGGGGAGGGGAAGAGGAAGAGGGTAGGAGGGGAGAGGAGGAGGAGGAGGATTATAACGCATATGCCTGTAGATTTAATAATGGCTGAAGGTGTTCCATGTCTTCTTAGAGTTGGCGACAGTGTAAATAAATATAAAATCTTCAAACTTGAATGTGATCTTTAAGCATAAAAAGATGAGTTACAATGTTATGCATTATGCATTATTTTTATGAAAACTTTGAAAATGCCTTAAAGATTGTATCACTATTTATTATAACTCATATGCCGGTATATAACTATAGACAAGGAGGAGGAGGGAAGAGGAGGGAGGAGGAAGGAGGAGGAAGGAGGAGGAGGAGTAGGGAGGAATAGGAGGGAGGAGGAGGGATTAGGAGGAGGAGAGAGGAGGAGGAGGTAGGAGAAGGGAGGAGGAGGGGGGAGGAAGAAAGAGGAAGGAGGAGGAGGCAGGAGGAGGAGGCAGGAGGAGCGAGGAGGATTAGGAGGAGGGTAGGAGGAGGAAGAGGGAGGGGAGGGGGAGGGAGGAGGAAGAGGGAGGAGGAAGGAGAGGGAGAAGGAGGGAGAAGAAGAACGCAGGGGGAGGGGGAGGAGGGAGAAGGAGGGAGATGGAGGAGGAGGGAGGAGGAGGAGAGAGGAGGAGGCGGAGGGAGGAGGTGGAGGGAGGAGGCGGAAGGAGGAGGAAGAGGGAGAAGGATGAGGGAGGAGAAAGAGGGGAAGGATGAGGAGGGAGGAGGAGGAAGCGGGAGGAGGAGGAGGAGGAGGGAGGAGGAGAAGGGAGGAGGAAGGAAGAGGAGTGATTAGGAGGAGGGAGGGAGGATGAGGAGGGAGGAGGAAAAGGGAGAAGGAGGAGGGAGGAGAAGGAGGAGGGAGGCGGAGGAGGGATGTGGAGGGAGGAGGAGGTAGAGGGAGGAGGAGGGAGGAGGAGAGAGGATGAGGAGGGAGGAGGAGAAGGGAGGAGGAGGGATAAGGAGGATGGAGGAGGAGAGGGAGGAGGAGGGGGAGGAGGTAGGAGGAGGAGGGAGGAAGAGGGAGGAGAAGGGGGAGGAGGGAGGAGAAGGGATGAGGGGGAGGACGTAGAATTAGAAGGAGGGAGGAGGAGGGAATGGGAGGAGAGAGGAGGAGAAGGGAGGAGGAAGGAAGAGGAGTGATTAGGAGGAGGGAGGATGGCGAGGAGGTAGGAGGAAGAGGGAGGAGGAGGGAGGAGGAGGAAGGAGGAGGAGGAGAAAGAGGGAGGAGGAGGAGGGAGAGGGAGGAAAGAGGAAGAGGGTAGGAGGATTAGGAGGGGAGAGGAGGAGGAGGATTTTAACGCATATGCCTGTAGACAACTGCAGCGAAAAGGTGGGTCTGTCTATCTATCTGACCCGGCGTGGCTTTGCCCAGCTCCTGGCGGGTAGCGTCTCATTAAATTCATACAACAAAAAAAGTAACTTAAAAGAATGTCCTTCCACACACCATCCATTATTTTTAATGAAAACTCTTTCTAATCACCTGCATGACTACAGTAACTTCTTAAGCATAAAAAGATGAGTTACAATGTTACGCATTGTACATTATTTTTATGAAAACTTTGAAAATGTCTTAAAGATTGTATCATTATTTATTATAACTCATATGCCGGTACATAACTATAGACACAGAATTTATAAATCTTTGAAAACGATGCAACAATATGACTATAAGTTATACAGAAAAGTTATTAAAAGTTATGCCCCTTGAAATAACTTTTACAGAGTTAAGTCCCCTTGCTGTATAGAAATTATAATGAAAAATGGAAAATTAAATAATATTCAGTAAGCAGCCGATTTCACACTAAAAAGATATCACAGTTGGCTGCGCTGGAATGAAAGGAAGAGGTGTAGAAAATTTCACCTCAATCGGATGGGCCGTTCACGAACGCATAAAGGACAAACGGACATACAGACAGACGGAGATCGCTTTTTATATATAAGATTAGGAACTAAAATATAGAACTGATAAACTCAAAGCTTGTGAATAAAGTGTGCTCTATGGTGCCAGTGGGCGCAACCCCCAGGCAGTGACGAAGTGATCGAATGTCGGAATCGATGGATCCAACAGATGTCTTTGTTTAACGTGAATTTACTTGCCAAATGAAATATCGCCCCAAATTAACCACCTTCTTACTGGCTCAAACTAAAATTGACTAGTGAGCAGGCGCTGTGACATGTTTGTTAATTCCCGGAATTCGATTGTGAAAAAAAACTGAACTTTATTCGCAATTGGGCTATGAAAAAAGCTGAGCTTTATTCACAATTTGATTATGAATAAAACTGAGCAATTCTTGAACGCGCCTGGTGACACAATTATTTGTATTGGGATGGATACCAATTTTGGAAAATTATTCTTGATATTTAAACAGCCAGAAAGGACTAACATATTGTCACAGTTTGATTATGAATAAAACTGAGCTTTATTCACAATTCAACTATGAATAAAATCTCCCTTAATTGAGCATTCTATAGAAGTACACAAAGACCTAAATCTTTGCTTTATTGACGACACAAAGGGTTTTGATAAAGTAAGATATGTCAACACGATAAAGATGCTTGCAGATGCACAAATTGATGGGAAAGATCTTAGACTTGTAGAAAACATTTGTTGGAAACAACAAGCTGCCATCAGAATTGAAAATGAAGTAGGTCAATATCAGCCTATTGAGAGGTGTGAGAAAAAATATTTTCAGAAATGAAGATATGACAGACATCATAATTGAAGGAAGAAACATCAATAACATTAGACATGCAGAAGATACAGTACTGTCTGCTGACAATGAGCAGGATCTGCAGCATTTAGTAGATGCGGTTGTTTCATACAGTGAACAACTAGGGTTAGAATTAAATTGTAAGAAAACACTGATAATAGTCGTCACTAGGAAGAAGGAGATGTAATAAAATGTATTATACAAGTAAATGGTAATATTCTCAAACAAGTGAATCGGTACAATTATCTCCGAACAATCATAACATCTGATGGGAGATGTCTTCAAGAGATTAGAACAAGAATCATCATGACGAAGGTAGACTTTTACCATGGACAGACAAAATAAACCAATGACCAGTCCTAAAAGAAATAAATGAAAATCGTACATTGATTAGAGACATTAGATGTAGACAGTCAAAATGTTTTTGTTGCGTTATGAGAAGAAACAAATTGGAGAACTTGATGACATCTGTCAAGATCGAGGGGAATAGAACAAGGGAAAAGCAGAGAATTAAATACCTGGATGTCTTGGCCACGTATTGTAGAGACAAGAACGCAAATCTGATCCATGACTCTGGTGATCAAGTGAGATGGCATAGCACATCATGAATGAATTAATAACATTGAAGGGTTGAATGATTACTGCTTCAGAAGAATATGAAATAGATAAAGTTACCAGACTGCGGAAAACAATGTATGATGCTGGAGATATACCTCATGAATTATGTAATTTTGTATTTATTGCAATCCCAAAGAAATCAGGAGCCATGGAATGTGATCAACATCGAACAATTAGTATAACGAGTCACATCACGAAGAATTTGCAAAGAATTATCATGCAAAGAGTTAGGAAGAAAATACAACCTGCAATAGGAGAAGAACAGTGTGGGTTTGTAGAAGGCAAGTGTACAGTGAATGTTGTGTATATTCTGAGAACAGTAATTGAAAGTTCTAGAGAAGTAAACAAAGGTCTACACTTTGCTTTATTGACTACACAAAGGCTTTCAATAAAATGAGACATGTCGACATGATAAAGATGCTTAAAGATCTACAAATTGATGGGAAAGACCTTAGACTTGCAAAAAACATATTGGAAACAACAAGCTGCCATCAGAATTGAAAATGAAGTAGGTCAATATCAGCCTATTAAGTGAGGTGTGAGATAGTGATGTGTAATGTCTCCAGATATTTTTTCCCTGTAAAGTGAAAATATTTTCAGAAATATAGAAGACATGGAAGGAATCATCATTGTGGAATGATACATCAATAACATTAGATATGCCGATGATACAGTATTGTTTGCAGACAATGAACAGGACCTGCAACGCAGCATTTAGTAGATGTGGTTGTTGCACACAGTGAACAACTTGGGTTAGAATTAAAATGTAAGAAGACACAGATTATGGTTTTCACTGCGAAGAAGGAAATACTACAATTTAATATACAAGTAAATGGGCATATTCTTAAACAAATGAATCAGTACAGTTATCTCGGAACAGTCATAACATCCCATAGGAGATGCCTCGAAGAGATAGAACAAGAATTGCCATTGCGAAGGTAGCCTTTTGTAAGATGAAAAACATATTGACCAATAAAAAGATATCAACTGAAACGAGAAAAAGGGTGTTGAAGTGCTACATAGATTTCATATATTATATCAAACTATGATACAGCCGTGCACCTTGGTATGTCTCTTCTACTTGTACTGTTTGTACAACGTGGTTATTCCCGACCCTGGAAACCCCTGCTGGTCACGTGATGTACGTGACGTCAACGGGACATGCATGTGACTATATTATAAACTTTTGTTGATCTAATATCGTGACCTCAGTAGCATAGTGGTAAGTATCTCCGTCTGTCATGCCGAAGCTCCAGGTTCAATTCCCCGCCGTGAAGGCAGTATTGTATTTTAATTTTTCAGAAATTAATTAGGTGAAAGCGTCTTTTTAATTAAAACATTAAACATTCCATCCATCCATCATGTCCCATGCCGGTAAGCGTGGGCGGTCATGTTCTGTCATCTCACTCGATCACCAGAGTCGTGGATCAGCTCCGTGTTTCTGTCTCGACCATGCCATAAGATCAAGCCATCCAGGTACTTGGTTCTAGGTCTTCCCATGGGTCTGTTCCCCTCGATCTTACCAGTTGTCACCAAGTTCTCCAGATCATTTCTTCTCATAACATGCCCAAAAAATTGTGACTGTCTACGTCTAATGTCTCTAATCCGTTTCCGATCTTCATTTGTTTCTTGAAGAACTTGTTCATTGGTCTGTCTGGCTGCCCATGGTTTTCTTTGCATTTTCCTCAGAAACCACATTCCTACAGCCATCAGATGATTTTCAGCCTGACTGCTCATTGTCCAAGCTTCACATCCATATAAGAGTACAGGTTCTATGTAGCACCTCAACACTCTTTTTCTCGTTTCAATTGACATCGTTTTATTGGTCAGTATGTTTTTCATCTTGCTAAAGGCTACTTTTGCCATGGCTATTCTTGTTCTAATCTCTTCAAGGCATCTCCCATCAGTGTTATTACTGTTCCGAGATAATTGTACCTATTCACTTGTTGAAGAATATTCCCATTTACTTGTATATTACATTGTGGTATTTCGTTCTTCCCAGTGACGACCATAATCTGTTTCTTTTTACAATTTAATTCTAACCCTAGTTGTTCACTGAGTGTAACAACCGCATCTACTAAATTTTGCAGGTCCTGTTCATTGTCTGCAATCAAGACTGTATCATGTGCATATCTAATGTTATTGATGTATCCTAATTAAACATTATGAACTAAAATATAGAACTGAGAAACTCAAAGCTTGTGAATAAAGTGTGCTCTATGGATCTGCGGAAGCTGCCAGGGGGCGTAACCCCAGGCAGTGATGGAGTTATCGAAATTCGGAATCGATGGATCCAATAGATGTCTTTGTTTAACGTGAATTTACTTGCCAAATGAAATATCGCCCCAAATTAACCACCTTCTTACTGGCTCAAACTAAAATTGACTAGTGAGCAGACGCTGTGACGTGTTTGTTAATTCCCGCAATTCGATTGTGAAAAAAACTGCGCTTTATTCGCAATTCGGCTATGAATAAAACCGAGCTTTATTCACAATTTGATTATGAATAAAACTGAGCTTTATTCATAATTCGATTATGAATAAAGTCTCCTAAACAGTAAGTGTACAGAAACGCAAATTAACAATTCTTGAACTCGCCTGGGGACACAATTATTTGTATTGGGATGGAAACCAATTCTGGAAAATTATTCTTGATATTTAAACAGCCAGAAAGGACTAACATATTGTCACAGTTTGATTATGAATAAACCTGAGTTTTATTCAGAATTCAACTATGAATAAAGTCTCCCTTAATTGAGCGTTCTATAGAAGTACACAAAGACCTAAATCTTTGCTTTATTGACTACACAAAGGCTTTTGATAATGTAAGATATGTCAACACGATAAAGATGATTTCAGATGCACAAATTGATGGGAAAGACCTTAGACTTGTAGAAAACATTTGTTGGAAACAACAAGCTGCCATCAGAATTGAAAATGAAGTAGGTCAATATCAGCCTATTAAGTGAGGTGTGAGATAGTGATATGTAATGTCTCCAGATATTTTTTCCCTGTAAAGTGAAAGTATTTTCAGAAATATAGAAGACATGGAAGGAATCATCATTGTGGAATGATACATCAATAACATTAGATATGCCGATGATACAGTATTGATTGCAGACAATGAACAGGACCTGCAACGCAGCATTTGGTAGATGTGGTTGTTTGCACACAGTGAACAACTTGGGTTAGAATTAAAATGTAAGAAGATACAGATTATGGTCGTCACTGGGAAAAAGGAAATACTACAATTTAATATACAAGTAAATGGGCATATTCTTAAACAAGTGAATCAGTGCAGTTATCTCGGAACAGTCATAACATCACATAGGAGATGCCTTGAAGAGATTAGAACAAGAATTGCCATTGCGAAGGTAGCCTTTTGTAAGATGAAAAACATATTGACCAATAAAAAAAAATATCAACTGAAACGAGAAAAAGGGTGTTGAAGTGCTACATAAAATCTATATTGTTGTATGGATGTGAAGCCTGGACAATGAGCAGACAAGCTTAAAAACATCTGATGGCTGTGGGAATATGGTTTCTGAGGAAAATGCAAAGAATACCATCGACAGACAGAAAAACTAATGAACAAGTCCTTCAAGAAACAAATGAAGATCTTAAATTGATTAGAGACAGACGTAGAAAGTCAAAATTGTTTGGGCGTGTTTAACATGTTATGAGAAGAAATGAACTGGAGAACTTGGTGACAATGTGTAAAGATCGAAGGGAAGAGACCAAAGGGAAGACCGAGAAGTAAATATCTGGATGGCTTGGCTACATGGCATGGTCGTGACAGAAACACGGAACTGATCCACGAATCTGGTGATCGAGTGAGGTGGCAAAACATGACCGCCCAAGCTTATTGGCATGGCACATGATGGATGGAAGGGCTGAACATTATACTGATGAAAAATAAGAAAGAAAAAGCTACGATAAATAAATAATACTAATTGTTTTTTTAAAATTATTATTTAACCACAAGCTATAGACTTCTTGATAAGATCTTTAAAACGCTAGCTTACGCTTATACTTTCTGTATATTACTATATTTACTCTTAGTAAATAATAACAAATATTCTAAGTAAGAAACTTACCGCTGTCGATTTCATATATTATATCAAACTCTGATACAGCTGAGCACCTTGGTATGTCTCTTCTACTTGTACTGTTTGTACAACGTGGTTATTCCCGGCGCTGGAAACCCCTGCTGGTCACGTGATGTGCGTGACGTCAACGGGACATGCATGTGACTATATTATAAACTTTTGTTGATATATTATCGTGACCTCAGTAGCATAGCAAAAAAAAAAAAAAAAAAAAAATTGAAGAACAACAAAGCTGTTGGTGAAGATGAAACCTCAGGAGAAATGCTCAAAGCAGCAGATGAGAACACCTTACAACGTTTGTTACAGCTGATCAATGAAATCTGGCAAAGCGAATCCCCACCACAACAGTGGAAAGATGGTGTAATTTTCAAACTGCCTAAAAAGGGCGATATGTCTGATTGCAATAATTGGCGTGGTATCACTCTATTATCAGTACCAGGAAAACTTTTTTGTAGCATGTTACTTGAGAGATTGAAAAAGGCGATAGATGAAAGGCTCAGAGAAGAACAAGCAGGCTTCAGACCAAAACGGTCATGCATAGACCACATTTTCACCCTCAGAATAATCATTGAAGACTCCGTAGAATTCCAGTCGAAATTAATCACCAACTTTGTCGACTTTCAAAAAGCCTTCGACAGCATCCACCGTCCTTCACTTTGGAATCTACTTAACATCTATGGTTTTCCTACCAAATATACCAACGTTATAAAATCTTTCTACAAAGAGACACGTTGCTGCGTAAGAACAGAAACAGGCAACTCTGACTGGTTCTCAGTCGAAACAGGAGTGAAACAGGGTTGTGTCTTATCACCGATGCTTTTTGGAATAGCTATCGACTGGGTCATGCGCAAATGCACAAACAACACAAATATGGGTATCCATTGGGTTGACTAAATTCTAGAAGACCTGGACTTTGCCGACGACATAGTGCTTTTGAGTTCAACACACCCGGATGCCCAAGAGAAAATAAACCACCTCCAAAATGTTTCAGGGCAAATTGGTCTCCAAATTAACACCACAAAAACAAAGACTATTGATCTTACCAACAGTTCAGATGACACCAAATTGAACAGCTACGTTCTTGAAAAAGTCAACAGCTTCACATACCTAGGAAGCAAAATGACATCTACAGGGGACTCAACACCAGAAATATCATCTAGAATCGCACTGGCATCTAGTGCCTTCAATAAACTGTCAAACATCTGGAAGTCAAAGACACTCAGCAAACACACAAAACTTAAAATCTTCAACTCTTGTGTGATTCCAGTGTTAACGTATGGATGTGAAAGTTGGAAATCAACGGTAGCTTTAGATAAAAAGTTAGACAATTTTGAGAACAAATGTCTTAGAAGACTTCTAAACATCCACTGGACAGAATTCAGAACCAATTCGCAAATAAGACAAGAGACTAAGCAAGATACAGTATCCAATTTCATAAGAAGACGCCGTTGGAACTACATCGGCCATGTACTCAGAATGGACAAGACAAGACTCCCCTACCAAGCCCTCATATGGTCACCGGTAGGGAAAAGAAAACGGGGAAGACCAAGAGAGACCCTGCGTAGAACCATCATTAGAGAAGGCTCATTCAATGGCCAAGTAAATATCCAAGATCTACAACAGATAGCAGCGAATCGCCAGGCATGGAGAGACAGGACTTCTGCCCTATGCGCCGCCTTAGGCTCAAGAGGAAAGACTAACTAAGTTGCATAGTGGTAAGTATCCCCGTCTGTCATGCGGGAGCTCCAGGTTCGATTCCCCGCCGTGAGGTGTTTCATTTTTCAGAAATTAATTAGGTGAAAGCGACTTTTTAATAAAAAAAAACATTAAACATTAGGAACTAAAATATAGAACTGAGAAAATCAAAGCTTGTGAGTAAAGTGTGCTCTATGGATCTGCGGAAGCTGCCAGGAGGCGCAACCCCCAGGCAGTGACGGAGTGATCGAATGTCGGAATCGATGGATCCACAGATGTCCTTGTTTAACGTGAATTTACTTGCCAAATGAAATATCGCCCCTGTCAAAGACTTAGGAGAGAGCTCTAAGCTAAAGAGAGCTAAAATAGAGCTTAGGAAGAGGACAAGTGACGTAACAGGATAGGAGACCAGACAGAAGAGACACCAACGCTATAAATAGCTATAACGGGACACACTTGTGTCAGCAAGGAGGGCAACCAGTGCAGATGAGCTGGGGTTACCCAAGAGACTGGGAAACACACTGCACGAGGTAAGGACCAAGTAACTCTGGTCAACACAGCCCAGTGCCCAGCACGTAAACTAACGAACGCACGCTGAGCTTATTGCTCGTGGCTGAACACGCCACGCTCAGCGGGCTCAGACAGAGACCGGGACGGCGTAGGAATCAGACGTGTATTCCGCTAGGGATACTTTATAGTTGTTAAGGACAGTATAATAGTTAGAATAGTTTAGCTTAGCTTCAGTGGTTATAATATTAATATCATCTCCTCATTCCATCTTATCATCATCACATCTTACGATGTTTAATACCGTTGTGGTATTCAGCTCTTGGAGCTATTGTATGATCAGCTCCGAATAAAAATGTATCCTTTTGCAAACAATACGAGTTGTCACTTTCGTGTAGTGCAAAAGAAGGGAATCCTTGTATGCCTGTCGCAAATGAGTTGCTGACATGCAGGATACCATTTGGTGTCAGAAGTTCCTTGAACCACCGCTCATTACCAATTATTTGCCATTTAGAATACCATTTGGTAGTTGTTTTGAACCACCGCTCGCCATTAGCCAAGATACCACGTTATCATTTCTCGTGGGGCTTGAACCACCTTAAAATTTTTGCCAATTAAGTGAACGTACCAGTTAATAAAAATAGCAAAGTACTATTTGATTGCGAGTATCATTAGCATACTATTGTGAAAAGTAGCATGTAATTTACCATTTTCGGAACTCCTACAGAATATTATGGATATATTATCTATGTAAATTACTTGAATGGAAAATGTATGAAATATAAACGGTGATTGTGTACGAATTGTAAAGTTAACCATCATTTGTAAACCATGTTGTCCGATACTATCATAATGTCAACATTTATCACATTCACGTTTGTATTTGTGCAAAAGCAAATTCTTTTCGCACAACAGTAGGAGAATAGAGGTTAAGCTAAAGACATACAGCGCAGCCCAGTCAGAGACGATAGAAAGTGAAGACAAGACGACATTGACATTCATTGACGTTCATTTAGACTATCATACATTCACATCATTTACATTAATCATTATCATTTATATCACATTGAAGTTCACCATCCGTTGAAACGATAATATGTCAATTAACAAACATGTATTGCACATCACATGCATGTTGCTAAAATGTTGATGTTCTATTAAACAGAGACATCAGTTATAAAACCAAGTCGAGCAGGTGTGTGTACGAAAGAGAGCGGCGAAACATCTCGAGGGCCGGTTTTTCTGCAAGATTAGATGAGTATATTTTTCACTAATTTTGATATGCACCCTTAACGACGCATTCTCTTTTTCAGCAAATTCTGTAAATAAACACACAATAACTGTGAAATTGTATTTGGAAAATATATTGTTATCAATTGTCAGATAACATAAAGCCTTAGAATGTCATCATTAAGTGACTTCATCCAGGCTGGTAAAGTACTAGAATATACTGGAGAAAAACTAGAGAAATGGGCAAATGAAAGATACAAAGAAGAAACAGACAAATTGAGAGATGAGAGAGCAAGGGAAAGGCAACATCAGAAGGAGATGAAGGAGTTAGAAGAAGCCACTAAACAGAAGGAATTGGAAATAAAGCAGAAACAAATTAGAGGTAGAGTCACAAACGAAGTTAAAGATGAAAGAAATGGAGATTGACTCTAACACCCAGATAGCCTCTACTAAATTGAAAAGTCAGGAAGAACAAAATAAATTCTCCAAATACAAAGATGTCATCAAGCCGTTCAGTCAAGGTGATTCAATATTGAATCATCAGGTGTCGAACAAAGGAAACCGTTTTATACTAACTATCGTGGATCTATGTTCAAGGTGGATCGAAGAGGTACCACTAAAATACATTACCTCCAAAGATGTAGCAAATGTGTTTTTACATCTATTTTGTCGATTTGGTTTTCCTCGAACCATTTTGAGCGACCGGGGAACCCAATTTATTTCGGCTGCTATGCAAGCCCTAACAAAATTTCTAGGAATAGAACAGCATTTCTGTAGCCCGTATCACCCTGCCAGTAATGGGATTATAGAGAGGATTAACGGGGATCTGAAGCACATGCTGGCGAAAGTAACAGCTGAGAACCCATCTGATTGGGACACTCTTCTACCAACAGTGCTATTTGCCCATCGAGAAATTCCGCACTCAAGTACGGGTTTCTCACCTTTCGAGTTAGTTTATGGGGCGAACCCTCGTTGACCCCTAACAATCTACCATCAGCTAATCACCAGCTCAGTAGAAAACCCAACAGCATTAACACCTTCTGAGATGGTAACAGAGACACGCGATAAAATTATGAAGGCGTGTGTAATAGCCAAATCATCTTTGGAGAGAAAAGGCCAGATGTACCGCGAATACGCAAACAAGGGTGCCAAAACTCTACACCTTGAACCCAATCAAAAGGTGCTACTTTTACTACCAGATAAACGTAATTTGTTACTAACATCATGGCAAGGGCCATTCAAAGTTGAACGAAAGATATCAGATGTCGATTATGAAATATCGATAAAGGGAAAATTAAAGATATTTCATATCAACATGCTGAAACCCTATTTCTCACGACAAGAACAGATGACAGACGAACAGAGTGCACCTACACCAATCAACAGGACGACAGACGTACACAACACAACTACACTAGGTAGGGCGACAGATCATGACGACATCGCAAACACACCTAGCCAGGAAACAGTACACACAGCTAGTACAACAACAGTACTTAATCAAACAGATGACGACGGAATAGAATTACCAGTCCCGACAGTAGACACGACAGGGACAATCGATAGCATACGTATAGAACCGAAACTTACAGACGAGCAACGGCGACAACTGATAGAATTAGTAACTGAGTACAGGAACATTTTCTCTGACATTCCAGGTAGGACAGACAGAATAGAACACTCTATTATTCTGACTGATAACACACCCATCAAATGCCGACCTTATTGCATCCCATTGAGTTACAGGGAAAATCTCGACAAGGAATTGTTAAATCTTGAGTCGAGTGGAATAATTCAGAAATCACAGTCAGAATATTCTTTTCCTATAGTTCTAGTCAGAAAAAAGGACTCGACTATTCGTCTCTGCGTCGATTATCGGCGCTTAAACAACGTGACCAAGGTCGATGCAGAGCCAATCCCATCTTGTGACGACCTAATTCTTGATATGTCAACATCACGTATCTTCTCGAAACTGGATCTCACGAAAGGTTATTGGCAGGTCCCGATGGAATCATTCTCTATTCATTTGACAGCATTCTCAACACCTCTAGGCCTTTACGAGTGGCGCTTTCTTCCTTTCGGTCTTCGTAATGCACCAGCCACTTTTGTCCGACTCACTGGGGATCTTCTGCACGGAGTGACCAATACATCTACTTATATTGATGACATTTGCATCCATACAGCAGACTGGACAACACACCTACTGAAACTGCGACATGTCTTTTATAGATTGCGATTATTTGGTCTTACAGTGAAACCCACCAAAGTGGAGTTGGGAATGGAAGAAATTGATTTCTTAGGCCATACACTCACCAGAAGCCAACTAAGAACTTATGAGAAAATTGCCACCAAGATTCTCAATCTAACGATGCCTACGACCAAGAAACAGGTCCGTAGCTTGCTTGGTCTGGTCAATTATTACAGCAAATTTATACCCAATTTGGCTGAAATCACCAGCGTTTTTTCTAATGTGTTAAAAGTATCTGTAAAACTTAATGTTCAGGATGCAAAGTTAATCGGTGCGTTATCAAAATTGAAACATTTATTTAGCGTTCCACCTATATTGCGTTTGCCTAATGTCAATCTTACGTATTTCCTCCATACAGACGCAAGTTCCATTTCCATTTCTGGCGTCCTAGGCCAGTTTTATGAAGGCAAGTTTCACTCAATAATGTACGTGAGTCGTAAGATCAGCCCTGCTGAGGGAAGATACTCAGCCTCTGAATTGGAAGCTCTAAGCGTGATCTATTGTATCAGGAAACTTCATCGATTCCTGGCGGGTACAGAGTTTGTTATCGAAACCGATAATTCGCCTCTTACGGTCATGCAAACAGGGGTTCATCGCAACAATAGGATTTACAGGTGGTCCTTAATTTTGCAGAATTATGCCTTCACTATTAAACATTTGAAGGGAAGTTTGAACTCTCTAGCTGACACATTGAGTAGACCTTCTCACATTGAAATACCTGAAATACGAGAAGAGAGCGACCTTAAATCACCAAATACATTGACACTGTAATTACTTAGTGCCCGATGTGGTGATTGTGAACATTAAAGTGCGTTACCATCGCCAGTCGCTTACATCTATGTAATATAAACTGTGTCAGCATTATTGCAATGAACAGGCGCATTTGTGAACTGTCTACACCACAACCACTTATACAACCCTTGAGTGGATTGAAATGTTAGACTTGAACCTACACCAACCAGTAGCATACCATTAGTATGAACATTACCCAGGACGAGAGCGTAAATCAGACTTTGTCTTATTGAACTTTGATTTCGAGGACATTGAACAGAGGACACAGCTCCAACATCACACCTGGATGTAATTAGTTAGTGTAGTTAGTTACAATTATATGTGATATGTATATAATATATCTTTATAAACAGTCGCGTATAACTTCATATTTTGTGGAAATATTAGAATTATCTATGTAAATTTACCATAAAACTTTAGTTAGGACATTTCAGAGTTATAATTTACTTATATTTAGTTAAGAACTTAGTTAAGGTAACATCTACATCATATTACTTTAATTTATCACCATTTAAACTTAGTTAGATAAGTTAATTAAAACATCACTTACAAATTAACCCGATCATTTAGTAATTTATATCATTCCATGTAGTAAAACCACTTTAAGGTAAATAACCCATTTTTCTTAAATTGAATTAATTAGCTAGATTATTTCCCTTAGATAAATTTAGAACAGTGCACCAACCCAGAATAGATTAGTTAGATCAGTCATTACCATAGGATTGGTAGCGAACAATCCTTTTCAATCATGTATATTTTTGTATATAATGACAAGTGCACAAAGACAGCACAGTCATGTGGCTTGAATACCCATGTAAATTCAGCCAACCATTTAATGTATATATTTTTGGTTCTTCCATGCATTATTACTTGAACCATATTCTAATGACGACCCAATATTTTAAAACCATTTTTGAATGAAAGGTGAACGAGAGATGTGTGAATGATAGAGAGAGAAGAACGAAGATGTGTGAATGATGGAGAGAGAACAAATTAAATTAGGAGAGTGAGAGAGATATTGCGGTATTTTTTCACAGCACAAAACGACTTGTTGTGACTTGTCTGTGTCAATCTGTGTAACCAATGTGTTGTCAATTTTTATAAGTGTGTAGTCGCCATACTTTAGTGAGAAACATAGGGAACGTATTTTGAGCATCTTAAAACGGCACTGTAGACATAAATTAGCATAACACACTCATTTGTCCCTACAATAAACCGCTTTACGGCGCTCGAAAGATTACATACACGTAAATTAGAAACGCATACACATGTTAGTAAGTTAAATACACTTTAGTTTAATAGAAAACACACAACCAACCAGAAAAACGAACACATAAACTTGCATACACCATTACTTTCAAAGAACCATAACTACTCCAACAGGGGACACAATAATATCTCTAAAACCTTAATGTAACACTTAAATATTCCTTCACAAGCGGAAGCTAAAAGGTGAAGAGTTGCACATATAGCATGCATACGAGTTGGGGCCATTATAATATGAGAGCATGAACATTTAGTGTCCATGTTTTGCACTCATAATAGAGGCAAGTTGTTAGGGATTGTTAATTTTGGACAATCTGAGGACAGGCCTTATGGCATTGGATCCGGACCTCACAATTCTCAGAAATATAATGACAGGTTATAGCCAACTGTACTAGTGTGATGAGCTACTCAATTAGCCAAGTGAAGTGATACAACAGTGTGACGAAGGAAAGGAGAGATCTTGTCCTATCCCCATAAGAGAAGTAGAGAACTCACGAAGTCTTTGACAAAATTAGACAGCCAATTTTTGTAAGATTACTTGTGTTAACCCCACAACTTAAAAGTTTGTAACACAACAGGGGAGGAATGAGAGCCTGTCAAAGACTTAGGAGAGAGCTCTAAGCTAAAGAGAGCTAAAATAGAGCTTAGGAAGAGGGCAAGTGACGTAACAGGATAGGAGACCAGACAGAAGAGACACGAACGCTATAAATAGTTATAACGGAACACACTTGTGTCAACAAGGAGGGCAAACAGTGCAGATGAGCTGGGGTTACCCAAGAGACTGGGAAACCCACTGCACGAGGTAAGGACCAAGTAACTCTGGTCAACACAGCCCAGTGCCCAGCACGTAAACTAACGAACGCACGCTGAGCTAATTGCTCGTGGCTGAACACGCATCGCTCAGCGGGCTCAGACAGAGACCGGGACGGCGTAGGAATCAGACGTGTATTCCGCTAGGGATACTTTGTAGTTGTTAAGGACAGTATAATAGTTATAATAGTTTAGCTTAGCTTCAGTGGTTATAATATTAATATCATCTCCTCATTCCATCTTATCATCATCACATCTTACGATGTTTAATACCGTTGTGGTATTCCGCTCGTGGAGCTATTGTATGATCAGCTCCGAATAAAAATGTATCCTTTTGCAAACAATACCAGTTGTCACTTTCGTGCAGTGCAAAAGAAGGGAATCCTTGTATGCCTGTCGCAAATGAGTTGCTGACAGCCCCAAATTAACCACCTTCTTACTGGCTCAAACTAAAATTGCCTAGTGAGCAGGCGCTGTGACATGTTTGTTAATTTCCGGAATTCGATTGTGAAAACAACTGAACTTTATTCGCAATTGGGCTATGAATAAAGCTGAGCTTTATTCACAATTTGATTATGAATAAAACTGAGCTTTATTCATAATTCGATTATGAATAAAGTCTCCTAAACAGTAAGTGTACAGAAACACAAGTTAACAATTCTTGAACGCGCCTGGTGACACAATTATTTGTAATGGGATGGATACCAATTTTGGAAAATTATTCTTGATATTTAAACAGCCAGAAAGGACTAACATATTGTCACAGTTTGATTATGAATAAAACTGAGCTTTATTCACAATTCAACTACGAATAAAATCTCCCTTAATTGAGCATTCTATAGAAGTACACAAAGACCTAAATCTTTGCTTTATTGACGACACAAAGGCTTTTGATAAAGTAAGCTATGTCAACACGATAAAGATGCTTACAGATGCACAAATTGATGGGAAAGATCTTAGACTTGTAGAAAACATTTGTTGGAAACAACAAGCTGCCATCAGAATTGAAAATGAAGTAGGTCAATATCAGCCTATTGAGAGGTGTGAGACAGGGATGTGTAATGTCTCTAGAACTTTTTTCCCTGTACAGTGAAAATATTTTCAGAAATGAATATATGACAGAAATCATCATTGAAGGAAGAAACATCAATAACATTAGACATGCAGAAGATACAGTATTAACTGCAGACAATGAGCAGGATCTGCAGCATTTAGTAGATGCGGTTGTTGCATCCAGTGAACAACTAGGGTTAGAATTAAATTGTAAGAAAACACTGATAATAGTCGTCACTAGGAAGAAGGAGATACTAAAATGTATTATACAAGTAAATGGTAATATTCTCAAACAAGTGAATCGGTACAATTATCTCGGAACAATCATAACATCTGATGGAAGATGTCTTCAAGAGATTAGAACAAGAATCACCATGGCGAAGGTAGACTTTTACCACGGACAGACAAAATAACCAATGACCAGGCCTACAAGAAATAAATGAAAATCGTACATTGATTAGAGACATTAGATTTAGACAGTCAAAATGTTTTCGTCGCGTTATGAGAAGAAACAAATTGGAGAAATTGATGACATCTGTCAAGATCAAGGGGAAGAGAACCAGGGGAACGCAGAGAAGTTGAGTGTTATGAGAAGAAATAAATTAGAGAACTTGATGACATCTGTCAAGATCGAGGGGGAAGAGAACAAGGGAAAGGCAGAGAAGTAAATACCTGGATGGCTTGGCCACGTATTGTCGAGACAAGAACACAAAGCTGATCCATGACTCTGGTGATCAAGTGAGATGGCGAAACATGGCCGCCCACGCTTATCGGCATAGCACATCATGAATGAATTAATAACACTGAAGGGTTGAATGATTAATGCTTTAGAACAGTGGTTCTCAACCGGTGGGGAAATCCCCCCACACCCCAATGGGGGGAATTTTATTTTTTCCAGGGGGGGGGGGGATGAAGACCATTTCAAGATCGCGTTAATACAAGAACCGATTACTTGATATTGTTGTTCCCTTCATACTTTACAATAATGTACGTCTCATCCTTCTAAAATTCATTTTATAAAGTAAGTAGACCCACAAATCATGTTTTATGTGGATGTCTAGACTTGTTTTAGTATATGCTATTCAATTTACCTTCCATTTTTATGTATACTGTGTAGGGGTGGGAGGATTTTTAGATAGGAAATATGAAAGGGGGGGGGGATGACGTTCTGAAAATATGGTGAAGGGGGCACGGGCCAAATTTTTGATAGGAAGGGGGGGGGGGGGGAATGACGTTCTGAAATTATGGTGAAGGGGGGCATGTGCAAAAAAATGTTGAGAACCACAGCTTTAAAAGAATATGAAATAGATAAAGTTACCAGACTGTGGAAAACAATATATGATGCTGGCGATATACCTCATGAATTATGTAATTATGTATTTATTGCAATCCCAAAGAAATCAGGAGCCTTGGAATGTGATCAACATCGAACAATTAGTATAACGAGTCACATCACGAAGATTTTGCTAAGAATTATCTTGCAAAGAGTTAAGAAGAAAATACAACCTGCAATAGGAGAAGAACAATGTGGGTTTGTAGAAGGCAAGTGTACAGCAAATGTGTATTTGCTGAGAACAGTAATTGAAAGTTCTAGAGAAGTAAACAAAGGTCTACACTTTGCTTTATTTACTACACAAAGGCTTTCAATAAAGTTAGACATGTCGACATGATAAAGATGCTTGAAGATCTACAAATTGATGGGAAATACCTTAGACTTGTAAAAAACACATTGGAAACAACAAGCTGCCATCAGAATTGATAATGAAGTAGGTCAATATCAGCCTATTAAGTGAGGTGTGAGATAGGGATGTGTAATGTCTCCAGATATTTTTTCCCTGTAAAGTGAAAATATTTTCAGAAATATAGAAGACATGGAAGGAATCACCATTGTGGGACGATACACCAATAACATTAGATATGCCGATGATACAGTATTGATTGCAGACAATGAACAGGACCTGCAACGCAACATTTAGTAGATGTGGTTGTTGCACACAGTGAACAACTTGGGTTAGAATTAAAATGTAAGATGACACAGATTATGGTCGTCAATGGGAAAAAGGAAAGACTACAATTTAATATACAAGTAAATGGGCATATTCTTAAACAAGTGAATCAGTACAGTTATCTCGGAACAGTCATAACATCACATAGGAGATGCCTTGAAGAGATTAGAACAAGAATTGCCATTGCGAAGGTAGCCTTTTGTAAGATGAAAAACATATTGACCAATAAAAAGATATCAACTGAAACGAGAAAAAGGGTGTTGAAGTGCTACATAGAACCTATATTGTTGTATGTATGTGAAGCCTGGACAATGAGCAGACAAGCTTAAAAACATCTGATGGCTGTGGGAATATGGTTTATGAGGAAAATGCAAAGAATACCATCGACAGACAGAAAAACTAATGAACAAGTCCTTCAAGAAACAAATGAAGATCTTCTTCTCCTTCTTCTTTCGTTCGCTTGAAATATGTCTATATCTGCAATGTTGTCTCTTTAATGAATTGAACTGTCTTTTTCAGTTCACACAGTTTTCCATAGTTTATCTTCCACTGTTGTCTCTCTAGGCCAGAAGGTTTGCCTAGATATGTTATATTTTGGGCAGTCTTGGAGTATGTGCTCTGCTGTCTGCGAGGCCAATCCACATGTGCACATGACTGTTTCACCAATCTGGAATTTTGTATACATGTGGTTGCGTAATCTATTGTGTCCTGTTCTGAGGCACAGAATAATGACTTGTTCTGGTCTGTCCATAACGTGGTAGTCATCTTGAGCAGGTTTTGGTGGCTTTCTGACTGATTTGATCATTATATTCTTTTGGTGGTATGTAACGGGCACATCAGGCTGTTCTTCTTTGGCTCCTTCCTTAGCCAATTGATCAGCTCTGTCGTTTCCGGGTACTCCACAGTGGGATGGTATCCACTGTATGGTGACCTTATGCTGACTGCTAAGTTCAGAAAGTAGTGTCCTTAGTACTGGCAATTTCCCAGACAGGAGCGCCTCGAGTACTGATTTTGCATCTGTCAATAGCACCACAGGTTGTGTACCATTGCTGGTATTTAGTAATTTCTCTGTTGCTATCTTGATTGCCTCAATTTCGGCATCATAGTTATGGCAGTACTTTCCTGTCGGTACTCTGGCTGTGTCCCTAGTATTATTTGGGTATTCTATGAACACTCCTGCTCCTCCATTTCGAACAGCATTTTGTGCCGACCCATCTGTGTAGACTCGGATCCAGAGGTCCTGTGGGTATTCTTCATCAAGGAAGCTGAGAGTGGCTGTTCTGCGCTGCACACTGTTCTGTTCTTCCTTGTCAATATTCCTCTCACTTTTGTCTGGATTTGTAACGATAGTCTATGCTCATCTTTCCATGGAGTTCGCTCTGGAATAGTTGTTAGGGGGATACCAACTGTGGGCAGATCGGTGGTTTTTCTGCAGAGTCGTTTGGCCTGGTGGATAAAACTACTTTTTTTCAACCGCCCCATAGCTAGGTTTTCAAATCTGTTCTTCATAGGTTGGCCTGGCAGGCTGAGGAACTTTTCTTTCTGCTTGTATTAGCGTTTTCGTATCTCTGCGCTCACTCAGTGCTTGTGTCCTCCCCATTTCCACTATAGGGGTTGATCTCATCCCTCCTGTGGTGACTCTAAGTGCTTGATTTTGCACCTTGTCCAGCTCTTGTAGTGTGGGTTTTGATGCTGAACACCACGCAGTTGACCCATATTCCAGGTGTGGTCGTATGCACTGTTGGTAAACTTTACTAAGTATTTTCCCACTGGCTCCCCATGTGGTTCCACTTAGCTTTCTCAGAATGGCTATTTTCCTTCTGGCTTTTGCTACTGATTTGTTGATGTGCTTTCTCCATGTCAGCCTGCCATCAAATGTTACTCCAAGGTATGTTGGTTCTTTATCTTCTCTTAGGGGTGTTCCGTTTATCTGGATGATCCCTGCCTTTTGTTTTGAAGAGAGGGTAAATAGAGTGGTGCTGCACTTGTCAGTGTTTATGCTGACACACCATCTATTTGCCCATGCAGCAAATGTATCTACAGCTCTTTGTAGCAATTTGGTGGCCCCTAATGCATGTTCATCTGTGCTCCATAAAACCAGGTAATCGGCGTACATTGCCGCTTTAATTCCATGCGGTAGATTAGCAACAAGATCTTTGATGAAGATTAGAAAAAGTGTGGGGGACAAGACTCCGCCCTAGGGAACACCGTGACGCAGTAGTACCTTTTTTGCTCTTGAGTCCGTCTATCTGTACTCGGGCTCTTCTGTTGTGCAAGTATGCTTTCACCCATTTGTACATTCTTCCATTGACTTTGCAGTTTCTCAGTTTCTTCATCAGACCTTCTTTCCAGACTTTGTCAAAGGCTTTCTTCAGATCTATCCATGCCGCAAGCACCAGCTTCTTCTCTTGGAATGCATCCTCAATTTCTTGAGAGAGGTAGGTTGTCTGATCTTCCGTAGAGTAGCACTGCCTAAAGCCAGCCTGCTGTGGCACAAGGATCTTTTTACTTTCAATGTACCACTGCAGTCTGTGATTGATGATGCGCTCCAGTGTTTTGCAGAGACAGCTGGTGAGGCTAATTGGTCTGTAGCTAGAGGCAATGGAACCATCTTTCCCTGATTTTAGGAGGGGTATAATGATTGCTTCTCTCCAGGCTTGTGGAACACTGCCTAAGGTCCAGCTGTTATTGAAGATCTGCAACAGCTTTGCTTTGGCCTCTGTCCCTACGTTCCTGATCATTTCATTGGATGGCTCAGGCGGAGGATACGATCAGACAGGTGTGCCCCTTGGAGAACATCAGGCGAGGAGAGGAGTGAGTCAGAGTGCCAGCCGAGCAGTCAGACTTGTGCAGGGTTATAATCACATTGAGACGGGAGTGCAGGGAGTGGCCAGCAGGGGCCACGGAAGTGGAAATTCAGCAAATAATTCAGGAAAATTCTCGCCCGGGTGATGTGATTATCTACACGGATGGGTCGGTGTTGAGAGGTAGGAGAAGTGCCTGGGGGTTCTTGGCAAAGACTAATGGTCGGCGTTTGGTGCAGGAGAGCCTGGCGTATGATGATACTACATCTAGCTTAAGAATGGAGGTGGAGGCGGTCAGTGCAGCTTTCCGCTGGATAGAGAACACGATACATACACACATTGTGATTGTTACTGACTCAGAAAGCATGCTGAGGAGGGTGAGAACAGGCAAGCTTCGTGCAGAGTGGCTTGCTTCGCTTCGGAGGTCACGTGTAGCAAGTATCACCTGGATCTTTTCTCCTGGGCATGCCGGTGTGCTGGGGAATGAACAGGCGGACAGATTGGCGGGCTCGGCAAAACTTGGTGGAGTATTGATGTATGACAAAACAGATGTGGTTGCGGCCTTGCGGGAGCACGTGTACACCTCAGAGGAGCAAATGGATCACCATAGTCTGGTAAGAATGAGACAGCGAGGTGTGACGAGGGGATCTGGCCGTTGCTCGACGCTCAGAGGAAAGGCGAGACGGACATATAATCAGATTGCTACTGGAACTATTAGTGTTGGAACTCTTCGCTGGCTGCTGAGGATGGGGACGGAGCGCTTATGGGAATGTCCCGAATGCTGTGATGTTGGTTCCTAAATCAATCAATCAATCAACCAATCATTGGAGATACCATCAGCTCCTGGTGACTTTCTCATTTTCAGTTTTGATATGGCTAGCTCCAGTTCGCTGATTGTGATGGGTGCCTCCAGAACCTCATGTACTATTTCCTTCTGTCCTGTATGTTGTCGTCTCTCTTGAATCCTTGTTGTTTCTCTGGACTAATTTTGATATTGCTATCTTGTGCGAATGAGTCCGCAAAATGATCAGCTGCTTGCTTTCTTGTTAAGATGTTTCAATCTTTATGTAGTGCAATTTTTGAGTTTCTCCCTGTGCCCTCATCATTAAGTTGTTTTATTAGCTTCCACAATTTCCTTGTGTCTCTTTCAAAGTTCAGAGACTCCGATTTCTCCTGCCAGTTTTTCCGTCTAGCCTGCAGCTTGGCCCTTTGAAATTTGGCTTTTGCGTGCTGGAATTTATTGTGGTGCTCTTGGCTGGGTGTGGCCTCTGCTTGCTTTCTACACACTTCCACATCATTATGCAACTGTTCCAGTTCACTACTCCAGTAGGGTTTATATTATTTACGGGCTCCTCTTGGTACTGTTTCTTGCGCTGCCTGTAGCATGCATTTCCCAAACTCTTCAACTACTTTATTTATGTCTTTCTCAGTGTTCAGGTTTCTAACCAGTATGCTGGTGCGATGCTTGTACATTGCCCAGTCTGCTTTCTTGTAGTTCCACCTCGAGAGAGTGCTGCTTTCACTTACAAGCTCATTTTCTACGGTTAGAATGACTGGCCGATGGTCACTGCCACCAAGTTGTTTCCCAACAATTCGTGTAATGTTCCACTCCAGGTCTGGTGAATGAAAAGCCAGGTCAGGTGTAGTTGTAGTGTGCCATGATCTCGAGTAGAAAGTATGTGGGTCGGACGGCTTTTTAATCAAGATGAATCTATTCTCATCCTGCCAGTCTTCCAGTTTCTCTCTTCTCTGGTCCATGTGATCATAGCCCCAGTTCTGCGAGTGGCTGTTGAAATCGCCACACACAATTATTTTTTCTTTTAATGGTAGTGTGTCCAGTGCCTGTGGGCGGTCACTTGGACAGTAGTAATTGATCAGATGTAGGTCTGTATTACCTGTCTTAAGTTTAAGTGTCTGATACTCAGCCTCTTCCATGTAGACTTCGATTTGGGAAGCAATGATGTTATTTTTTACAAGGGTCAGTATCCCACCTTTTCGCCTGTCCTTTCGGTCAGATCGGTAACACTGGTAGCCTCTGATTTTGAAGGCTATATTTTCGAAGAGGTGAGTTTCTTGCAAGCAACATATGCTTACTTTTTCTTGGTCTAAGATGTTTTCTAATTCTATTTTATTTGACTCCCTCCGCATTCCAGTGCATTATTTTAAGTCTTCGTTTAGTATGGCCAGTCGTCCTATTCTCATGTCCCCTGGCTCCACAGGACATCTGAGAAGGACCTCCAGTAGTTGGGGTTGGACCTTTTCGAGACATAGGGCCCAACACTGCACCTGCCTGGGGGTTCAAAGCAGGGCGAGCACCATAACATTTAGCAGTAGTCGACATATTCCATTTTGCGTGATTGCGTGGCATCCTGATTTCTGTGGTGCGCCTCTTGGCTGGTTGCCTCCGTCTTCAGCACCTTTCTTTGCTAGAGCAGACTGTGGTCTCACTCGAGTGTAGATGTGTACACGCGCACACACGTGTCTGCGCATGCATGCACGTGCATACACATCTAGAGCATACTGGTTATTTTCCGGCGCCAGAAAATCGCCGTCGCCCCTTCTCCTGTTAGTTTAAACAGTTCCGCCACGTCAAGGCCATTAGTTGGACTTTTGCTGCATTGGTTATGTATTCACGAGCCATTGGGGTATTTAAGCAATGTTGGGCGCTCACCCCAACACTGCGCCCCGGTTACATACAGCAACATTTGGAACCACAAAGGCATTTGATTTGGCCAGTCGTGGTGGTCTGTTCAAGGCACTAAAGAAGATTGGCTGCCCAAGAACTCTTCTGTCCATTGTGGAATCGTTCCATACAGGCATGAAGTGTATAGTTACGTTTCTTCTTCTTCTTCTGCGTTCATCCGGATAGTTTTTTCGGACGTTATTGCGTTGTGCCTGTTTACAGCAGAGCTGCGTTCTTGCGTCGTTAGGCCGACACATCTGACTTCTGCGGGCATTTGTTGACCGGGTTAACCTTCCCGGGGGTTTCTTAGGGCGTTTGTCTCTCACTGTTGTGGTGTTAACCCCCATCCCAGCCAAAGACATCCTGGTCAGCCCTCAAGGGAAGGTAGGGACAGACCATGGGCATTCCCCGCCATGCAAGAAGGCTTCCATAATTGCAGAGCCGACACATAGCGCTCTGATACTGGGCTCACCCAAGGAATCGTCACGTCCTGCACATGGCTGCTTAGCCTCACTTCCGTATAATGGGCCTTCCCGTCACCACAGGCTATTTCTCCGGAAACCAGAAGAATGCAATATGCAGATGACATCCACACAGTGAGCTTTCGATTTGGAATTTCCATGTAATTGATTTGCTATCCAAGCAATATTCTATTTAGTGCTACTGGGATGCTTTTGCTACCGACATACCTGCGGTATGAAGTGTGGTAGAAGTACTTCATGCACCTTTAGATGTCAACCTGAATGTAGTTAAAGTAAGCTGCGGTCAACTTGAGTTTGTTTATATCTCCATAGAGCTTGTCCTCCAACGAAGCAGGCGCGGACCAAAATATCTTTCGCTGTTTTGCATATATTGGGAACTCCTGCAGCAAATGTTTAGCTGTCATTTTACTAGTTCTACAATTAATTAAGTTTGATTGTGCAACTTCAGAAGAGTTTGAAATCAAGAGTGGAGTTAAACAAGGTTGTGTACTTACTCCTACCCTCTTTGGAATATACGTTTTACTTCTAATGAAATATTCCTTTGGTGATCAGGACGGTGGTATATACATTCACTCACGCTCATATGGCGGCCTATACAATGCTCAAAGATTGAAGGCTAAGACCAAAATTAAGAGGGTAATGATAAGAGAGTGCTGTTTGCAGATGCTGCTGCTATTGCGACCCACTCTGAGGAAGAATTACAATGTCTACTATCTGCATTTTCCAATGCTTGTTCTGAATTTGGTTTAAAAATTAGCAAAAAGAAGACACAGATTATGTCACAAGGTGTGCATGGGGTACCGTCAAACTTTATTGACGACGCCGAACTGTAGATAGTAGACCATTTTATATATTTAGGATCAGACATAAATAGAAAATCATCCCTAGATCAGGAAATCAACATCAGGATTGGTAAGAAAGCATTGAACAGGTAAATAAAAAAAGAGTCTGGGAGAACAGGAAGATTACTGTCAAAACAAAAGTCCTTGTCTATCAAGCCTGTGTCCTCAGTAGTCTTCTTTATGGCAGTGAAGCCTAGACAACTTACTCACACCAAGAGAAACGTTTAAACAGCTTTCATATGCCTGCGAAAAATACTTGGTATTAAGTGGCAAGACAAAATCACTAATACTGAAGTATTGGAAAGATCAGGTTGTGTGACGGTTTGTTCCATGCTCAGTCTTCGTAGACTTAGATGGATAGGATACATTAGGAGGATGGATGATGGTAAAATACCAAGACATCGTTTTTGGTGAATTACAGATGGGTAAGAGATCTCTACTGCCAATGTCAAACAGTCAAATGTCAAACAGTAAATGCCAGTTTTCTTCATTTTAAAAGGGGAATCAGTTTATGATGTCCATTATATAGGGATATTTCCAGTGACCCCCCTTTTTTAAAATTAAAAAATGATGTAATAGTGTGAACCCTCTTGGGTTCGATCTCTAATGTGATATGGCACAGTGTCTTGACCAGAGACATTGTTTACCATGGGTGGTTTCCTCCACGCTGATATCACAATATAGGAGGTCAGCATGGCCGAATGGACAAAAGCACTCGCTCTTAAACTTCCGGTGTGCTGATGCAGATTGCAGTATTGCTTTATACTGCAGTAAAGCTGATCCACGACTCTCGATCTTATTGATCGTATGAGATGGCAAAACATGACCTCCCATGCTTATCGGCATAACACATGATGATGATGATAGCTTTGCTTAACTACTCAACAAATGTTATAATTCTGTCTCTATATTCCATCCATCATGTGCCATGCCGGTAAGCGTGGGCGGTCATGTTTTGCCATCTCACTCGATCACCAGAGTCGTGGATCATCTCCGTGTTCCTGTCTCGACCCTGCCATGTGGCCAAGCCATCCAGGTATTTGCTTCTAGGTCTTCCTCTTGGTCTGTTCCCTTCGATCTTGCCAGTTGTCACCAAGTTCTCCAATCCAATTCTTCTCATAACATGCCCAAAAAATTTTGACTGTCTCTATATTGCTGTCTTCATTTTTCCAACAGTATCATTTGCACTAATTTTATTGAATGGTTTTGAAAGGTGTCGGCCTTCTACTGGTCTGAGTGACACTGCCAAATAATATATGAAGTTTATAAGGTAATACTACAACTTCTGTTATCCTTTAATTTGTTCACAAATGTCTACCATTATGGGGATTGATTTCGTTTGACAGAATTTTTTCCAGTAGTCTTTTCAAGATTATATTTTTTTCTGTTTTTGATGTAAGTTTAGGTTTCTTTCTTCTTGTATTGCAGTGCAGGCTGATGTCTACCAAGGTACCGGTTTCTTTGACGAAGCTCTGTCCTTTTCTTTGGTAGTCATGATTAATATGTTGTGGCATATGGAAATATAGTATAGGTTTGACAGCTATGCTTAGAATTGTGTGTGTGATATTTTTCACAAAAATCTTAAAGTAATCATCTTCTACCTGAATTTAAGAAAAATCTTCCACATCTGTCCGGAATGCCTTCCAATTTGTCTTTCTGAAGAAGATCGATTTTTCATTTATTTTATTAAATATAAAATTCTCCTGAATAGTTGCACCCTCCATTATTTCCCAGTTTGCTTTGGCCAGATCACTAAGTTAACAAAGACACAACAATTATAAAAGCCATTTAATGATTAACCTCTTTATGCTTGAATACTTCAGCAGAATTTCAAAACCAAAATGACAATGCTTACTGGTGAATATATTTCAATGTGAAATATAACATACTTTTACATTTGCCACTATAATTATTGCAATCCTCAAATGGCTGCATCACCAAAACACTGTAACTTCCCCAAAAGTTTCTTCTTTCAGGCATTATTTCTCATAGGGGTCAAGATCATCAACAAAATTCCTCGAAGCCTCCTATCTTTTCTATCTCGTCCCTTCCCAATGTTTAGTCATTTTTGTCTGTGATTCTCTTCCCCATGTGTCTGTATGTCTTCCTTTATTTTACTTACCCTGTGGCTTCTTAACAAACTTGTTAGTTATACTATTCTCAGGTTTTTTCTATGTATGTCCTAATCAGCACAAGTCTTTTACTGACCTCTTGATACAATGGTATTTGATTACATGTCTCCATGAGTTCCACGTGTAGAGAACTAAACAAACTTCAGCCAATTCAGAGGTGAGGAAACGTGCTGGGCAGGACTGACATTATAGTATAACTAGAAAGTCAGATCTCTAGAACTCACAGGGCAATGAAAATAGAAGGAGACCTTAAACACTTGGAGATGAGAATTAGAGACAGAGACGGATAATGTGGGGAGGACATGGAGGCAGCGGAAGAAGATGAGAATTAGAGACAGGTGGATAATGTGGGGAGGACATGGAGGCAGCGGAAGAAGATGAGAATTAGAGACATAGGTGGATAATATCGGGGGGGGGGGGGGGGCACGGAGGCAGCGGAAGGAGATGAGAATTAGAGACAGAGGTGGATAATGTGGGGAGGACATGGAAGCAGCGGAAGAAGAGGAGAATTAGAGACAGGTGGATAATATGGGCGGACATGGAGGCAGCGGAAGGAGATGAGAATTAGAGACAAAGGTGGAAAGTGTGGGGAGGACATGGAGGCAGCGGAAGAAGATGAGAATTAGAGACAGGTGGATAATGTGGGGAGACATGGAGGCAGCAGAAGGAGATGAGAATTAGAGACAGAGGTGGATAGTGCGGGGAGGACATGGAGGCAGCGGAAGGAGATGAGAATTAGAGACATAGGTGGATAATATCGGGGGGGGGGGGCACGGAGGCAGCGGAAGGAGATGAGAATTAGAGACAGAGGTGGATAATGTGGGGAGGACATGGAAGCAGCGGAAGAAGATGAGAATTAGAGACAGGTGGATAATATGGGCGGACATGGAGGCAGCGGAAGGAGATGAAAATTAGAGACAAAGGTGGAAAGTGTGGGGAGGACATGGAGGCAGCGGAAGAAGATGAGAATTAGAGACAGGTGGATAATGTGGGGAGACATGGAGGCAGCAGAAGGAGATGAGAATTAGAGACAGAGGTGGATAGTGCGGGGAGGACATGGAGGCAGCGGAAGGAGATGAGAATTAGAGACAGAGGTGGATATGTGCAGGACATGAAGGCAGTGGAATGAGATGAGAATTAGAGACAGAAGCGGATAATGTGGGGAGGACATGGAGGCAGCTGAAGAAGATGAGAATTAGAGACATAGGTGGATAATATGGGGGGGGGGGGACACGGGGGCAGGGGGAGGAGATGAGAATTAGAGACAGAGGTGGATAATGTGGGGAGGACATAGAAGCAGCGGAAGAAGATAAGAATTAGAGACAGGTGGATAATATGGGGGGACATGGGGGCAGCGGAAGGAGATGAGAATTAGAGACAAAGGTGGATAATGTGGGGAGGACATGGGGGCAGCGGAAGAAGATGAGAATTAGAGACAGGTGGATAATATGGGGGGACATGGAGGCAGCGGAAGGAGATGAGAATTAGAGACAGAGGTGGATAGTGTGGGGAGGACATGGAGGCAGCGGAAGAAGATGAGAATTAGAGACAGGTGGATAATATGGGGGGACATGGATGCAGCGGAAGGAGATGAGAATTAGAGACAGAGGTGGATAATGTGACGAGGACATAGGCAGCGGAAGGAGGTGAGAATTAGAGACAGAGGTGGATATGTGCAGGACATGAAGGCAGTGGAAGGAGATGAGAATTAGAGACAGAAGCGGATAATGTGGGGAGGACATGGAGGCAGCTGAAGAAGATGAGAAGTAGGGACATAGGTGGATAATATGGGGGGGGGGGGACACGGGGGCAGCGGAAGGAGATGAGAATTAGAGACAGATGTGTATAATGTGGGGAGGACATAGAAGCAGCGGAAGAAGATAAGAATTAGAGACAGGTGGATAATATGGGGGGACATGGGGGCAGCGGAAGAAGATGAGAATTGGAGACAAAGGTGGATAATGTGGGGAGGACATGGAGGCAGCGGAAGAAGATGAGAACTAGAGACAGGTGGATAATATGGGGGGACATGGAGGCAGCAGAAGGAGATGAGAATTAGAGACAGAGGTGGATAATGTGAGGAGGACATAGGCAGAGGAAGGAGGTGAGAATTAGAGACAGAGGTGGATATGTGCAGGACATGAAGACAGTGGAAGGAGATGAGAATTAGAGACAGAAGCGGATAATGTGGGGAGGACATGGAAGCAGCGGAAGAAGATGAGAATTAGAGACAGGTGGATAATATGGGGTGACATGGAGGCAGCGGAATGAGATGAGAATTAGAGACAGAAGCGGATAATGTGGGGAGGACATTGAGGCAGCGGAAGAAGATGAGAATTAGAGACAGGTGGATAATATAGGGGGACATGGATGCAGCGGAAGGAGATGAGAATTAGAGACAGAGGTGGATATGTGCAGGACATGAAGACAGTGGAAGGAGATGAGAATTAGAGACAGGTGGATAATATGGGGAGACATGGAGGCAGCGGAAGGAGATGAGAATAAGAGACAGAGGTGGATAATGTGAGGAGGACATGGAGGCAGCGGAAGGAGATGAGAATTAGAGACAGAGGTGGATATGTGCAGGACATAAACGCAGTGGAAGGAGATGAGAATTAGAGACAGAAGCGGATAATGTGAGGAGGACATGGAGACCATGGAAGGAGATGTGAATTAGAGACAGAGGTGGATATTTGCAGGCCATGAAGGCAGTGGAAGGAGATTAGAATTAGAGACAGAAGAGGATAATGTGGGGAGGACATGGAGGCAGTGGAAGGAGATGAGAATTACAGACAGGTGGATAATATGGGCGGACATGGAGGCAGCGGAAGGAGATCAGAATTAGAGACATAGGTGGATAATGTGAGGAGGACATGGAGGCAGCGGAAGGAGATGAGAATTAGAGACGGAGGTGGATATGTGCAGGACATGAAGGCCGTGGAAGGAGATGAAAATTAGAGACAGGTGGATAATATGGGGGGACATGGAGGCAGCGGAAGGAGATGAGAATTAGAGGCAGAGCTGCACAATGTGGGGAGAACATGGAGGCAGCGGAAGAAGATGAGAATTAGAGACATAAGTGGATAATATGGGGGGATGGACACGAAGGCAGCGGAAGGAGATGAGAGAAATAGAGACAGAGGTGGATAATCTGGGGAGGACATGGAGGCAGCTGTAGAAGATGAGAATTAGATACATAAGTGGATAATATGGGGGGGGGGGGGGGGGGCGGGACACGCAGGCAGCGGAAGGAGATGAGAATTAGAGACAGAGGTGGATAATGTGGGGAGGACATGGAGGCAGCGGAAGAAGATGAGAATTAGAGACAGGTGGATAATACGGTGGGACATGGAGGCAGCGGAAGAAGATGAGAATTAGAGACAGAGGTGGATAATGTGGGGGAGGACATGGAGGCAGCGGAAGAAGATAAGAATTAGATACAAGTGGATAATCTGGGGAGGACATGGAGGCAACGGAAGGAGATGAGAATTAGAGACAGGTGGATAATATGTGCAGGACATGGAGGCAGTGGAAGGATATGAGAATTAGAGACAGGGGTGGATAGTGTGAGGAGGACATGGGAAAGAGATCCACCACGTGAAGTTCCAAGTCTGCCATGTAGCAGCGCAGATCTTATGACGTAAACTAAGAGTTGGTGAGAAAATCTAGAACCAAACACAATGTGAAACTAGGAGGCTGACGTAAATAGGAGAATACGTCAAGTATATTGTCAACAACAACAAAGTGTCAGATCTTTGAGCTTGAACGGCGAGCCAGCACGTTTTGATCCTCTGCAAAGAGAGAACTTATACACTGGCTGGACATATATCATGATGGCCCACAGAGATTGGAAAGAAGGACGAGGTTATTAATACAAGATGCGTATCGACCTGAAAGTCACGGACGAATGCGACAACATGTGAACGGGACTCCTCAGCACGTCGAAACAGACTGAAACATAGTTGCGATAGCCAAGGACAAAAGCAACGTGATATGTTGATGATCATTATTTAATATGCTCGATCGTTTCAGATTCATGTCATATCATATTTATTTACCGTCCCGCCTGGCCATAACAGGCACGGTAATTGTCAATTGAAACTAAGATATTGGATTTATGAATTGGTAATATGTTCGATTCCGGCAAATAAATATTGCCTTTATTGTTACATCGACCGGCTTCGACTCCTTGATTGTTAACTGTTTCCGTTTTGGACACTGCCGTACTGCAGCATTCCCTGGACTGTTGAGCAGTTAAAGAAGTTCACGTTGTTTGTTGAAGGTTGCAGATTGTTCTACTTGTTTATTCATAATCGCCGTACAGCAAAGTCCTTGTGTGTCATTTGGAAGTCCGTCTCTGCTGGTGGCCAAAGTTAGCTCAAAGTGCAGATGACTACACTTTGATCTTAGCCAAAAGAATGAGAAGCAATAATTTTAATGGAATCCAAAAAATAAGATAAAAAGGCAGTGAAATTATAATGAGAAAACATCCAAAAACAGTTTCAATGTTATGAAATTTATACAACACAATATACACATACAAGCTCGATAAAGTTTCACATCTGATACTAATGCTGACCAGGAAATGGATCATATTAAACTTGTTCATACTACTCATATAACATTAGTAAAAAAACTTAATAACTAGAAATATTTGTGAATGCACACAAACGAAGTTTACACAACTCTTCTAGGAAAATACGGGTCATATTCCCTCAGCACATGTTTACAAATTAGTGATGATTTTGACTTCAATATATCATGTTTGCGAGATATATCAACAGCATATGAACTTATCTTAGAATTCATCAGCGTAATATGCATTCCGAAATCATGAGCATATGATGCTATTTTAGAATTTAGCAACATAGTTTTCTTTACTAGATCATCAGCATATACTTTTATTGTAGAATTTATCACGTGAACTCTCCTTAGCAAATCGTGATTGTGTGATAGGAGTTTAGACGATAGCAGCTTCAATTGGCTCTCATAATCATTTGAACCTACTTTAGATTTTAGGAGTGGAAATCCATGATCAAAATCAGAACTATATGAATCTAAAGCAAAATCTTGAAGTCTAAATTCACGATAAATATTCTGAGCATATGTAGCCATTGTAGATATCAGCCGCTTAATTTTTCTGTGTAAATAATGCTGATATGAACCTTCTTTATCAATAGCACGAACTGCAGGATTTCTGATGTAAGTACGTCTTGCTAGCTGTGTTGATCTGACTGTTGTGGCAGCAGACGTAGCTGCAGAAATGTGACATCTCCCTCTGTTATGCATTTGAGTATATTTAGGTTGTGACTGTACTTTAGTAAATGTTTTATCACTGAGTAGCTTTGGTTCATGCCCTAGAATAAAAAAACAACGGGCCGCAGAATGTTCAGTCTGTAATTTTAAACTTAAAGCTTGACTAGCACTAATCTTTCCAGATTTTCCTGAAGGCATTTTCTTAATTCTATAAGACCTAGCAATGGGAATTGGTATGTTAATAAGAGCCGTAAATTTCTGGAATTTCTTCAGAGGTTCAGTTGAAATTAGTGCACTTGCAGAAGAGATATTTTGAATACTGTGTCCTGGCATCTCTGCTGTCCATGCAGTGTCTGTGATGGTCTCGATATCCACATCACAATCATCACCTATGAACAAAAGAACAGGTCAAATAACATAAACTAACATATATAATATAATATAAATTAGACAAAATATAGCACCAAGATCTATGTATTATAGCAGGAAGACAAAGAAAAACGTCAGTAAAGGTGCTGAATCAGCAATGGAAATAATCCCATTATGTCTTTAAATAAAAGTGCTAAGATGAAATTTCTTTGTTAAAATAATCAAAACAAAATAATATAATTTAACATGGCTGAAATAACAGCAGAAGGAAATTTGTATACAATTTTACATAACCTCATCTATATATATATATATAAAAGGCAATGTGTATCCGTATGTATTTGATGCGTTCGATAACGGTCCATCCGATTGAGATGAAATTTTCTAAACGTCTTCTTTTCATTCCCATGCAACCGACTGTCATAGTCTTTTAGTGTAACATCGGCTACTTACTTACACAAATTTAATATTTCATTTTTCATTATCATTTTCATATAGCAAGGGGACTTAACATAAGAAAAGGTATTTCGAGGGGCATAACTTTTAATAACATTGCTATATACTTGATAGTCATATTGTTGCATCGTTTTCAAAGATTTATAAACTCTTTGTCTATAGTTATTTACAGGCATATGAGTTATAATAAATAATGATATAATCTATAAGGCATTTTCCAGGTTTTCATACAAATAATGCATAATGCATAACATTGTAACTCATCTTTTTGTGTTTAAAGAAGTTATCTACAGTCGTGTAGGTGATTAAAAACAGTTTTCATTAAAAATAATGGATGGTGTGTGGAAGGACATTCTTAAGTTACTTTTTTTTTGTTATATGAATTTAATGAGACGCTCCCCGCTAGGAGCTGGGCGAAGCCGCGCCGGGTCAGATAGACAGACAGACAGACAAACAGATAGTCGGGAACGGGAGCTTATATGACTACTTATATGAATTAAACGAGATGCTCCCACTAGAGGCTGGGCGAAGCCGGGCCGGGTCAGACAGACAGACAGACAGACAGACAACAGACAGACTGACAGATAGACAGACAGACAGATAGTCAGGAACGGGAGCTTATATGACTACTTATATGAATTAAATGAGATGCTCCCACCAGAGGCTGGGCGAAGCCGGGCCGGGTCATACAGTCAGACAGACAGACAGACAGACAGACAGACAGGCAGGCAGTCGGGAACGGGAGCTTATATGACTACTTATATGAATTAAATGAGATGCTCCCCACCAGGGACTGGGTGAAGCCGGGCCGGGTCAGACAGACAGACATACAGACAGACAAACAGACAGACTGACAGATAGACAGACAGACAGATAGTCAGGAACGGGAGCTTATATGACTACTTATATGAATTAAATGAGATGCTCCCACCAGAGGCTGGGCGAAGCCGGGCCGGGTCATACAGTCAGACTGACAGACAGATAGACAGACAGACAGACAGAAAGATAGTCAGGAACGGGAGGTTATATGACTACTTATATGAATTAAATGAGATGCTCCCCACCAGGGACTGGGTGAAGCCGGGCCGGGTCAGACAGACAAACAGATAGACAGACAGACAGACAGACAGACAGACAGACAGATAGTCGGGAACGGGAGCTTATATGACTACTTATGTGAATTAAATGAGATGCTCCCCACCAAGAGCTGGGCGAAGCCGGGCCAGGTCAGACAGACAGACAGACAAACAAGCAGACAGACAAACAAGCAGACAGACAAACAAGCAGACAGACAGACAGATAGATCCCCGCCAGGGTCTGGGCGAAGCCGGGCCGGGTCAGCTAGTAACATATAAAAGCATCAATCGATCAATCATGTGCCATGCTGGAAAGCGTGGGTGGTCATGACTCGCCATTTCACTCGATCACCAGAGTTGTGGATCAGCTCAGTGTTCATGTCGTCGTCCATGCCATGTGGCCAAGCCATCCAGGTATTTTCCTCTCGGTCTTCCTCTTGGTCTGTTCACTTCGATCTTGCCAGTTGTCACTAAGTTCTCCAATCCATTTCTTCTCATACCATGTCCAAAAGATTTTGACTGTCTACGTCTAATTTCTCTAATCAATTTACGATTGTCATTTGTCTCCTGTAGTACTTGGTCATTGTTTTTTTTGTCTGTCCATGGTATTCTTTGCATTTTCCTCAGAAACCACATTTCTGCAGCCATCAGATGTTTTTCAGCTTGACTGCTCATTGTCCAAGTTTCACATCCATACAAAAGAATAGGCTCTATGTATCCACTCAGCACTCTTTTTCTTGTTTCATTTGACATCTTTTTATTGGTCAGAATGTTTTTCATCTCGCTAAAGGCTACTTTCGCCATGGCGATTCTTGTTCTAATCTCTTCAAGGCATCTCCCAACAGATGTTATGACTGTTCCGAGATAATTGTACCGATTCACTTGTTGAAGAATATTCCCATTTACTTGTATATTACATTGTGGCATTTCGTTCTTCCTAGTGGTGACCATAACCTGTGTCTTTTTACAATTTAATTCTAACCCTAGTTGCTCACTGTGCACAACAACCGCATCTACTTATTGTTGCAGATCCTGCTCATTGTCTGCAATCAATACTGTATCATCTGCGTATCTAATGTTATTGATGTTTCGTCCACCAACGCTGATTCCATTTATATCTTCTACATTTCTGTAGAAGATATAAATGGAATCAGCATTGGTGGATGAAACATCAATAACACTAGACATGCAGATGATACAGTATTGATTGCAGACATTGAGCAGGATCTGACATCTAGCATAAAAGCATCACAGACTTGCAATATTCAGACTCACTAAATACATTTTTTTTGCATATCCTATTTACAGGACATTGCTGTCAACACCAGCATTTTTCAGCTGCTGTTGATGTTTTGGCAAGTTTTACGTTCAGTAGTTTGCCATTGCTTTCTGAACGACCGGCTTACACACCGTTTTGTAAGAAACCAACACGGCACGATCCACTGCTGAATCTCACGCAACTGTGTTTCGTAGGTGGGTATACAGGCTTACGAACAGTGTCCTTAACCCCTTCACTAGAGAGACCAGCACTAAATACATTAATAACCAGCTATTTTTTAAAATTAAAAATACGCACCACCTATCCCTGCGCTGCAATTCATTCTCCCCAAAATGTAAGAACAACCAGCTGTTGTTCTATATAAATCCAGTCTGGAAATAAGGAAATATAAAGCTATTAGTTTCATACAACGTTTAATTAAAGATATCATCACCATTTACAAAGGTAGTTCCAAAGATAAGTTGGGAATAGATACATACATACTTAAATTGAACAAGAAAATGAAGAAAAAAAACTCAGCACAACAAACAACTCATCTATTTTTACAGGACAAATGACTGATGTAGTGAAAATGATTGAAATAATAATTGATAAACCTCCCTAGAAGCTGACAATATTAACTGTTTGAGTACTAGTGGTCCTAGCTTTAATACTTTCAAGGATATGTAGCAGACCAGTTACAGCGGAGCTACTACTTGTCTAACACAAGAGGATGCTCTGTGTGCATTATATGGATTCCTGAACATGGAGTTTATAGGAATGAAATTGTGGACAGGAAAATTAAGAAAAGCATTGCCAATAATACAATTCATTTGGTGTAGCAATTAAAATAAATATATAACAGAAAAATTGAAAGTAATGTGAGTCAATCTCAAGGAAAGACATGTATATACATTAATAAATGCTCTAACAAGAACATGTCAAATTAGAAATAAGCTTAACATTCCCTGCAATAAAACTGTCAGCGACTTGTGCGCTGCAGATTCTCACGACTCCGCTACTTTCGCACTGCACAGAATAACAATTCATGACATTTGCGAAAGGAATGCAATTTATTCAGAGCCGACATTTGAATGGCTCGACGAGCGTTGTACTCCATCATTATACACAACATGAATGCATTAACGTGATGATAGATGATGTTAGCATTTCACAATCTAAATGAACAGCCCTATGTTTGCCTATGGCCTAGAAAGCTATCGCATTGGTCAAGGATACGTCTGCTCTCTCTACCGTCTCCAGTCAGTCTGTCCACACGCTACACATTCCGTGGACAAGCACGGACACTTTACTCTCCGTGCAGAAGCTCTTATTGCGTGCATGGTCTTGCCAGCACGCTGGCTGGTGAGTTCGAGTAACCCGCCATATCACGGTTACTCGCAAGGACCAGCTACCCAATTGCTTGGGGAAAGCCCTCGCTCATCTGTACTCATCGACCTCTGGTCTGACACAAATGTGTCTCCTTGTGAGGCTATTAATAGTACTCGGTGTCTCTCTTCTGTCCGGTGTCTCCCTACTAGCCTAGTGTTAACTCATTACTTCTGTAAGCCCTTATTGGGGATGCTTACAAAAACATTACTGAGATTACAACTTGGATGAGCATATTTCATCAACAGAGAAGACAGTTGTGGTATTAAGGGAGAAGCACAATACTGGAGTGCAAGAAATATAAACTACAAAGAAATCCACTATCTGAATATTTAACCCACCGCAATCTGCATTGGCAGTGGAAAATATAGAAAGATCGCCCTAGGAAAATGCAAGGAAAAATAAAACAATGTGTGACCAGAACAAAAGTGTCTATGCAGGTGGTCAATATCAGAAAGCAAAATATTAATTACTAAAGTTAAAGACTGAAAATATACTCACAGGAATGAATGTGGAAAGCATAATTACGAATATCATAACTATAAAAAAGGTAATATTAAAATCTAGCATCATGAAATAGCAAAGGAAAAGACGAAATCCATTATTTGAACGAAAAATATCATCAATATGAGAAATATCTCCAAGAAGACAGTGATATGGAGTTTCCAGCTCATTGATCCACTAATTGAATCGCTATATGACAATCAACATGCAGCTGTCACAGTAGCCCATGAAACATCAACCTGCATTGAGGGGCAAAAGTGATTCAGACAAGGCTACATGATCTCTCTATATCGATTCAACATACATGCAGAAAATGTCATGAGAAATGTCCAAACTGATGAGATCAGAGTCAGTTTCGATCAACTCGTAATTGTTGGAAATATAATTCCAGAACTTGTAGATGACAGTCGCGAATAAAAGAAGAAGATGACACAGTCCTCCTCTCAAATTATTTTAAAAGATTAGAAGAGTTCATCCTTTTTTGTCAAAAGACACAGTGAAAATCAAAATCTTTTCCTCAAATTGAACCAAAAATAATGCTCACCGACAAAACTACATACCAACTAAAGATCACAATCAATAATGAAGAAATTGAAAATGTAAGAAACTTAATATCTTGGCCCCATAATCAACAACAACTGTTGAAAAGATGTCAGATACAGGCCATTACAATGCAGAGAACAAACAGTATTAAAAATCTATGGCACAACACCAGCAAACAAGTTTAAAGTAAGATTTATGAGAACATCCATCTAGCCTTTGGTAATATGAGTCATGGACCACTTGACAACCACTAAAGAAGAAAATGAGCGTTTGAAGTTAAACGTTGCAGAAATATTTTTAGAATAACAAGGACCACGGCAAAGAAAAATAATGAACTTGTATAAGAATCTGAGCATCAAAGGCATCTCAGATACAATGAAGGCAATTCACATTATTTCATTTTGTTCCAGTTGTTCCCATCGTGAAGCAGATTGTATTAAAATACACAGACAGCATCTCAGATACAATGAAGGCAATTCACATTCCTTTATTTTGTTCCAGTTGTTCCAATTGTGAAGCAGATTGTATTAAAATACACAGGCCAATCAGTTACTGATAGTGCTATGTAGATGAACAAGGAGACAGGTACTGTACTGTGTCCTATGAATAGCCACCAAGTCTTCAGTGCTGCTAGACAGCATTGCATTTGTTAATAGTCTGCTCTACATGATGCTTATGACAGCTACTATCAAGTAGGTGTACCAGACTTCCGGCAAAAAGAGGACATGTCCTCCTTTTTAGCCTAATATTCTCAATCCGGCAGTCAAAAATAACAATCTTTAAAATTTGAATTTTGAAGACACAAACAATAGATTGCACGACTTATTGCCTGGCATATTTCGCTTAATCTCGGCAGGTACATACTGCATAAATCACACAACGTAAAGTAAATTAACTAGATAAATCCTTCAAGTTGAAATATACACAATTTCGCACAGTAATGTCGATTGTCTACCACGGCAATGTTAAGCTGACTAACATGTCTTTCTGTTTGCACAATTCTGGCTTGCGTTGATTGATCATAATTGCTTCTGCAAATTTTAACAAGCGAGTATCTTGTGTGTTAAACAACACGCGAAAGGCAGTGTCTCTGTCAACCACATGGCCGCTTTCGATAATGTGCCTACCAATTGAAGACGCCGGGAGCTTCCGGTGTGTCGGCCCCACGAGGCTAGCATCTCCTGTGTGTTGTATCTTGTTGACCCATTGAGGTATGTTTTCTGACACTCGTTTGTTAAGCTGTCTCTCTGTTCTACCAATGTAGAAGGCCTGGCATCTACATGTGAATTGGTAAATACAATTGTTTGTGGCGTACAGAGGAACAGGCTCTTTGACTGCTGGTGTGGGAATCGTTACGGTTTTATGTCTAATGACTGGAGTTGCAGCACAGAATGTTCGGCCTACTGCTGTAGTAAGCGGGTCTTGTAGACGTTGCACTACGAAATAAGGGGATGACGTAATGATGATTAGTAAAGATTATAAGGTAATTATTGTACATTTGTACAATTGACTGTTTAAATAATGTTTTTTAGCATTTTGAAAAAGGCCTCGATTGAATGTATATTTATTTTTAACATGATTGTTTCTTGGTCGATTCACTAAGAGTAAGATTCACTTATTGGCAGTTATTTGTATAAAATTGTGGGTTTAATCTGGAACGATTCAAGTGAAACATTCAATATGCCCTCCTTTGTCTTCCTTTTTGTCTTATTATGTTGTCCACACACCTGGCAACCCTACGATCAAATGTTAAACCTAAATTTAAAGTTATCACGACTTTCAATTGCCTTCCCTTTAGAGATATGCTAGCAGATCTGCTTTCCATGGAGTCAACATGGCCGAATGGATAAGAGTAGTGTCTTCGTGGTCAAGGACTGATGCCGATTTTGGAAAAATCCAAGGCCGTCAGGTCAGTAGAAGGTTTACTGCACGTCCGTAAGCTCTGTATACGAAATTACTCGTGATGTGTTTCTATTTGGATTAATTCGAAATTATCGTTTGAAAATCATGGAACAACATTTCTAACTTGGATTTAAAAGGTTAAACTTCTATCTTGGATGGTAACGAGTGGTTGTGAATTTCTCAATAAAAATTTCAGTTTGTTGACAAACTGTAAGGCAGTTTATAGTTTGACTTGTCTGTTATCTACCCCTACACCGGTCAGTTGGTCTAAAATATTAACTTCTTCTTGATTTGGAAACATAAATTACAAGACCTCAGAAATCAGAGTGGGTTCGCCTGAAGGTGAAGGACACTGGTAATAAGGAATACTAATCCACACGCAATAATCAGTCAAGCGCTAGTCTAGTTGCAGCCCGTGTACGGCTCAAAGTGAACTAAGGAACAACAGTGGTGTTATTCAAAGCAAACAGTAATACTCTGGCATTCCCAGAGTTCATCAAATAATCGGCCTGTTCACACAACACTTCCCCTCCTTCTGTGAGGTCCTTTGTATATCTGTGATCATATCATGTCTACTTGTACCACTCAAATACTGTCAGATATTATAGTCACACACACACACACACACACACACACACACACACACACACACACACACACACACACACACACAGAGCTATATATATATATATATATATATATATATGCCGGTCTCTCTGGTTGTGGGGGTTACACCACTTTCTCCGTAATCCCGTTTATCCACGCAGGGTCTCGCAGCGAGGCCAGAATTGGATGCGGTTCGACCCTCGCTGGTGACTTGCGGGATAACTGAGCCGGCCGCTCAGAAAGAAATGGCAAACTACTGAGCGTATTCTTGCCAAGAAACCAACATACAGCTGAAAGATGCTGATGTTGACAGCGATGTCCTGTAAAGGATGTACAAAACATTTTATATATATATATATATATATATATATATATATATATATATATATATATATATATATATATATATATATATATATATATATATATATATATATATATGTGTGTGTGTGTGTGTGTGTGTGTGTGTGTGTGTGTGTGAGCAACACCAGCGTGAGCCCTGATCCAGGCCAGGACACATATGCAATGATTCTTACGTCCAAGTTCCCAAACTGACCACCATTATTATGTCCATCAGTGCAGCTGTCATCAAATTTACCAGCCATAGGTTAATGCCACAATTAATTAAGCATTGCATAAGACACAAGTAGTTTATACCATTATATGCATCTTCCCGATCTGTCCTCACAGTGACCACTTCTTGTTGATTTTGAAAACACTAATATACATGAGCCGGTCTCTCTGGCTGAGGGGTTACAACACTCTCCGTAATCCCGTTTATCACGCAGAGTCTCGTAGCGGGCGAGATCTGGCAGCGGTTCGACACCCGCTGGTGACCTGCGGGATAACTGAGCCGGCCGCTCAGAAAGCAATGGCAAACTACTGAGCGTAATCTTGCCAAGAGATCAACAGACAGCTGAAAGATGCTGCTGTTGACAGCTAAGTCCTGTAAAAGGATATGCGAATTAAAAAAAAAAATACATGAAATGCAAAAGTTCCAGCATTGTCCCATGTTATGGTAGATGTCCGGTAGCAGCCAATAGTGTCCGGAAGCATGTGTCCTCTCCAGATAGGACATCACGTTCTTAGCCCATTTCCCCCTAACAATTTGCCCTATGTATTCTGCAGAATTATCATTCAATAACTGCTGTAAAGTAAAGCTGTAAATGGTCTCAAAGATATAGTGGTCAGACATCTCTTCCGATACTTAAACCATGCCCTCACACTTTGCCATAAGAGACTTGAACCATTATTTGCTAATCTGTACAGCTTATGCCAGGCGAATATATCCCCAAAATTGAAAATGTCATCATATTATCTCAGTTTCAGTTATCTTTGAATAGTATAGCTAGAATGCTCACATATGTTATGTTTTCCCCCCAGCGTTGATGACATTGAGACTGAATTTCATTTCTGGATTTCCCTCCACTTCCATGCAATATTACAACTCATGTGCACAACTTGATGACTGCTTTATCCAAACTATTTTAAAAAAAAACCAGTTTTAAAGAAATAATTAGCGAGAATTTTAAATTTGACCCAAAAATATATGTTTACAACAATGCAATATGGCCTGGTTTGATTTATCATGCTGAATTAAAATAATTTTGAACTTTTCAAAAAATGCTAGGCCTGGCTGTTTTGAACACAAAAATATATTTCCGCTAAGAGTTGTCTCAAAATGTAACAGTTTACTATTTTGTGAGCACTTTTTCTTCAGTTGAGTTGAGTTAAGAACCGACATCACTGCACTCAGGACATTTCCATGTGTGCTTCGTCCCCTCGTTCAACAGCCAGTGAAGAGTCATACTACTAATCGTTCCCACCGCTATCTGATTAAAAGTTCTCCTGGTCTTCCCTCTCAGTTTTGAGATTCTTCCAGAACCCCTGCCGATCCCCCGCAATACCATTATTTCCATATATGGGTTCTCAGTCTGTTCCTCTACCTTCTCCACCTGGTCCCACAAGCGCACGACCACCTCCCCCGTGTCCATAGGCAAACTACCACCAAGAGGTGCATTCCCTGCTAGCCTATCAGCCTGTTCATTTCCCCGTACACCCGCATGGCCAGGGCAAAATATTCATACAATTCTCACAATCTGTGACCTCTAAAGCAACGACAGCCGTTCCACACGAAACATTCCTTTCTCCACCTTACTAAGCATACTCTTTGAATCTGTAATAAATACAACGTGTGTTGCAGTGGTCTCCTCTAGCCACCGGAATGCTGCTGTTACAGCCTCCACCTCCATTCTCATGCTGGAGGTAGTAGTCTCATATGCCAGACTCTTCTTTTTCAAGACTCGTCCATTAGCCTTTGCAATAAAGCCCCAGCCACTACGTCTGTTTCTCACCACTAACCCATCGGTGTAGATGACCATGTCACCTTGATGTGTGTTGCTCTGGATCAGCTGTTGCACTTCAAACTCAGTGCGGCCCGTTGCCCATTTTCTGCACTCACGACCCAGTGTTATTATTACACTCTTCTTCTTCTTCTTCTTCTTCTTCTTCTTCTTCTTCTTCTTCTTCTTCTTCTTCTTCTTCTTCTTCTTCTTCTTCTTCTTCTTCTTCTTCTTCTTCTTCTTCTTCTTCTTCTTCTTCTTCTTCTTCTTCTTCTTCTTCTTCTTCTTCTTCTTCTTCTTCTTCTTCAGCGTTCCGAGCCATTGAGGTTCTTTGCTGCAGATACAATCCGTCTCCATTCGTCTCTCTGGTGGACCTTCTCTTGCCAGTCGTTGATTCCAAGTGCTTGTAGGTCTGTATATGTATTATCTCTCCACCGTCTTCTTGGTCTACCTCGGGTCTACGGTCATTTATTTCCTGAGTGTAAGCGAGTTTTGTTTCCCTATTATCTTCCATTCTTTCTATATGCCCCAGCCATTGTAGTCTATTAGCCTTCATGATACCAGTGATTAGCGGGGACTTAAATAGATCATAAATGTCTTTGTTACTTCTTCTTTTCCACTCTCCACTTTGTATATCCCTAATGGGCCCAAAGATGCGTCTTAAAACTTTGTTCTCAAAGGTTTGTAACAAGGCTTCGTCTCCTTTCGTTGTCTCCAGGTTTCAGAGCCATACAGCACAACTGGTCTGATCAGTGTTTTGTATATTGTGATTTTGGTGTTACGAGATAGCGCATTTGATTTAGTAGATGTTGTAGTGCATAGTATATCTTATTTCCAGGGTTGATTCTAGTTTGTATTTCTTCCCTTATTATGTTGGAGCAGTTGAAGATTGTACCCAGGTATTTGTATGTTTCCGTTCTTTTAATGGTCAGTATTATCTATTTGTATGTGGCCAGAGTTTTTAGTCATTCCGTCTCTTGAAATTACCATATATTCTGTCTTATCTTGGTTGATAACCAGTCCCATCTGTTGGGCTTTTTCCTTTAAGTGAGTCAATATTTCCAATGTCTTTTGTTCGTTTTGCCCTATAATATCTATATCATCTGCATAACCAAGCAGCTTGGATGTTCCTCCAATATCATATTCCTCCTTTACCTTCCTTACAACTTTCTCTAGAGCCAGATTGAAGAGTAGCGGCGATAGTGCATCACCCTGTTTCAAGCCTGATGTTATTTGGAAAGGGTCTGATTTCCTGCCTTTATATGTTACTATATTATAAGTATCTTCCATGTATAGTCTGGTCATATTGATTAACTTCCTTGGTATTCCAAATTCCTGCATAGCATTCCATAGACTATTCCTATGGACACTATCATAAGCCTGTTTAAAATCCAGAAAAATGTTATGGAGATCTCTTTTATATTCCCAATTTTTCTCGGCTATTTGTCGTAAGATAAATATCTGATCTATTGTTGATCTGTTTTGTCTAAAACCCGCCTGGTAGTCACCTAATATGTCTTCTGAATATGGTTTTAGTCTCCCGTCTGCCATGTGTCCACCTTGACGAGGTAGAAGGGCTTGTGTGTTCCAATGACCCCAAGAGCTATGCCGACGGTAGCACAGCTACTGGTAAGGTCACCCATGTCAGACAGGTCAAGGGAGAGGGACCAGACCAAGTAACATATAAACCTGCTGCCTTGTAGGTAGACTGGGGACAGTCAAAGGCTAGGGAAAGCACCCCGATCAAATGCTTGTCGAAATGGGATGTACTGAGCCCCAGGCTTGACAAAGCAGTGCAACGTAACTTAATTCATAATGTCACAAATTAAAATTTCTCGTTATGGTGCTAATCCCGCGAAGTCCCATCACGCGGTGATAGTGCCGGGCTCCCTGCCTCGAGGGGCTCCACCCATGACTACTGGTGGTCACCTTCCCCTGTGCTGTGGAGTCAAGGCACAGAGGAGTAGGTTAAGAGCTATTGACCAAACACCCCTGACACTCAACATACTACAGTGGAATGCCGAAGGAGTTTATAACAAGAAAGTCTCCCTAACACAGCGTCTTCATAAAGATAGAATAGATGTGGCATGCATTCAAGAGACACACCTCAACGCCAATCGCAAATTTTCAGTCAGGGGATATCAGGCCACACGTTTCGACCGCGAAGGACACAAAGGAGGAGTTCTAATACTTACACGAAATACAATACCTCGCAGCGAGGTATCTGTGATCTCTGACAACCAAACAGAAATTATAGGTGTTGATATAATGACAAAGGACGTGAAAATAAGAATTTACAATCTGTATAGCCCAGCAGATAAGGATCTTACACTCTTAAACATGAAAATAACTGACACACATTGCATTATTGTCGGAGACTTTAATAGCCGTTCAGAAAGATGGGGATACCCAGATACTGACAAAAGAGGAGATGAAGTGGAGGACTGGGAAATAGACTCAAATCTCCATCTACTCAACAAAGCTGATGACACACCGAGCTTCTACTCCAGAAGATGGATTACCACTTCTACTCCAGACTTAGCTTTCTGCACAGGAGACATCCTCCACAAAATCGACCGCCATGTGCTTGACCAACTAGCAGGTAGTGACCACAGACCAATCAAGCTTGTAATGAATATGGAGTATGTTCCACAGGAGCAAAAGCCTTTGCCCCGTTGGAATTACAAACGAGCAGATTGGGAAAGATTTGCCATACTAACAGACAAATATTGTGAAAACATAAATACACGATATGGCAACATGAAGCAAATGGTGGAAAGTCTAAACAGAGCAATAATACAGGCAGCCACTGAGTCTATTCCAAGAGGAGTGAGGAAAAATTACAAACCATACTGGACTGAAGAACTACAAATTTTGGAGGACAAAGTTGAAGATGCCACGAAGACCGCAGAGAGATAACAAACAACTGAAGCGAACATCTCTCTCAAAGCCATCTCAGCAAAATATAAAAGAACAGTAAATCAAACAACAAGAGATTGTTGGAGGGAAAAAAACAGAAAACCTGAAATTTGACAGGAATGGAAACAAACTATGGAAACTAGTGAAAGACATGAACAATGAATGACCTAGAAACAAACAAATAACAATTAAACAAGGAAATACCTTGCTTACAGGAAAAAAGGCTGCAAATGAATGCACTAATGGAACACTATGCCAGTGCAAACCACATTGATATTACAACCGAACAGAAGAAAGCAATCAAAGATAAACAGATACATCATAGCAATACAGAGACAGCAGCAGAATATATGATGGCAAATCTAACAATGGAAGAAATGGAACAGGCAATGAATACCCTAATAAAGAAGAAATCACCAGGAAAGGATGGAATCACAAATGAAATACTAATAGGACTAGGCACTAAGGCAAAAAAGAGACTACTAGCAGTCTTAAATTACAGCTGGAAGAGAGGAATAGTCCCACAGGCATGGAAGGAAGCTATACTAATACCAGTCCCAAAGAAAGGAAAAGACCTGGAAGAACCAAATGTGTAGGAAAATTAATGGAACGCATTATCAATGGCAGACTAACATGGCATCTGGAAGAAAACAAACTCTTAACACCACACCAAGCAGGATTCAGTAAGTACAGATCCACTGAAGATCAAATAACCTATATAGCTCAGGAAATAGAGGATGCCTTCCAAGAGAAAAAGCACACACTAGCGGTCTGGATAGATTTATAAAAAGCATTTGATAAAGTATGGAAGGAAGGACTGAAAGTAAAACTGTAAAAAAAAAAGATGCATGTTTGTGGGAAAATGTACAAATGGATCAGCCACTACCTTGAGAACAGAACTGCCAGAACAAAAGTACAAGGACAAACCAGCAAAATGATGCTGTTGGAGCAAGGGTCCCCCAAGGAGGAGTTCTTTCACCAACATTATTCCTAGCATATATAAACGACATCACGGAACATTTTCCAGCCAGAGTACACACATCATCCTTTGCAGATGACCTAGCCATACGGACATCTGAAGAATATATTAGTACAGCTAATAGCAGAATACAGCAAGCCCTATTAGCGCTAGAGGACTGGTCAAAATCATGGCTAGTGAAGATAAGTGAGGAGAAAACAACATGCACAGTGTTCTCCCTCTCAAATAAAACTCAGCAACCTAAGCTGGTATTGAGTGGGAAAATATTGCGCCATGAAGAAAATCCAAACTATCTAGGAGTCACCTTTGATCGTCGCCTGACATGGAATCACGGGTTGAGAAAAATCAAACAAGAGCAAGGCAAAGAATGGCAATCATGAAAAAGCTTGCTGGTACAACGTGGGGAGCAGATGAGAAAGTTCTCAAGAAGTTATATACTGGACGGTTGAGGCCAGTACTGGAATATGGCATTGCAGCTTGGGCAATAACAGCTAAGTCAAACTTTAACAAAATAAGTAGAGTCCAAAATCAAGGAATGCGAATCATAACTGGAAGCCTGAAGACAACGCATATTAATGAACTAGAAAAGATCACTTGTTTACAACCAATACAGGATAGAAGAGATAGCAGAGCCCAGCAACAAGCAGAAAAATTTAGAAGATTGACAGACCACCCTATGTATAAAAGGTTTAGCGGTTTTGGAAAGGGAAGACTGAAGCGTAGCAACTTTGTAGAAACTGCAAAACGAAAGATTAGGGCAGATCCTATACTTAACATCTCAACAGTCAAACCCATTTACAATGCACACAAGTTTCCAGCTTGGAGACAGCAGCAACTGCCTGAGATGATAGAAAACATTCCTGGTATTGAGAAAAAAACACAACACTCAGCATGAAACCGAAAGAAGAGAAATAACCTTAAACTACATAAAAGAACATTACCCAAGCAGCAATTGGACCCATGCATATACAGATACATCAGCCAAAAATTCAATAGAGAATGGAGGAGGAGGAATTCTCCTAAATTAAAAAAATGGAGTGAAAAAAAACAAACACATTCAGTGGCAACTGGGAAGTTTTCAAGTAACTTCAAAGCGGAGGTAGAGGCTCTGAAAACTGCAGCAGAAATGCTCTTGATGGAGGAAAATAAAGAGAAGCAAATGGCTATCTTCACAGATGCAAAGTCAGCTGTCTCAATACTGAAGAGCAATAACAGCACATAAATAGCTGACATATGAGCAGCACTCCATGGTCTATGCCAGAAATCAAAAAAAGTTGTAATACAGTGGATCCCATCACATTGCAGTATATCTGGAAATGAAGAGGCTGACAGATATGCAAAAGAGGGCGGACGACTACCACAGCCTGACATAGACATAACCTATAATGAGGCAAAGAGGTTGATAAAAAGCACCTATAGAACCAAATGGGAATCAGAGCATCCAGACCACCAGAAGGATGATGCATATTACAAACTCGACCGAAGAGAACAAGTTGCAATCTTCAGAATCCGCACAGGACATAACAGGCTGAAATACAACTTGTTCAATAAACTAAAGATAGGAGATACCGATGAATGTAATTGTCGAACTGTAAAAATGACAGCAAAACATTGGCTGCAGGATTGCCCAATATATGCAGAACAGAGAAAGATATTTTGGCCCACATCTGCTTCATTTGAGGACAAGCTCAAGTTGACCGCAGCTTACTTTAACTACATGTAGGTTGACATTTAAAGGTGTATGAAGAAGTATTCAAACTGCCACACTTCATGCCACAGGTATGTCGGTTACAAAAGCCTCCCAGAGGCATGAAATGGGATATTGCTTGGATAGCAAATCCATTACGTGGAAAGTCCGAATCAAAAGCTCACTGTGTGGGCTTCATAAAAGGTGGAAAAAGTGTCCTAGTGGCACGAAATGGAATATTGCTCGGATAGCAAATCCATTACGCGGAAAGTCCGAATCGAAAGCTCACTGTGTGGATATCATCTGCACACTGCATTCTTCCGGCTTCCGGAAGAACAGCCTATGGTGAACGGAAGGCCCAATATACGGAAGTGAGGCTAAGCAGTCATGTGCAGGACGTGACGATTCCTTGGGTGAGCCCAGTACCAGAGCGCTGTGTGTTGGCTCTGCAATTATGGAAGCCTCTTTGGATGGCGGGGAATGCCCATGGTCTGCCCCTGCCTTCCCTTGAGGTCTGACCAGGATGTCTTTGGCTGTTCTATATAGGCCAGCTAGGATGGGAGATAACACCACAACAGTGAGAGTCACACGTCCTAAGAAACCCCCGGGAAGGTTAACCCGGTCAACAAACGCCCGCAGAAGTCGGATATGTCGGCCTAACGGCGCAAGAACGCAGCTCTGCTGTAAACAGGCACAACGCAATCACATCCGGAAAAAACTCCGGATGAACGCAGAAGAAGTAGAAGTTTTAGTCTATTTAGTAATACTGCGGATAGTATCTTATAGCTTGTGGACAGTAGTGATATTCCTCTATAATTTTCACATTGGAACTTGTCTCCTTTCTTAAAGATAGGTATCAATAATGACTCTTTCCAGTCATGGGGTAATTCTTCTGTCCTCCAGATTTTTATTATTAGTTCATATAGCTTTAGATGTAATGCATGGCCACCTGCCTTTATAAATTCAGCAGCAATTCCATCAGTCCCAGTTGCCTTATTGTTTTTAAGTCGTGTGATTACATATAGGATTTCTTCAAATGTAGGTTCTTCAAGTTGTGGTTCACACGTTAGAACCTCTTCCTGTGGGAAAGTGTTACTTGGAGCTTCACGATTTAGTAATTCAACAAAATCTTCTCTCCATGTGTTGCACATTTCCTCATTTCTATTTATAATATTCCCATTTTTATCTTTTAAACCATATGTGTTTAGTTGGTGCCGTCGTTTCATTGACTTCAGTTCTGTAAAAAACTTTCTGGATTCATTTTTCTTGTGATTAGTTTCCATATCTAATTATTACACTACTTCTGTCTTTTCTAGGCTGAGTGGTGTTGGCATAGTAGTGTGCTTGCCTGCTAAGACAGTTGTCCTGGTTCAATCCCCAGCAGATGCAGAATCATGTTCATGTCAGCATGGCCCTGGGGTTGACCCCGTCTCACAGAAGATCTAGATATATCAGACATGGCTTTGGACTAATGCAAACATTTTGAAATAACATACTCGAGGTCTTCAATGCCAAAGTAGACAACAAAAAAGTGTACAGACGTGACTGGTGGCTATGGACCATGTGATAGTAATGAGAGGGATGACAGGTTAAAATATCATGCAACGATAATAGATACCACTTGGTGTAAACACCCTCCTCGATGATTTTGGACATGGGAAATCCCTGGCGAAAATATTTGCAATTAAATTATTGACTACATATTGATTCTAAAGAGATTCAGAAGCAGTTTAGTAGGAGAAGAAAACTAGACAAGGAGCAGATGGACGTGGCTACCAGTGTGCCAATTATAAGAAAGATGTTAAATCTTAAAAATATACAGACAGAAGACCCACAAATAATATCAAATTAGATCTAGCATTGCTTAAAAGAAAAAAAATTAGAGAAATGTACAATAAAACTGTATAGAACATATATAATACAATGACATGGAGATAATACGGACATGGACGAATTACCCCAACAGACAAAAGACACCTAAACATAGAATGGCAAAAAGAAATGGTTGACACTGTGACATTTCTATTCATAATGTCAGCGCAAATCATCCCCTTCTGAATAGAGAAGTATAATTGTTTCAAAGTTCACAGTGTGGGCACTCCCAGATTATTAATGGTGACAATAATCCTCCTTGCTCCTTTCCCTTTTAGAAAATTGGCAACGACTGGAATTGTACACAATGCCTGTGAAATTGAACACCTAGCATTTGATCATAGGCCAGATGGGGGAGTGAGTCTTTCTGTGTATATAATGATGGGGGAAATATCTACATTATTACTTTCTGGAATATCAATCGTATTCTTTATATATTCTTCGGGAAAATCTCGTATAATCTATTTGTCTTTATGTTCAGAGAAGACTATGTTTTTTATGTATATTCATGCATAACGAATTAATAAAGAGTTTATTTATAAATGTGTGGATATGGTGTGAGGTTACCTATACATTTATACGGGCGAAGAGTGACCATGCCACGATGGAGAAAGGGTATCACCCTTGATGATGTCCACCAGATATTCTCGGCGGCAGAGTTGGAAGAGCCTTCTATAAGAAGAGAATAGAACAAGAACTGCCGTTGCGAAGACAGAATTTTGCAAGATGAAAAACATACTGACCAATACAAAGATAATTGAAACGAGAAAAAGAGTGTTGAGGTGCTACATGGAGCCTGTACTTTTGTATAGATGTGAAGCTGGGTGGCTTGGCCATGTGGCATGGTTGAGACAGAAACACGGAGCTGATCCATGACTCTGGTGATCAAGTGATTTGGCAAAACATGACCGCCCACGATTACCAGCATGGCACATGATGGATGGGTGGATAAGGTATACATATATACAAATCACGTTTTATATAGACGTCTAGACTTGTTCTAGTATGTGTTAGTAAATTTAGGTTCCATTTTATGTATACTGTGTGTGTGTGTGGGGGGGGGGGGAGAGATTATAGGGAGAAATTATGAAGGGGGAGGGAGGGGCAGAATGACATTCAGAACATATGGTGAAGGGGTGCATAGGCCAAAAAAGGTTGAGAACCACTGTCCTAGAAGATTATGGACATGGAGGAGTCCTGACAGCAGGATTAAAAACCAGATTGATTACATCCTGATTGGCAGAAGGTTTCAAAATGCGTTAACAATCGAAAGAACAATTCCCAATGCAGACAGTTTTATAGTGATCACAGATTGCTTATCGGCACATTGAGGGTAAAGCTAAAGAAAGTAAAGTATACACCAGGAAACACTAAATATGATCTGTGTACATTGAAAAATGACAAAATAAATACAAGACAATTGAAGAAACATTGAAGTAAAGAACAGATCTGATATATTGTTTGATTTAGAGATCCTATTTCAAGATGTGGATGATCAATTGGAAACGTTGAAGACTTCAATCGGTTTGGCTGCAGAAACAAGTATTTCAAAATTAAAGAAAGTGGGTCGTAAGATAAGGATGACTGAAGAAATTTTACAGCTATCGGAAACAAGATGACACAACAAAAATAATCCTGCCAAATATGAAGAGATTCACAAGAACGTCAGAACATTATGTAAGGAGACAAAAGAAGCATGGCTCGAGAAAAATTGCACAGAAATTGAAATTTTTTTTTTTTTTTTTGCTGCACGAAAGAATTCAGGACCTTTCTAATAAAAGAACACGTACATCAACAAGTTGCCTAAAAACAAAAGTTGGAAAAATCATATTAGAAAAGATAAGATTTTACATGTATGGTCAGATTATGTGAAAAACGATTATGATGGTCCTAGAGAACTGCATATTTGAAATAATAACGAAGGACCATCAATTTTGAAGATGGAAGTTCAGAATGCTCTTAACCATATGAAGACTGGTAATACCCCTGGTTCAGATAACATCACAACAGAAATGATCAATGCCTTAGAAGAATATGCAGTAGACCAGGTCACCAGACTGCTGAACACAATATATGATACGGGACATATACCTCATGAATTATGTAATTCTATATTTATTGCAATCCCAAAGAAATCAGGAGCCTTAGAATGTGATCAACATCAAACAATTAGTATATTGAGCCACATCACGAAGATTTTGCTAAGAATTATCTTGCAAAGAGTTAGGAAGAAAATACAACCTGCAATAGGAGAAGAACAATGTGGTTTGTAGAAGGCAAAGGCACAATTAATGTTGTGTATATGCTGAGAACATTAATTGAAAGTTCTAGAGAAGTAAACTTTGCTTTATTGATTACACAAAGGCTTTCGATAAAGTGAGACATGTCGATATGATAAAGATGCTTGAAGATCTACAAATTGATGGGAACGACCTTAGACTTGCAAAAAACATACTGGAAATCAACAAGCTGCCATAAGAATTGATAATAAAGTAGGTCAACATCAGCCTGTTAAGTGAGGTGTGAGATAGGGATGTGTAATGTCTCCAGATATTTTTTCCTTGTAAAGTGAAAATATTTTCAGAAATATAGAAGATATGGAAGGAATCATCATTGTGGGAAGATACATCAATAACATTAGATATGCCGATGATACAGTATTGATTGCAGAAAAAGGAAATACTACAATTTAATATACAAGTAAATGGGCATATTCTTAAACAAGTGAATCAGTACAGTTATCTCGGAACAGTCATAACATCACATAGGAGATGCCTTGGAGAGATTAGAACACGAATTGCCATTGCGAAGGTAGCCTTTTGTAAGATGAAAAACATACTGACCAATAAAAAGATATCAATTGAAACGAGAAAAAGGGTGTTGAAGTGCTACATAGAACCTATACTGTTGTATGGATGTGAAGCCTGGACAATGAGCAGACAGGCTTAATAACATCTGATGGCTGTGGGAATATGGTTTCTGATGAAAATGCAAAGAATACAATTGACAGACAGAAAAACTAATGAATAAGTCCTTCAAGAAACACATGAATTTCTTAATTTGATTAGAGACAGACGTTGACAGTCAAAATTGTTTGGGCGTATTTAACATGTTATGAGAAGAAAGAATTGGAGAACTTGGTGACAACTGTCAAGATCGAAGGGAAGAGACCAAAGGGAAGACCGAGAAGTAAATATGTGGATGGCTTGGCTACATGGCATGGTCGTGACATAAACACGAAACTGATCCACGACACTGGTGATCGAGTGAGATGGCAAAACATGACCGCCCAAGCTTATCGGCATCGCACATGATTGATGGAAGGGCTGAACATGATACTTATGAAAAATACGAAAGAAACTGCTACGCTAAATAAATAATACTAATTGTTTTTTAAAAAAATTATTTAACCATAATCTACAGACTTCTTGTGAAGATCTTTAAAACGTTAGCTTATGCTTGTACTTTCTATATATTACTATATTTACTCCGAAGAGAATGGTTGCTGCCTCTTGGGCGGTCTCGGCTCGCAAAGATTAGTTTCATCTTCTTGCCAGGGCATGCGGGAGTACAAGGAAATGAGCGGGCTGACAAGCTCGAAGGTGAGGCTACGGTGGAGGGCGGACGCGCGATGGGCAAGGCTGACATTCTGAATGCTCTACGAGAAGTAAGACTTTTGCGTGAACCAAGTGATGACTGTGAATCTACAACCATGGCCAGACTGCGAGAACAGCAAATTAAAAGAGGGGTGGCCAAACAAAAACACTACGCAGGAAGCCAAAGAAGATTGATAAACCAACACAGAACTGGTGTCGTTAGCCGCTACACGCTGCGGTATTTCTGAGGAGGGGATCCGAGCACTTATGGACTGAATGGTTCGATGTGCAATGAGGATGATCTGTCCACTAACTAACTAACTACTATATTTACTCTTAGTAAATAATAACAAATATTCTAAGTAAGAAACTTACCGCTGTCGATTTCATATATTATATCAAACTATGATACAGCTGAGCACCTTGGTATGTCTCTTCTACTTGTACTGTTTGTACAACGTGATTATACCCGGCCCTGGAAACCCCTGCTGGTCACGTGATGTACGTGACGTCAACTGGACATGCATGTGGCTATATTATAAACTTTTGATGATCTATTATCGTGACCTCAGTAGCATAGTGGTAAATATCTTCGTCTATCATGCGAGTGCTCGAGATTCGATTCCCCGCCTTGAAGGCAGTATTTTTTTCATTTTTCAGAAATTAATTAGGTGAAAGCGACTTTTTAATAAAAAAAATATTAACCATTGGGACTAAAATACAGAACTGAGAAACTCAAAGCTTGTAAATGAAGTGTGCTCTATGGATCTGCGGAAACTGTCAGAGAGCGCAACCCCCAGGCAGTGACGGAGTGATCGAGTGTCGGAATCGATGGATCCAATAGATAGCTTTGTTTAACGTGGATTTACTTGCAAAATTTAATATCGCCCCAAATTTACCACCTTCTTACTGGCTCAAACTAAAATTGACTAGTGAGCAGACGCTGTGACATGTTTGCTAATTCCAGCAATTCGATTGTGAAAAAACTGAGCTTTATTCGCAATTCGGCTATGAAAAAAACTGAGCTTCATTCACAATGTGATTATGAATAAAACTGAGCTCTATTCATAATTCGATTATGAATAAAGTTTCCTAAACAGTAAGTGTACAGAAACGCAAGTTAACAAATCTTGAACTCGCCTGGGGACACAATTATTTATATTGGGGATGGATACCAATTCTGGAAAATTATTCTTGATATTTAAACAGCCAGAAGGACTAACATAATATAACAGTTTGATTATGAATGAATAAAACTGAGCTTTATTCACAATTCAACTATGAATAAAGTCTCCCTTAATTGAGCGTTCTATAGAAGAACACATAGACCTTACTCTTTGCTTTATTGACTACACAAAGGCTTTTGATAATGTAAGATATGTCAACACGATAAAGATGCTTGCAGATGCACAAATTGATGGGAGAGACCTTAGACTTGTAGAACACATTTGTTGGAAACAATAAGCTGCCATCAGAATTGAAAATTAAGTAGGTTAATATCAGCCTATTGAGAGGTGTGAGACAGGGATGTGTAATGTCTCTAGATCTTTTTTTTCCTGTACAGTGAAAATATTTTCAGAAATGTAGATATGACAGAAATCATCATTGAAGGAAGAAACATCAATAACATTAGACATGCAGAAGATACAGTATTAACTGCAGACAATGAGCAGGATCTGCAGCATTTAGTAGATGCGGTTGTTGCATACAGTGAACAACTAGGGTTAGAATTAAATTGTAAGAAAACACTGATAATAGTCGTCACTAGGAAGAAGGAGATACTAAAATATATTATACAAGTAAATAATAATATTCTCAAACAAGTGAATCGGTACAGTTATCTCGGAACAATCATAACATCTGATGGAAGATGTCTTCAAGAGATTAGAACAAGAATCACCGTGACGAAGGTAGACTTTTACCACGGACAGACAAAATAACCAATGACCAGTCCTACAAGAAATAAATGAAAATCGTACATTGATTAGAGACATTAGATGTAGACAGTCAAAATGTTTTCGTCTCGTTTTTAGAAGAAATAAATTGGAGAACTTGATGACATCTGTCAAGATCGACGGGAAGAGAACAAGGGGAAGGCAGAGAAGTTGAGTGTTATGAGAAGAAATAAATTGGAAAACTTGATGACATCTGTCAAGATCGAGGGGAATAGAACAAGGGAAAGGCAGAGAAGTAAATACCTGGATGGCTTGGCCACGTATTGTCGAGACAAGAACACAAAGCTGATCAATGACTCTGGTGATCAAGTGAGATGGCGAAATATGGCCGCCCACGCTTATCGGCATAGCATATCATAAATGAATTAATAACCCTGAAGGGTTGAATGGTTAATGCTTTAGAAGAGTATGAAATAGATAAAGTTACCAGACTGCGGAAAACAATATATGATGCTATAGATATACCTCATGAATTATGTAATTCTGTATTTATTGCAATCCCAAACAAACCAGGAGCCTTGGAATGTAATCAACATCGAATAATTAGTACAACGAGTCACATCACGAAGATTTTGCTAAGAATTATCATGCAAAGAGTTAGGAAGAAAATACAACCTGCAATAGGAGAAGAACAATGTGGGTTTGTAGAAGGCAAGTGTACAATAAATGTTGTGTATATGCTGAGAACAGTAATTGAAAGTTCTAGAGAAGTAAACAAAGGTCTACACTTTGCTTTATTGACTACACAAAGGCTTTCAATAAAGTGAGACATGTCGACATAATAACGATGCTGGAAGATCTACAAATTAAATGGGAAAGGCCTTAGACTTGCAAACAACATTGGAAACAACAAGCTGCCATAAGAATTGATAATGAAGTAGGTCAGTATCAGCCTATTAAGTGAGGTGTGAGATAGGTATGTGTAATGTCTCCAGATATTTTTTCCCGTAAAGTGAAAATATTTTCAGAAATATAGAAGACATGGAAGGAATCAACAATGTGGGATTATACATCAATAACAATAGATATGCTGATGATACAGTATTGATTGCAGACAATGAACAGGACCTGCAACGCAACATTTAGTAGATGTGGTTGTTGCACACAGTGAACAACTTGGGTTAGAATTAAAATGTAAGAGGACACAGATCATGGTCGTCACTGGGAAAAACGAAATACTACAATTTAATATACAAGTAAATGGGCATATTCTTAAACAAGTGAATCAGTACAGTTATCTCGGAACAGTCATAACATCACATAGGAGATGCCTTGACGAGATTAGAACACGAATTGCCATTGCGAAGGTAGCCTTTTGTAAGATGAAAAACATACTGACCAATAAAAAGATATCAATTGAAACGAGAAAAAGGGTGTTGAAGTGCTACATAGAACCTATACTGTTGTATGGATGTGAAGCCTGGACAATGAGCAGACAGGCTTAATAACATCTGATGGCTGTGGGAATATGGTTTCTGAGGGAAATGCAAAGAATACAATTGACAGACAGAAAAACTAATGAATAAGTCCTTCAAGAAACACATGAAGATCTTAACTTGATTAGAGACAGACGTTGACAGTCAAAATTGTTTGGGCGTATTTAACATGTTATGAGAAGAAAGAATTGGAGAACTTGGTGACAACTGTCAAGATCGAAGGGAAGAGACCAAAGGGAAGACCGAGAAGTAAATATGTGGATGGCTTGGCTACATGGCATGGTCGTGACATAAACACGAAACTGATCCACGACACTGGTGATCGAGTGAGATGACAAATCATGACCGCTCAAGCTTATCGGCATGGCACATGATGGATGGAAGGGTTGAACATGATACTTATGAAAAATAAGAAAGAAACTGCTACGCTAAATAAATAATACTAATTGTTTTTAAAAAAAAATTATTTAACCATAATCTACAGACTTCTTGTGAAGATCTTTAAAACGTTAGCTTATGCTTGTACTTTCTATATATTACTATATTTACTCCGAAGAGAATGGTTGCTGCCTTTTGGGCGGTCTGGGCTCGCAAAGATTAGTTTCATCTTCTTGCCAGGGCATGCGGGAGTACAAGGAAATGAGCGGGCTGACAAGCTCGAAGGTGAGGCTATGGTGGAGGGCGGACGCGCCATGGACAAGGCTGACATTCTGAATGCTCTACGAGAAGTAAGACTTTTGCGTGAACCAAGTGATGACTGAATCTACAACCACGGCCAGACTGCGAGAACAGCAAATTAAAAGAGGGGTGGCCAAACAAAAACACTACGCAGGAAGCCAAAGAAGATTGATAAACCAACACAGAACTGGTGTCGTTAGCCGCTACACGCTGCGGTATTTCTGAGGAGGGGATCCGAGCACTTATGGACTGAATGGTTCGATGCGCAATGAGGATGATCTGTCCACTAACTAACTAACTACTATATTTACTCTTAGTAAATAATAACAAACATTCTAAGTAAGAAACTTACCGCTGTCGATTTCATATATTATATCAAACTATGATACAGCTGAGCACCTTGGTATGTCTCTTCTACTTGTACTGTTTGTACAACGTGATTTTACCCGGCCCTGGAAACCCCTGCTGGTCACGTGATGTACGTGACGTCAACTGGACATGCATGTGGCTATATTATAAAATTTTGATTATCTATTATCGTGACCTCAGTAGCATAGTGGTAAGTATCTTCGTCTATCATGCGAGTGCTCGAGATTCGATTCCCCGCCTTGAAGGCAGTATTTTTTTCATTTTTCAGAAATTAATTAGGTGAAAGCGACTTTTTAATAAAAAAAATATTAACCATTGGGAACTAAAATACAGAACTGAGAAACTCAAAGCTTGTGAATAAAGTGTGCTCTATGGATCTGCGGAAGCTGCCAGGGAGCGCAACCCCCAGGCAGTGACGGAGTGATCGAGTGTCGGAATCGATGGATCCAATAGATAGCTTTGTTTAACGTGGATTTACTTGCAAAATTAAATATCGCCCCAAATTTACCACCTTCTTACTGGCTCAAACTAAAATTGACTAGTGAGCAGACGTTGTGACATGTTTGCTAATTCCCGCAATTCGATTGTGAAAAAACTGAGCTTTATTCGCAATTCGGCAATGAAAAAAACTGAGCTTCATTCACAATGTGATTATGAATAAAACTGAGCTTTATTCATAATTCGATTATGAATAAAGTTTCCTAAACAGTAAGTGTACTCGCCTGGGGACACAATTATTTATATTGGGGATGGATACCAATTCTGGAAAATTATTCTAGATATTTAAACAGCCAGAAAGGACTAACATAATATAACAGTTTGATTATGAATGAATAAAACTGAGCTTTATTCACAATTCAACTATGAATAAAGTCTCCCTTAATTTAGCGTTCTATAGAAGATCACATAGACCTTAATCTTTGCTTTATTGACTACACAAAGGCTTTTGATAATGTAAGATATGTCAACACGATAAAGATGCTTGCAGATGCACAAATTGATGGGAGAGACCTTAGACTTGTAGAAAACATTTGTTGGAAACAATAAGCTGTCATCAGAATTGAAAATGAAGTAGGTCAATATCAGCCTATTGAGAGGTGTGAGACAGGGATGTGTAATGTCTCTAGATATTTTTTTCCCTGTACAGTGAAAATATTTTCAGAAATGTAGATATGACAGAAATCATCATTGAAGGAAGAAACATCAATAACATTAGACATGCAGAAGATACAGTATTAACTGCAGACAATGAGCAGGATCTGCAGCATTTAGTTGATGCGGTTGTTGCATACAGTGAACAACTAGGGTTAGAATTAAATTGTAAGAAAACACTGATAATAGTCGTCACTAGGAAGAAGGAGATACTAAAATATATTATACAAGTAAATGATAATATTCTCAAACACGTGAATCGGTACAGTTATCTCGGAACAATCATAACATCTGATGGAAGATGTCTTCAAGAGATTAGAACAAGAATCACCGTGACGAAGGTAGACTTTTACCACGGACAGACAAAATAACCAATGACCAGTCCTACAAGAAATAAATGAAAATCGTACATTGATTAGAGACATTAGATGTAGACAGTCAAAATGTTTTCGTCTCGTTTTTAGAAGAAACAAATTGGAGAACTTGATGACATCTGTCAAGATCGACGGGAAGAGAACAAGGGGAAGGCAGAGAAGTTGAGTGTTATGAGAAGAAATAAATTGAAAAACTTGATGACATCTGTCAAGATCGAGGGGAATAGAACAAGGGAAAGGCAGAGAAGTAAATACCTGGATGGCTTGGCCACGTATTGTCGAGACAAGAACACAAAGCTGATCAATGACTCTGGTGATCAATTGAGATGGCGAAATATGGCCGCCCACGCTTATCGGCATAGCATATCATAAATGAATTAATAACCCTGAAGGGTTGAATGGTTAATGCTTTAGAAGAGTATGAAATAGATAAAGTTACCAGACTGCGGAAAACAATATATGATGCTATAGATATACCTCATGAATTATGTAGTTCTGTATTTATTGCAATCCCAAACAAACCAGGAGCCTTGGAATGTGATCAACATCGAATAATTAGTACAACGAGTCACATCACGAAGATTTTGCTAAGAATTATCATGCAAAGAGTTAGGAAGAAAATACAACCTGCAATAGGAGAAGAACAATGTGGGTTTGTAGAAGGCAAGTGTACAATAAATGTTGTGTATATGCTGAGAACAGTAATTGAAAGTTCTAGAGAAGTAAACAAAGGTCTACACTTTGCTTTATTGACTACACAAAGGCTTTCAATAAAGTGAGACATGTCGACATAATAACGATGCTGGAAGATCTACAAATTAAATGGGAAAGGCCTTAGACTTGCAAACAACATTGGAAACAACAAGCTGCCATAAGAATTGATAATGAAGTAGGTCAGTATCAGCCTATTAAGTGAGGTGTGAGATAGGTATGTGTAATGTCTCCAGATATTTTTTCCCGTAAAGTGAAAATATTTTAAGAAATATAGAAGACATGGAAGGAATCAACAATGTGGGATTATACATCAATAACAATAGATATGCTGATGATACAGTTTTGATTGCAGACAATGAACAGGACCTGCAACGCAACATTTAGTAGATGTGGTTGTTGCACACAGTGAACAACTTGGGTTAGAATTAAAATGTAAGAGGACACAGATCATGGTCGTCACTGGGAAAATGGAAATACTACAATTTAATATACAAGTAAATGGGCATATTCTTAAACAAGTGAATCAGTACAGTTATCTCGGAACAGTCATAACATCACATAGGAGATGCCTTGAAGAGATTAGAACAAGGGGGACTGAGTGGTCTCGAGGTATGGTGTCCGATTTATTTAAAAAATCCACCTGGACTTCCAGTAATAAAATTTCCCCTGGTCTCTGGGTAGTGAGATCGGACGCCCGTGTGTATTGTTGCGCACGTAAAAAATCCCTTGGCAGTTGGAAATCGAAAAATAGTAGCCTAACGGCGCTGCCCGGGCAAAAATTTCGAGTTAAAAATCTACCCAAGGTATTTCAGAATCCTCGCCGATGCAACTTAGTTCGTGCATTGAGCTGAGTTTCTCCAGACGCAGGTTTGAGTTAGGAGGAAAACGGAGCACTTATGGGTAAACCGTGATATTGATCCAACGATTAAACGATTAAACGAGATTAGAACAAGAATTGCCATTGCGAAGGTAGCTTTTTGTAAAATGAATAACATACTGACCAATAAAAAGATCTCAACTGAAACGAGAAGAAGGGTGTTGAAGTGCTACATAGAACTTATACTGTTGTAAGGATGTGAAGCCTGGACAATTAGCAGACAAGCTGAAAAACATCTGATGGCTGTGGGAATATGGTTTCTGAGGAAAATGCAAAGAATACCATTGACAGATAGAAAAACTAATGAACAAGTCCTTGAAGAAACACATGAAGATCTTAAATTGATTAGAGAAGACGTAGACAGTCAAAATTGTTTCGGCGTGTTTAACATGTTATGAGAAGAAATGAACTGGAGAACTTGGTGACAACTGTCAAGATCGAAGGGAAGAGACAAAAGGGAAGTCCGAGAAGTAAATATGTGGATGGCTTGGCTACATGGCATGTTCGTGACAGAAACACGGAACTGATCCACAACTCTGGTGATCGAGTGAGATGGAAAAACATGACCGCCCAAGCTTATCGGCATGGCACATGATGGATGGAAGGGCTGAACATGATACTGATGAAAAATAAGAAAGAAACTGCTACGATAAATAAATAATATTAATTGTTTTTTTTAAACTTATTATTTAACCACCAACTACAGACTTCTTGTGAAGATCTTTAAAACGCTAGCTTATGCTTGTACTTTCTGTATATTACTATATTAACTCTTAGTAAATAATAACAAATATTCTAAGTAAGAAACTTACCGCTGTCGATTTCATATATTATATCAAACTATAATACAGCTGAGCACCTTGGTATGTCTCTTCTACTTGTACTGTTTGTACAACGTGGTTACACCCGGCGCTGGAAACCCCTGCTGGTCACGTGATGTACGTGACGTCAATGGGACATGCATGTGACTATATTATAAACGTTTGTTGATCTATTATCGTGACCTTAGTAGCATAGTGGTAAGTATCTGCGTCTGTCATGCGGGAGTTACATGTTCGATTCCCCGCCGTGAAAGCAAATTTTTTTTTTTTTTTACATTTTCAGAAATTAATTAGGTGAAAGCGACTTTTTAATAAAATATATGAAACATTTTTTTTTTTTGGCATATCCTTTACAGGACATCGCTGTCAACAGCAGCATCTTTCAGCTGTCTGTTGATTTCTTGGCAAGATTATGCTCAGTAGTTTGCCATTGCTTCTGAGCGGCCGGCTAAGTATCCCGCAAGTCACTAGCGAGGGTCGAACCGCTCCCAGTTCTCTCCCGTTACGAGACTCTGCGTGATAAACGGGATTACGGAGAAAGTGTCGTAACCCTTCAGCCAGAGAGACCGGCTATTAAACATTAGGAACTAAAATATAGAACTGAGAAACTCAAAGCTTGTGAATAAAGTGTGCTCTATGGATTTGCGGAAGCTGCCAGGGAGCGCAACCCCCAGGCAGTGACGGAGTGATCGAGTGTCGGAATCGATGGATCCAATAGATGTCTTTGTTTAACGTGAGTTTACTTGCTAAATGAAATATCGCCCCAAATTAACCACCTTCGTACTGGCTCAAACTAAAATTGACTAGTGAGCAGACGCTGTGACATGTTTGTTAATTCCAGCAATTCGATTGTGAAAAAAAAAAAACTGAGCTTTATTCGCAATTCGGCTATGAATAAAAATGAGCTTTATTCACAATTTTATTATGAATAAAACTGAGCTTTATTCATAATTCGATTATGAATAAAGTTTCCTAATCAGTAAGTGTACTCGCCTGGGGACACAATTATTTGTATTGGGGTGGATACCAATTCTGGAAAATTATTCTAGATATTTAAACAGCCAGAAAGGACTAACATATTGTCACAGTTTGATTATGAATAAAACTGAGCTTTATTCACAATTCAACTATGAATAAAGTTTCCCTTAATTGAGCGTTCTATAGAAGTACACATAGGCCTAAATCTTTGCTTTATTGACTACACAAAGGCTTTTGATAAAGTAAGATATGTCAACACGATAAAGATGCTTGCAGATGGACAAATTGATGGGAAAGATCTTAGACTTGTAGAAAACATTTGTTGGAAACAACAAGCTGCCCTCAAAATTGAAAATGAAGTAGGTCAATATCAGCCTATTGAGAGGTGTGAGACAGGGATGTGTAATGTCTCTAGATCTATTTTTTCCCTGTACAGTGAAAATATTTTCAGAAATGAAGATATGACAGAAATCATCATTGAAGGAAGAAACATCAATAACATTAGACATGCAGAAGATACAGTATTAACTGCAGACAATGAGCAGGATCTGCAGCATTTAGTAGATGCGGTTGTTGCATACAGTGAACAACTAGGGTTAGAATTAAATTGTAAGAAAACACTGATAATAGTCCTATAATTATCTCGGAACAATCATAACATCTGATGGAAGATGTCTTCAAGAGATTAGAACAAGAATCACCGTGACGAAGGTAGACTTTTACCACGGAAAGACAAAATAACCAATGACCAGCCGTACAAGAAATAAATGAAAATCGTACATTGATTAGAGACGTTAGATGTAGACAGTCAAAATGTTTTCGTCGCGTTTTTAGAAGAAACAAATTGGAGAACTTGATGACATCTGTCAAGATCGAGGGGAAGAGAACAAGGGAAAGGCAGAGAAGTAAATACCTGGATGGCTTGGCCACGTATTGTCGAGACAAGAACACAAAGCTGATCCATGACTCTGGTGATCAAGTGAGATGGCGAAATATGGCCGCCCACGCTTATCGGCATAGCACATCATGAATGAATTAATAACACTGAATGGTTGAATAATTAATGCTTTGGAAGAATATGAAATAGATAAAGTTAACAGACTGCGGAAAACAATATATGATGCTATAAATATACCTCATGAATTATGTAATTCTGTATTTATTGCAATCCCAAAGAAATCAGGAGCCTTGGAATGTGATCAACATCGAATAATTAGTACAACGAGTCACATCACGAAGATTTTGCTAAGAATTATCATGCAAAGAGTTAGGAAGAAAATACAACCTGCAATAGGAGAAGAACAATGTGGGTTTGTAGAAGGCAAGTGTACAGTAAATATGTATATGCTGAGAACAGTAATTGAAAGTTCTAGAGAAGTAAACAAAGGTCTACACTTTGCTTTATTGACTACACAAAGGCTTTCAATAAATTGAGACATGTCGACATGATAAAGATGCTTGAAGATCTACAAATTAAATGGGAAAAGCCTTAGACTTGCAAAAAACATTGGAAACAACAAGCTGCCATAAGAATTGATAATGAAGTAGGTCAATATCAGCCTATTAAGTGAGGTGTGAGATAGGTATGTGTAATGTCTCCAGATATTTTTTCCCGTAAAGTGAAAATATTTTCAGAAATATAGAAGACATGGAAGGAATCATCAATGTGGGATTATACATCAATAACAATCGATATGCTGATGATACAGTATTGATTGCAGACAATGAACAGGACCTGCAACGCAATATTTAGTAGATGTGGTTGTTGCACACAGTGAACAACTTGGATTAGAATTAAAATGTAAGAAGACACAGATTATGATCGTCACTGGGAAAAAAGAAATACTACAATTTAATATACAAGTAAATGGGCATATTCTTAAACAAGTGAATCAGTACAGTTATCTCGGAACAGTCATAACATCACATAGGAGATGCCTTGAAGAGATTAGAACAATGGGGACTGAGTGGTCTCGAGGTATGGTGTCCGATTTATTTAAAAAATCCACCTGGACTTCCAGTAATAAAATTCCCCCTGGTCTCTGAGTAGTGAGATCGGACGCCCGTGTGTATTGTTGCGCACGTAAAAAATCCCTTGGCAGTTGAAAATCGAAAAATAGTAGCCTAACGGCGCTGCCCGGGCAAAAATTTCGAGTTAAAAATCTACCCAAGGTATTTCAGAATCCTCGCCTATGCAACGGAGTTCGTGCATTGAGCTGAGTTTCTCCAGACGCAGGTTTGAGTTAGGAGGAAAACGGAGCACTTATGGGTAAACGGTGTGCCGTGATATTGATCCAACGATTAAACGATATTAGAACAAGAATTGCCATTGCGAAGGTAGCTTTTTGTAAGATGAAAAACATACTGACCAATACAAAGATCTCAACTGAAACGAGAAGAAGGGTGTTGAAGTGCTACATAGAACTTATACTATTGTAAGGATGTGAAGCCTGGACAATGAGCAGACAAGCTGAAAAACATCTGATGGCTGTGGAAATATGGTTTCTGAGGAAAATGCAAGGAATACCATTGACAGACAGAAAATCTAATGAACAAGTCCTTCAAGAAACAAATGAAGATCTTAAATTGATTAGAGAAGACGTAGACAGTCAAAATTGTTTGGGCGTGTTTAACATGTTATGAGAAGAAATGAACTGCAGAACTTGGTGACAACTGTCAAGATCGAAGGGAAGAGACCAAAGGGAAGACCGAGAAGTAAATATGTGGATGGCTTGGCTATATGGCATGGTCGTGACAGAAACACGGAACTGATCCACGACTCTGGTGATCGAGTGAGATGAAAAAACATGACCGCCCAAGCTTATTGGCATGGCACATGATGGATAGAAGGGCTGAACATGATACTGATGTAAAATAAGAAAGAAACTGCTACGATAAATAAATAATTCTAACTCGCTTGTTAAAATTTGCAGAAGCAATTATGATCTATCAACGCAAGCCAGAATTGTGCAAACAGAAAGACATGTTAGTCAGCTTAAAGTTACCGTGGTAGATAATTGACATTACTGTGCGAAATTGTGTATATTTCAACTTGAAGGATTTATCTAGTTAATTCACGTAAGTTGTGTGATTTCTGCAGTA